>JAUYWH010000024.1:7235825-7276346 GCA_034779795.1 Ctenopoma multispine | reverse complement strand
AAGAAGGTGGCAAAGTCTTCAGCTGAGAGGGAGGTAGAGGGGGGAGGTGGGGGAGGGTTTAGGAGGCGGTTAAAGGTGGAAAAGAGTTTGCGGGTGTCTGTGCAGTTAAGTTTCCACCAAACTTTTATTTTAATAATAATTTTCTTTTTTAAAGGAATACATGGTCTTCATCAATGGAACCTAATATTACAATAGTGTATATGGCAGCATGCAGTACAGTATAAAGGATCATTCATTTTGCTTTAACATGGTATCTTCAACAAGATAGGCAGGTTGTTGTTATACTAATTATTATTTTAAACTAATGTTTTCAGCTAAGCTAGCTACAAATTCCTCCGGATCGTTCCATTTACATTATGTTTTATTCCACAACCCTGGACTAATCACCGCCAAAGATAAATTCTAACTGTATAGCAAGACCCCTGATAAGTGGTAAAGGAAAAATAGGAAGCATTATTATATTGTGATGTATGTTTTAATTTGTCTGATTACTTTTTGATTCATATTATCAGTCGTTGTGTAAAGCACATTTCAGATTATAAATGTGGAAGAAAGGCACAGATGTGCCTGACAAAATAGAGGGGGTATCAGAGAGAGATGAGCCATAATTATAAATCTATAGAGAGACGTAGAAAGAGAGAATCAAAGTTGTAGACAGTGAACAGCCTAAGCCTCTTGGAAGAAGAAGGTGAAAGCAAAGCAGTGAAAATCATGTGTGTGGAAAATCTGTAGAGCTGCTGTCAATAAGATGCTGCTGATGAGAATTAATCTCCTACTTTATCATCAGTTTAAAATAACTCAGGTTCAGCGTGCCATCAGACGACATTTATTTTTCTTTTAGTCATTTTTGCCCAAGGATCGGTGACACTCAATTGCCAAACATGATACAGATATAATTTTATTCCTGATGTGACATAAATGTCAGGGAGCATGATACCCAAGGTTTGTTTGGCTCTATGATTTTTGTAGATGTCAAAATACTTTGAGTAAACATACTAGTACCGACATACAGTTTGTCATTTTTAGTTTCCCACTTGCACTGAATTTAATTATTTCTTGTCTAATTGGTGCTCCTCAAGTCCACTTTGGTTTTACCAGGGAAGGAACTCTTGCGGTATACATTTCTCTGTTTGAGCACGTATGGAATTTGCAGTGTGTGTGTGTGTGTGTGTGTGTGTGTTGGTGCAGAGACATTACAATGGCAAAGGACATGGTGACAGCAGTTGTTAAGGAGTCACTATGGTTACCGCCGCCCAGGAACAATGTTTTGCAAAGCATGCGTCGCGAGACTGAATGGAATCCTGAGGTGCAACATGTACATGTTTATACACTGACACAATGAACGCAAAACGTTGTCATCCAATAGGGTTTATTCTTGAATAAGTAGTTTGGAGACTCTTATTAGGAGCACAAATTATCCATCATCAGATTAGCTGTGTCACACAAGAGACCATGTGATTAAATCATGGAAATGTCTCTGTTGCCTCTTTTCTAAAGCACTGCTGGGCATCTTAATTTACTGGGCTGTGAACTGCAAGTAGGGCGCTAAGTAACACCAAGGGAGGTTGTGGAGGGAGCTCTACAAGGGGATAGTATATAAACAATAACTAGCTGCTTGACATTGAACATGATGGAATTTATGTGATTTTATTTCTTGCTTTGAAGTAGAATTTCTAAACCCATATTTTTTGTTTGTTGCCATGTGCACAGTTCACTCAGTTTTGTGAGTTAAATAGCCTTTTTTGTATTGTGAGAGAGCAAAGAGAAGGATATAAAGGGGGTTTGCCCTACTAACTCTGCCCCCAGCTCGAGCCCCTTCGTCCTCCTCTTGTTGTCATGCACAGGCGCCCTTCCTTTGGCACAAAGTAGGCTGGCAACACAAGAGCCATGTGTTTTAGCTCCACGCTTTGAAGGCCTCAAAAAAAACTTTTCAGAACTGTTTCTGAGAAACATTGCGTAAAGGGAGAGAAAGAGAGAGAGAGAGAGAGAAAATAGGAGGACAGTGTGAGTGTGACGGGAGAGAGGGAGATCGAGAAGCAGAAGGAGCTGCAAACAAAAACAAGTTGTCTTCCATGTGGTGGTTTGAGCTCAGTGGTTGAAAAATATTTTTCTTGGACAGTATTTGGAGATTCTGCAAGAGGCTTAACAACAGGTGAGTGTTGAGGGAGGTATGTGTGAAGAGAAGCAGTGGCAAAGAGGAAGATGGAGCAACTGTTATTCTCTTGGCTTGAGCAGAGAAAAAAGAGATGGTTGTTTTTATAACACTGCAGGATGAGCTGGCTAAAGACTCTTCTTTTAGATTAATGCACTTTCCATTGATTTTCATTTTCTGTTCCCGTGTTGCAATACTATAATGATGTTGATTTCCTCCTTCATTTTGAAACAAACTCGTTGGGCCTCTTGTTGATGATGCTGTGAGTAAGCATGCTGAAAATAGGCTGAAGAGCAGGCACAAGCTCTGAAGTTATGTGGCTCTCTAATCACTGACCACTCTGCAGCAACTTTATTTAAATTCTTCAGTCTTTAAAAGTCTCAATTGTTGTTTCTTTGTTTCCTCATTCCCAGAGAATCCTCGCTTGTTTTTTCTCATACCATCCAAAGTTAATCACCACCTGTTTCAGTGATGCACCGTGAGGAACTAGCAGCCAGAGAGGAGTTCACCTACAGCCACATGCCCACTCTGGAGAGGGGTGGCGGCACACTGGGACGACGGGGAGACAGGGGAGCAGAGAGAAAGCCAGACAGGGGAGAGCGGGATAGACCTGAGCGGGACAGCTACACAGTGGACGTGAGGGCCAGTGACCTGCAGCTGGCCCAGCCGGAGCCTCTAAAGCACCCGTGCTTCAGCTACAGGGCCTGGCTCTACAGTGTCCTCATAGGGGTGAGAGAAAAGATGGTCAGGGAGAGTTACAAAGGAGACACAATACAGGATTTGCCCATTTCCATCCATAACACACAAATGGAAAGGTTGGGAGGATCCTTTTCTGATGAGAGGATATCCCAATCTTGATAGTTTGAGTGCAATGGCAACAAGAAATCTTGATTTGTGTTTCCAAAGTGTATGAACTTTTGAGCTGAGGACACTTTAGATAGATGAATAAGGATAAATGTGATGAGGTTGCTCTTAGTCAATATCTCAAAAGTCAGCAGTTTGTCTTTAGACATGTGTGTTGTGCTATATTTGATTAGTGTGTGTCGGTATGTGTGTGAGGGAGACAGTGTTTTTGTGCAGTCTTATCTGTTGAATACATTTATGAGTGTCTGTGTCTTGTACTTGCATGTATATCTATGTGCATGTTTATATATTCAGGGGAGTCTGCTCATCACATCTGGTTTCTCTCTGTACTTGGGAAACCTGTTTCCTGTTGCCATGGACTACCTGCGCTGTGCTGCTGGCTCTGTAAGTGACCATCATGTGCCTCTCCACCTCTATTCCACCCTAATAAGTTTATACACATTACTTAGATTAAGCTGTCATGTGAAACGCATAATTTTAAGATACCATCTACTAAACAGATAAATGCAGCAGCTCATTTGTTGCTGTTTTTCACAGGGCCTTCCTGCAGCAGTAGCTAGTTTTGCCATTGCCAAGAACAGACATGTTGCAGTGAGTAAACAATGAACTAACACTAAAGACGAAAAAAGTATGTTTTCATGGGTTTTTAACTGAATTTCTTCAAAGCAATTAAGGTTTGATACTAATGCAGGTTGTTTGTTTTTTCAAGGTGTCAGATTTTCAAGTGGTGTACGTCTCCACATTTGCTGTGACAACCACCTGCATGGTTTGGTTTGGTTGTAAACTGGTCCTGAACCCTTCAGCGGTCAATGTAAACCCTTCCTAGAAATATTATAAACAAGTCTTTGGTTGCATGTGCATGCATTGTATGATGTCTTTTTCACTACTCAGTCTTCTCATGTTGTATGTCTGCTTATGCCCATTTTCTGTTTTCTCAGATCAACTTTAACCTCATCTTGATGATTTTGCTGGAGGTGCTGATGGCCAGTACTGTCATCCTGTCAGCCCGCTCTGCAGAGGACTGCTGCTGCCATAGAAAGGTGTGTGTGTGACTGTGTGTGTGTGTGTGTTTATACATGAGTGATTGATTGCTCTTGTTCCCATCTGCCCTCTTGTTCTCCCTCTAGCTTTCACCCTTCAGTTCTAACTCATCTCAATCTTTCCATCCGTCTTCTAGCCAGTGACATATGACAGACCTATGGTTATAACGCCTGCAGTCTTCCCAACTCGGCTTCTCAAAGCATATTCTGTGAGTGCAGCCCTCAGTTTCTTCGCATATATATAATATAGCTGTTTAAAAGTGTCTATCAATCATGAATGTCTCTAATAGGTCATAGAAGTGATTGTGGGGATTTCTGCTGTATTTGGAGGCATTATTGCTCTTAACATGGATGCTTTGCTACCTGGCCCCTATTTGTCTGTCACATTTTTCTGGATTCTGGTGGCTGTAAGTTTTCTTTACTGAAGATCAATTTGCATTATTACAGAGATTACAATTCAAAGTGATAACCAAGATGTTGTTTGATAGTCTGATCTTTAATCCTTTGCAGTGCTTTCCCAGTGCGATTGCAAGTCATGTCGTGTCAGAGTACCCCAACAAATGTCTGGTGAGTGCCAAACAACATTGTAGTTATTGCAGCATCTGTGCTGTTTAATACCATGCAATTTATTTTCAGGGTGACAATAATCAAATGAACTAATATATTTGGAGTTGTCAGTCTCAAGTGATTTCTTGATGTATATTGACTCAGGAGTATTTTCTTTTTTGTTGCTGTTGGATTTCATAGGTGTTTTCAGTTGAAGTTTATTATGTTTTTCATCTGAAACTCTGTTGTGAAGGTTGTATCCTACTTACTGAGGATAAACATCTGCAAAGGAAGGATAATATCCATTATTCATGACTACGTTTCTCTCTTGTACGAACTGAGTCTATTTCCTTTTTCTTCTGGCTCTACCTTTTATCCTCTTCTCTCTGTTCCACTATTTTCTCTTCCTGGTGTCTCCCAGGTGGAGGTGCTGATTGCCATCAGCAGTGTGACGTCTCCTCTGCTCTTTTCTGCCTCCGGCTTCCTCTCTAGCAGTGTGATCAGCTTTATTGAAATTTTTCTGCATGATGTGCCTACAGCCAAGGTGAATGTAATTAAGAGAGAATCTAGCTGCAATGTGCAATGTGCAGGTTTTACTCATTTAGCCTCGGCCTCATTTAGTACAAGGAATACACTGACTAATTTTATACAAGCTGTGAAATTGACTGATAAGAAATTTTACTCGGATTAATCTAATTTCCTATGTGTGTGGGTCTGTGCGTTCCAGCAATCCTACGACATCCTGTTGCTGATTCTGATGGTGCTGCTGCTGGTGCAGGCAGTTCTAACCTCAGCCACTGTGGTGCACTGTGCCTCCTATAAGAGTCAACTCCGCATGGGTGCTCCAGAGTGCGATGACAGCATGCACACCCATTACTGTGAGGTAAGGCATATACAGTTGTAGAGAGAAGGGGACAAAGCTCTCTCCCCTTCCAACGAGAGATAATTGTGAATCTGCAAATGTGAGGTGATCCAGGTGTTTGACTCTTTACCTATGCGCATTTGAATATGCCATAAAAGTGAATGACCTAGTCATAGTTGCAAAAATGCTGTTTAACTGCTCATGCTTTACACATAATTTATTTCAATATTGTCACCTTCCTCCTCTTTACCTTTGAATCTCTCTTGTTCTCCCCTTTCCTATTTTGCCTCCTCAGCAGCAAACACCCAATGGAACGCTGCGGGACTTCGACAAGGACAGAGCCTGGAAGGCAGTTGTGGTCCAAATGGCCCAATGAACAGTCCCCCAGTCCACAGAGAGTGTTTATGAAAAGCAGAAAAAGAAGAAATGAATTATACTCTATAAGCTCTTGAGACAGAAGAAAGTTAGAAGAAAGAAAGATAGACGATATTGATTTAGTCAGAGGAAAAAGAGGGGAATAGGAGCAAGATGCATAAAGTAATCAGTGAGAAAATAAAGTTTGAAAGAATGTAAAAACAAAGACAGTGTAAGAATATGATTTTTATATGTCATAGATAATTCTCTAAGCACTTTTCTTTGATGTACGTGTTCTAGGTTTTTATAGTTGTTGCCTGTGTACTGTAGTGAGGAGTTACAGTATATAAGTATTTTTATACTGACACAGTTACTGTAGTTACAATCATCAGTGAATCATGTGATTCAGTGTTTAGTAACACAAAAATGCTCTGAGGACTCATAAATAAAAGATTTATAGTGTCTCCAATTGTTTAACAAAGTATATGCAAACAATCCAATTATTTGTGGCTTTAATAGATGATGCAGGTTTTAGCTATATTGTAAATACGGCACTTTAGGATAAAAAGCCTATTAGAATTACATCCACTATACCTGACTCTGCAAATGTTTTTGTTTCTAGTCTTTTGGTAATTGTGTTAAATCTAAAATAGCAAATATATGCAAATATATGTACTATTTGTCTTACACATTTGGTGTCCTATCTCCTGCCACAGTTTATTTCAAGTTATAAACCAGTCACCTTACAGTATTGCAGTAGAAAAGAAAACATTTTCCTTAGATGAAAAAGGTCATGAAACATGTTTACATTTGTTGTACATTTTCTTTCTAACACTGACTTAGGCTCAGATGATTATAATTTAAATTATAGATGTGTTGTTGTACTGGATTGATGGTGCATTCAGATGTTTCTAATAGTCTGCTGGCTTTATGCACAATGGGTGGTGAAAAATTTCCACCCTACCATCAGTAACAAATATAAAACTGAATTCAATAACAAAGACGAAATATTATAAACTGAATTTATGACAGAGCTGTTGTATTGAGTGGTACGTGTGTTTCCTTTGTCCACCTCAACGGCTGTTGCAGTCTTTTGCATTTTTCATCATGACAGGAAGCAGGATCACATCTCATACACAAACATCACCAAGATCTCTGCAGTACAGCACAGACAGAGAGAGACAGAGAAACAGAGAGAGACTATATTTGGAAACAAACGTAGTGAGGAGCGGTTTCCCTAACCG
This sequence comes from Ctenopoma multispine, assembly GCA_034779795.1. Taxonomy (NCBI): domain Eukaryota; kingdom Metazoa; phylum Chordata; class Actinopteri; order Anabantiformes; family Anabantidae; genus Ctenopoma; species Ctenopoma multispine. The sequence continues at coordinate 7,269,284 of JAUYWH010000024.1, read as the reverse complement.
GCGGAAACCGGCTTGGGGATAAACTGACTTTTCGTCGGTTCAGCAGCTGACAAACATTAGAGGCGCGCTCACTGAGACTTGGAGCCAGAGGGTGCTGGAGCCTGCAGCCTGCAGCTTCATCCGCTGCTATGATGTGATGGTAATCTGAGTCATTTTAAAAGAACACTGTAGTTATAGTTTAATTTCGTCAATAATTCATCTACACATGACCCTCTGTTACAACCAGTCTACAAGTAGTTCATGCAATTATTGGCGACTCCACAGTTGAGGAGTAGTCTCCTACTTTAGTAAAAACACGAGTTGGGTTTATTATCTGCCATATGATCCCCTGTTTTTTATCCTTATAAACAGAGGGCTGATACCTAAATGTTCACCACACCGACTGTGTTTAAATGTCATTCCCATTGACTGGTAGCTTGTGTGTGGCCGGTCCCATTGATGGACAGGTTGGATAAACCTATCAATACGAAAGCAAAAGCCTCTCAGTGCCTTTCAGTTTGGTTGTAGACCGAAGGAAAGGAGGATCTGAATAAAGACAGCTGGTTATTCACAAAAAATTTATAGACAAATCCTAAATATCCTATTATAAAATCACTAGGATGTGGATACGTGCAACATTATTGAATTTATTATTTAGCATCTCATCCCCTCCGTCAAATAACTGTGCCCTTGTGAGTCACTCTGGCAATCCTGCGTTAATTCAGTTAACCGCAGGCAGCAAAGCGAGATGATGTGATGAAGTAGAAAATCTTAATGTGTTATCTCATCCCTTGTTTCCGAGGAAGAGGCAGGGCAGGGAGATGATGAGAGGAGAGGAGGAGAGGAGAGGAGGGGGAGAGGGTTGGAGTTGAGTTGGGGGGGTGGAGGCGGAACAAACCGGTGTTCTCGGATACATGCTGTAGCTGTTCGCCCGCACTGCAGATTAACTCTTCCTGTGCCGGCAGATGCAGCGAGAATTGGTGAGTGGATTTTTATAATTCCCCCCCACTGCATGCACACATGGCGTTTGTTTGCACCAGAGGAGGAAGAAGTGGCGTTTCCAGGCTCTAGTCTCACCGGCGTGGACAGCTGATGCAGGTACTGAACATCTTAGAGGATCTCCTTGTCTCTCATACACACAGAGAGACACAGAGCAAAGGCACACACACTCACTTACACACACACACACACACACACACACACATTCAGTCGCTACAGTTGATGCTTAGCAGCTCGTCCGTAGCTGACTATCCGGGAGCTATCCGCTCCTCAGGTGCTGAAACGCGTCGTCTCCCGCAGACAGCTGCGATTCACTGCGATGCAAATGAATCGGGACTCTAATGGAAGTGCTCCCTGTTGCGACTCTCCCAGTGTCCTGGACCCACATAGCGGTTAGGGGAGAGCAGTGAGAAGTGTCCTAGCTCAAGAGAGGCTAACTGGGACATGATGATCTTCTCGTCCTAACGAAGTGTTCCTACAGTTTTCCCCATAGTGACTTACTGATGTGAGAAAACAACAAGACTCACTATGGTGTCTAAGACAGTTTACAGCTTCCTTATTCTGTCTCTGGACCCCTGTGGGTATCTAGTAAGATTTGCATGAGAAGAAGAGCCATGTGCACTGAAAGTTCTCCCCTCCACAGCTATCGTCTCAGTCACAGTGACCGAATAGTCTTTCTGCTATTGTCCTAGGGTCTACGTCTTTGTAGCCAGCTGTACTAGTAACAGTCACACAGGCTGCTGTTGTAGCCAAGGAATGTGGGATTCCCTCTCTAAATACCAGTAGCATCACCCAGCTGAGAGGCATAATCTGTTAGTCTGGAGCAGTGCCAGATGCTTTACAGACAGCAGTGCAGCCTCCAACAGTGCACCTAAAATATGATGCTGCTCCTTTAAATTTAAATTATGCAAAGTTTATTTCCTCCCTGATCTTCTCTGAAACTGTCTTTGATGGTTTGGACAAAGTTAACCCGACTGACACCAGCCAGTACATCCACAAAAGATCTAGAAAATCAGTGTGTTAAGATACTTCTTGCTCTCTTTTTCAGGTATAGCCTCAGTTACTGCATGATGTCAGTTCTAACATGTGTAGTCACCTTCTCACTACTTGCGTGGAGCTGTACAGCAGACCAGGACACGCTAATTGTCCCCTGTACTGCTGAAACCGCAGTCTCAAGGTTCCACTCTCTGAGATTTCGAGTATATTTTCCAGCCCTGGACTAGAGGGCTTGGCTTTTAGGGATTTCTTAGATGAGCTGTGTTTTTTCTCTAATGATAGGAAAATGAGAGGAGGACAGAGAGAGTAATGAGGAGAGAGTGGAAGTGGAAGAGAGCGAGAGGGTGAGGGTTGCTGATGAGATGGGGTGATGTATTCACACTCCTCATGAAGGACATTCACATAACCTTCAAGTAAAATAAGCATGCAGCAGCTGCTTTTCCACCCTGCACACACACATCACAGTGTATGTGTTTAAATGTCCCAGTGTGAACATGCTGTTCCACAGAGATAATGACCATCAAGTGTCCAGAGAGGAGGAGAGGTACGTATTTAAGATGGCAGTATCACTGCCCAAAGGGATGAGGTTTTTATTTCTCAGCATAAGTAGAACATGTGTGGAATAACAGAATAAATTCCAGCTTTTAATCAATTTCTTTTAAGTCACATGACTGCATAATCAAGGACAATCGATGGGAACAGGGAGCTTGTCTGAAGAATTAATTCACACTGTTGCTTATTTAAATGACAGTTCGACTAATTATTATAAATAATGATCAGAAGTGGCATCTTGTATCTTATTGTTCTTATTGTGCTTTTTTTTATTTTACAAACTGTGTGTTTGTCCTAACTGGTTATCAATCTTTCAGGAAAGGATTGGTCAGAGCTTCTGACTAAAGCTCACGTAACAACTCTTCAGCCAACAGTCACCCTCTCTGGGGATCACAAGGACGTCTCCTAAGCACAGCTCATTCCTCAACCTGCCACACAGTGTCGGGACTGAGGCGGAGCACTGTAGAGACAGGGGGGAGGAACGTGGAAGAGGTCGAGTGAGGAGTGTGATTCTGAAAACTGTTCTTCTATACAAGAAGCATAGTGGGAAACAGTAGAAAACACAAAGCTTGAAGAACACAGAGTACACGGTATGACTAGCTTCTTTGCCACACATGGTGACAGAGGCTGAAGTCGGCCACACATTTCTGTGTGTGTGCGCCTGTGTTGAGGAGTATTTGAGTACAGCAGGGAGCGTCTGGCCTCCCCTCCATCCCATAGGGGGGTTGTAGTGTGTGTTCCAGATGCAGAACATCCTTGATCAAAACTTAGACATGGCCACAGCTCTACTTGCCGGCGAGAAGCTGAAGGAGCTCATCCTGCCGGGCTCCTCTCAGGATGAGAAGGGTGGGGCACTGGCCAGCCTCATGGTGCAGCTCAAACTGGAGCTGCCCTTTGATCGTGTTGTAACTATAGGGACAGTCATCATCCCCATCCTTCTGGTCACGCTCGTCTTCACCAGGAACTTTGCAGGTGAGATGCTCAATCACTAGAGTGGTTCATTGCCAGTGTCAAGATGTCTAAGTTACAGCAGTAGCTGTGAGTTCTCATGTCACTTTGGATGAAGGTAGAGTTTGTAAAACAGTCCGTCGTCCTGTTAAGGTTTTGAAAATTACACTACATTGCACTTCTTTTATGTATTTTACAACAGCAAAGCTCACTTCTGAAGTGTGAGTAAGGAGATTAAGCAGGGCAGCAAAAGGAGCAGAAGAGAGATCTAAACCGGGATACAGAGTGAGGAAGACAGACTGGAGATGTGAGGGAACGGATTTTAAGGAGACGGGAAAGAAGAGTGTTTGGTTTGATGGCAGAGTGGAAGCAGTAGATGGGAGGAATACATTGCTGAGTCAGACTCTCTGCAGAGCAGCAATTACCCAGCTGGGATTGAGCATTTAACTTTAGCAGCAGAAAGACGTGGGTGTTTACAAAACTCAGATTTTTACTGCTCGTGGTATTTCTAATGGCATAAAAGGCTGATTCAAACAATTAGTAGATGTCAAACCATAAGGCTAGCCTTGTACTTAAGAGACACAGAGCTAATAAAGAATAACATTGACAGGAAAGAGCACTCTCACTTTCTCTATCTGATCCTACAGATGCTTCAGTGAATATTGTCAGAGACATTCAGTGCTTTGCGATGAACAGATGAATGATTCTAAAAGATTCTCTGAGATACCGTACTAATTAAAATGAAACAGAGATGAGGAAGACATGAGATATTTCCTAGAGAATATAAATAGATTTTTGCAGGTTGCGTCCATTGAAATAACACATACAAAATAAATTCTAAACCTATGATATATTATAATAAATCTATAACCATTTAACCTCTGATTTGGAAGTGAAATGAACACTGAATATAGTGAATTGTTCAATTTCAACCACCAGTCTTCGAGCATGTGCTTATGGTGTTTTTTTTAAAACAATAGATGACTACAATAAATCCTTCCAGGTCTAATCCACAACTACAGGAAGTGCTTGCTTGAGAATATTTCTGCCAAGGGTTGTTCAACCTTTTCCACCATCACTCTGTACTTTTATTAGGTTTGTTCAATAAAGACATGAAAATTCATGATTGTTTTTATTTTATCAGTTTAGAAATACAGCGTTTGTTAATATTAACGACTCTGGTGAAGATCTGATCAAATTACACGACCAATCTATGAATCTAACAGGATAATTACTTTTTGTTGCGACTGTATATTGAAATTCTAAGATACAGTACAATCATCATTCCTGTTAAAGGTAGTTTGGAACTGATGCTTTCTATCTCTACTTTCCTCAGAGGAGTCAATTTACTGTTACACACCGCACAACTTCACCAGAGACCAGGCACTGTACGCAAGAGGCTACTGCTGGACAGAGCTGCGCGATGCTGTACCTGGTGTGGAGCCACAGCTCTGGCCCTCACTATTTGAACACAAGTTTCTGCCCTACGCCCTGCTGGCCTTTGCTGGGATCATGTACATTCCTGCTTTGAGCTGGGAGTTCCTTGCCTCTACCCGGCTCACTTCAGAGCTCAATTTTCTACTTCAAGAGATTGATAACTGCTATCATCGAGCAGCTGAGGGGCGAGCACCAAAGATTGAGAAGCAGATTCAATCCAAAGGACCTGGCATAACCGAGCGAGAGAGGAGAGAAATTATAGAGAACGCAGAGAAGGAGAAGAGCCCGGAGCAAAACCTGTTTGAGAAATACTTAGAGAGACGAGGACAAAGTAATTTTCTGGCTAAACTTTACCTGACACGCCACCTGGCTATTATCTGCCTCAGTTCCATTCCCATTTCCTACCTGAGCGCCTACTATGCCAGACAAAGGCAGAATGAGTTCACCTGTGCGCTGGGTGAACCCCCAGACATTAGCAGCTATTCCGAGCTGAAGCTCAGGGTCAACTGTAAACTACCTGCTGTGCAGCTGCAGCGCATCATGGCAGCAGTAGACATAGCTCTGCTCTGCACCATGAACCTCATTATTCTGCTTAATTTGTTGCATTTGTTTGTGGTTCGTAAGTCCAACTTTGTTTTTGACAAACTGCATAAAGTTGGAATCAAAACACGGCAGCGCTGGCAGAAGTCTCAGTTCTGTGATATAAACATCCTGGCAATGTTCTGCAATGAGAACAGAGATCACATCAAGTCACTCAACCGACTGGACTTCATCACCAATGAAAGTGACCTCATGTATGACAATGTGGTCAGGCAGCTGCTGGCTGCACTTGCACAGTCAAACCATGACGCTACACCGACTGTGAGGGACTCTGGGATACAAACGATTGATCCCAATATGGACCCCTCTGATCTTGGAGTAGGAGTGATTGGTGGAGAGCCACTGGTCATCAAACGGCCCCGCAAGAAAATGAAATGGATCCCGAGTTCAAATCCTCTTCCTCAGTCATTTAAAGTAAGGCAGTTCCTCACGAATAATTCCTGTGTTGTAACTCATCATATTTTTCAACACTACCAGTGACTACAGAAGCACATTGTTTTTTATCTGAAGAGGCAAGAAAAGTCTTTCATTAGGGACTTCTTAAAATATGTAGAGTACTTCTTTGCTGCTTTAATTGTAGCTTTTGGCCTCCTGGACTATAGCTGAGCTATGATATAACGATCTGTTTTTATGTCTTCTGTAAAGGAACCCCATACTTTGACACGTGTGGAAAATAACACCAAGCCTGAAAAACCCAAACCAGTCAGACGAAAGACAGTGGCAGACAGCTTTATTGCTCCACTCCTGGATAACAAAAGCACACAAAATCCTTCCACGAAAGGTATGCAACACTACAAACAGCAAGTATGTGACACGTTAGGAAACACATTTTATTTTAATGTAATTTAATCATTGATTAAAATTTACGAAGTGTAATTTTCAGATACAGCAAAAAAGCTCAGATAAACCCTCATACACTACCCAAGCAGTAAGAAACAGCACACAGGAAAAATTAGCAATAAGCTACTAAACACAGTGAAGCTACACTGATCAGCTATAACACTGGTGGTTTTAATGCTGTAACAGGGGTTAGCACTGGAAATATCTTATGTTGGACATGATCAACAGCTGTCACATACACAGTGCATTGAATCTTGCTGTGTAGGTGGCATATGCACATCCATTTAGGAAAAGTCTTGTTGGAAAATTCAACATGGTGAAAAACCTTAGCTAAATATATTTTCAGCAGCGCTTACAATTTAATTATTTGACAAACAGGTGAAAACAAATAACATTTCTTCACCTTAATCAACAAGCTAACTCTGTTGTTTCCAAGATGAGCGATATGGATGAAGAGGGACTCGCCTTGTGCAATCTCTTCAAATGTCTTGTGACTAATGACTAAATTAATCAATTAAATAGAGCCTGATTAAATTAAGCTGGATTCACAGAGTACTCTCTCTGTTTAGAATCACACAAACAAAATGGATCTGTTTTATTTAATTAGAACGACTGGATTTTATTCCATGCATTTTTATTTGATGTTTACTTAAATAATTGCCACAAGAACAAAATTAGATTAAATATATTTTATATAATGCATTACTTAAAATCTACATGACCACAGCATCTTTTATTACAGTGCATCAGGACCAAGTGGACTGACTTACATTAAAAGGGTGATCAGAAACAGGGTTCTATATTTGTTGTGTTCAAAGATGTTGCTGCTGCACCCAAGAAGGCAAAAGTGAATTTACTGCAGGTTTAAATAATCTCTGAAAAGACAAGTACTTTTCCACTGTAGCAATTTAAACCATTTTTTAGTGAGTCTATACATTTTCAATCACAGATCTAAGTGGGATGGAGAAAAAGCACGCTCGGAACTTCTCTCTGGATGTCCAACCGTACATGCTGACCATCCGTAAACCCAAGGTGGAGGCGACAATCGCAGAACCTCTTCCGTCAGAGCACAATATGGATGCAGTGTACCTTGAAGGCACACACACAATTGTTCACGTATCTGGTGCAATAACAGGTAGGCCTGATCATATCTGTCTTTAAGAAATGTAAATATAAGTTATATGTGCTCAGTTCCACTTGTTTACTGCTAATGCTGCACACCTTGACCAGTCTTTATTAGTATTCGAAGGTGGAATCTGCATAAATAATTAGGCTTTGTTTTAGGAAGACATACCAGTAAAATAAAAAACACATTATTTTACTCTGTAGCTAATTGTTGGGTCCAGTTTTTTGGCAAAGTGATCTGTGTGAAAGTCTAATTACTTGCTGTTAACCTTGAACAGAGCACAGAATACATCTTTAGATTAACACATAATGCCTATTTCTATTGAGGCTTTGACTTTATCTGTTTCCTCTTTCCTCTCTTCCTCTTTTGTCTGGTATTTTTGCTTATTTTCTCAGAAACTAAGGTTTGCTCTCCAGAGTCGACCACTACTGCCTTTTCTAAAATGACCCTGCCCACCACTACATACGTAAATGGTGTGAGCCCAAACCCACCATCTAGTGAGGATGCACTCAGTCCCAAGTCCTCTCCTCCTACAGAGGAGCCTCTCACCCAGGCAGAAAATCCTGAGTCTCAGCCACCACCCCTGACCAGAGCACCCACACACCAGCTGCTGAGTATACATCATACTCTCTTTGAGCAAGAAGAGGGTGAACAAAATCCTAGAGACAGACTGGCAGAGAGACCTGGGGAGCTCATTGCTGCTGGAGAGTGTTGAAGAAGGAGAAGATGAGGGCTGAGATTCCTCTTGCTCAATCTCTACTTGACGCACATGACCACTACGTCAACCACCTCCTATCAACAGCCACCTCTAGGGTACTTTGACCTAACTCTCACTCTTGTGATGGGTGGGTTGGGCTGACTGACGAGTAGAAATGGGACAAGAAACAAGAAAGAAAATGACACGGAGAACTCTTGCATTCATAAAAACAAAACAAAAAAACCCTCAACTTTTAGATGTTATTCAGTGAGGATAAATATAGAAACATGTGTGTTTATGGTGTTGATCAGAGTAATATTGTAGGAAATGATGTCACATTCATGTCTCAGGATGACTGTGTACGGTAATTCACTCTTCAATGAAAACCAGCAGTGATACAATTCAACAGGGTGCTACAGAGCAGGGTCTATATATCAATAGTGCATAAAGTCTGAGAGATGAGTGAGTTTTCTTTAAAAATGGCACACACCTTAGAAATTTGGAAAGAGGACTACATTATGGCTTCATACTAAATGTATCTTAAACACATGTATTAATGCTTAGTCACTTTATCCCAATAGCCAAGTAGAAAGGTAGCTCACATAATACAGTTTATGAGATGCGCACAATTATTATGCAAAAGATCACATTATATTTGTGGCAATAATGTATGCGCTTACAGCATCATATTTCACAGAAATCTATACATGTATAGACACTGTATATGACTCAGTGTTTGTGGGGTGCTTAAAGTATAACACATTTCATGGCTTTATCATTGCCTTTTCACCAATAATTAGGAAAGTGTATCAGATTGTGCCTCCACTATCTTTGCACGTCATTAATAATAAGTAAATTGGCATATTTTATAAAGGAATGGCAGACTCTTCCATGACAGTGTGGCTTTGTGAGAGAACATCAAACACAAAGGCAGTCAGATATCTTTTGAAATCTACTGAGGAGGCTGTTAGGTGGGTGTTGTCTTTAATTGTGGCTCCTGGGGGATGAATGAAGCTGCACTATAGGTAAAGTGTATGACTTTTGTGCATCTTCTTGTGGGCGTGATGTGGTGTAAAGTGAAAGATGTGATGAGATAGATGTTGATTGGTTCCTTACTGGAAGGTTTAGAATACAATAGCTATAGGTCTTTGATTGTCATCTGTCTGTCTGACACAATCTAAATTTCTTCTTCAGTAGGTTCCACATTGTGCACCATCCACCATAAAGCACATGAAGAAATCAATAGAATAGTTGCTTTGTTATTTGTAGTAAAACCACCCATGTGAAATATGTTAGCACTTTTCATAGGGAAGAAGCCAGTGGACAGGTGGATGGGTTCCTGCCACAACTTCTCTATAAACATTTCTTGCAGCTGCAAACATGATTACAGGAACTTCAGTGAAGGAACTTTGTGTACTAACATACAAACATGACATTTACTGTAGAAGACTTTGGTCTTTTGGCAGGGACCCTGCCTGAGGTATAGGTGGACCTATGCTGAGTACACTTTTCTTACGGGACATTTAAAATTGACAGTTTTGAATTTTCAGTACATCAGCTTTCAAATAGTACATCTCACTGTCATACAGGTTGGCTCAGAATCCCTCTGTTAGACTACTCAAGCACACAAAATACATCTGAGAGCACTTTAAGACTAGTTGCACGAGTGTGTAGAGAATGCATATGTTGTAACACAGCTCTGCAAATAGTCCTATCTGAGTTTCTGTGTAGATTTTCACATTTAGACAGTCGTCAGTCTAATGAGAACGTGGAGAAGAGAGTCCAGACTTTGATTGTAATGTGTAAAATCTTATAACGAAAACTGATTAAAACACTGTCTTTATAACAAAACGTATGCGTGTCCTTACAGTCAATGACTACGTGTCCCACAATGCATCGCGGCTGTCACTTTTAGCAGAGCGCTGTTCTGCTGTACTGGCGAAGAGCACACTGACAGACGGGCTGGCTTGCTCAGTGAGTTGGCATTTGTTTTTAAAACAACTAACGTGTATATTGCTAGACACGCTGTGTTAAAAAGTGGCAAACATTTTTGTGAAATTATTCTGTCTGAATGTGTATGATTTCACTAAATTCCTATGGGGTTTGCTTGGCTAGCCTGCATTAGCTTGGTTGGCCGTTATAGCCATCCGGTTGCAAGCCAAAGCGATGAGTAAACGCATAGCAGCCCCGTACCTGGAAGTAACGTCAGCTAGCTAGCTGACAGACCTGCCCCCGGCAAACCACTTCTCCAGCTGCGCAACTTGAGCCTCTAGTGTAGCAAAGCTTTAGTCGTAATGACTACCTCGTCGGCTATAACTGTATCTAGAACAGTGACAGTCACTACTTTTCCGAGTAACGCAAAAGAGTTTTAACTGTTAGCTGCGTTTAGACAGCACCGCGTTAGCACGTAAAGCAACATAAACAGTGAGTAACGCTGCACTGTAGTTGGCTGTCAGTGAACGCCTCACGGCTCAGCCTGCATTGTTAAAGCGGATGTCTTCATTCTGCTCTCTGTCACAGCTTCTACTGCTTCAAACATGGACCAAGACAACAAATCAGAGGTTTGTACACACTGCTCACACTGAGAGATGGGATGTCTTTGAGTGTTGGCAGCTCGTATGTGTCAGTATTGTGTGTAGTCTGGTGTAAAGACACATATGTTATGCTGCTGTAAACTTATTTAAGTTGTTCTGCCACAGCAACTGTAGTTTACCCTGTGGTCTGAGATGTGAAATCACGCTGTCTTTCTCAAACTGGCTAGACGTGGTCAGGTATAATCTCTTAATCTTGTGCTGCCTTCTATGCCTTCTGTCTAAGCTATTGTTTGCTGGTTTGATGTCTGATAGGATGAGTCAGTCGGCCCATCTGAAGATCCTTCAGAAGAGGAACTGCCATGCCTACCTCCAGGGCTCTGTAAGCTGTTTTTTTCTAATACTGTGTGCTATATTTCATTAGAGAGATGGTGTAATACGCTTAAAAGAAAGCATAACTTCGTAACCTGATAGTTTATGGTAGTTTACATTTTACTTTTCTTTCTCATTTAACCACTAAACAGTAAATCTGCATGATATAATAATAAAAGCCTTTCTATTCTATACCCTGAACTAAATATGGATTTATCCTAATCTTTTGTTGAGTACTTAAAGTGCCATTTAATGCTACTGCCTGGAGCAGACACAGTTCACAGATCTAGATTATCATTCATACCTTTGGAATGTGGTTTTCCTGATGCAAATTATTGTGCTACTGGTTTTGTTGCAATTACACAACAGTCACAAACCCACAAACCCACACATCTCTCTTTTATGTTCTTTGTATTTCTTTCTAGTGTGTAGAGTTGTCCCTAGTCTTTGCTTAGTTGAGATGTCGCTTGTGTGAACCTTACAGTATATCAGTATGAAAATGGCTCCTTTTTAAAATGTTGTCTCTGTTGATACTGTCTAGCCGATGGTGAAGCAGTGGAGCTACTTTGGCAGTTGCGAGCTCAGCGCCGCCAGTCGTCTCCTGATCTCCCAGAGACAGTGACCTGCCTTACAGCCCCAGATGGCAGCATCCTGTACCTGGTGGGCACTGCCCACTTTAGTGACAGTAGCAAAAACGATGTGGCCATGGTGAGCTATAGTCGCAAGAAAAGTAATATCCCCAAAATAACAAATAACTACAAACACAGTATTTCTAAGGTGATGAAACACAAAAACTCGATGATCTTTCAAGTCTTTATTGAACACTTCCTTTAAACATACAGAGTGATGGTGAAAATAGCAATGGCAACAGTGCTTTAATAACTATTGTGTGAAATTAAGACATGAAAACTCCTGATTGTTTGTGTTTTGTTAGCTTTATATAACATTATTAAATATCAGCATACTTTTTTTTGTTGATATTTGTGACTTTAGTGAAGATCAGATTACATTTCACAACACATTTAAGCAGAAAACCAGGAAATTACAACCAGTGCTATTACTTTTTATTGAGATTGTAATGAGAATATACAGCAGGTTTTGTACAGTGCACAAGCCTTTTACACTCTTTTAAGATGTGATATACTGTAAGCTATCACTGAAATAATTGAGTAATTCTATGAATGTGGAGAAGAGCTGTAGAGTAGCACCTTGAAATGATAATGAGTTGGCCTGTCTCCATATGCTGTAATTACTGTAGATTGGCATTCATATTTTGCCAAGCGTAATCGTATCTTCTTTTCCCCACATTGATTTATTGTCTTTACTTCCTTCCTCACTGCTCCTTTACTGTTTGTCTTTCTCTTACCCTCATGTGGTCTCTGCACATAGACAATCCGCGCTGTGCAGCCAGACGTGGTGGTGGTGGAACTGTGCCAGTACAGGGTGTCTATGTTGAAGATGGACGAGAATACACTGCTGAGGGAAGCCAAAGACATCAACCTGGAGAAGGTTCAGCAGGCCATTAAACAGGTCAGGCTCTCAGAATGACGGGGATTAACAGTGGTAGTCATGTGTAAAAGAGCCAGAACAAAATCTACGTATAGAAAAGAGAAGAAAGAGAGAGAAAGGGAGGGATGGAGAGTGTTAGAGTAACAATGAAACATCATCAGCAACTATATACTAATTTTCGTAGATGAAGATCGTGGTGCTGACAGGTGTGTTATTTTGTCCTCCTCTTTTGTATCAGCGGGTCTAGGCTAAATAACAGAAACATCTCTCTGTCCAACACCTTAGGGTCCATCTTCTGTAAAGATTATAGAGTTTCTCTCTGTAATGTTCACTTTTAAACAAAACTTCCATGAACGAGAATTTCTTTCAGAACTGTATTAGATGGAATAAGTTTGAGCTTGGTATATAAGACTGTGTAACTGAGTATAAAGCAGGAATAAACGTCAGTAAAAAAGCTTTTAGTCTATTCTTCACTTTTTGTTTTCTTAGTTTTCCCAAACTCTGTTTATCTTAATCTCTTAAACTAAAGTACATGTACTACTGTAAGCATTTTACTAAAATACTGAAATTTAAGACCGCTGAATGTATTTCTTATATCTGCCCTCTGTGTTTGATAGAACGGGGTGATGTCCGGCCTGATGCAGATTCTCTTGCTCAAAGTTTCGGCTCACATCACAGAGCAACTGGGCATGGCTCCTGGAGGAGAGTTCAGAGAGGCCTTCAAAGAGGTAGTAAATACACAACAAAAGAGCTATAGTGGACAGTAATTCACTGTTTTTATTTTATTATCTTTTTTTTTAATTCCTAAACTCTTTTTCTTTTTTTTTTGTACACAGGCTGGACGTGTGCCATTCTGTAAATTTCACCTTGGGGATAGGCCAATTCCGGTGACGTTCAAGAGGGCTATTGCTGCTCTCAGTCTGTGGCAGAAAGCCCGTCTGGCCTGGGGTCTTTGTTTTCTGTCAGATCCAATCAGGTATAAACTCATTTTAATCACTTACCCTTCATACCCGACCTGCAGCTGACTGTGTGTCATATTTCAGTAAGGAGGACGTTGAGAAGTGCAAACAGAAGGACCTGCTGGAGCAGACCATGTTAGAGATGATCGGCGAGTTTCCCGCCCTCCACCAGACCATTGTGGCTGAAAGAGATATCTACCTCACACACACACTCCGCCAGGCTACACGCTGTGTGGAGGCCCCCCCTAATGCCCAGAGTATGTATTACATTGCTCAGTAAGCAGGATAAATTTGTTAAATTGGTTTTCTTGTACTTCATCATATAGTTTAAGATTCTAATTCTCTAATCTTCTAATGTATTATATATAAATGTAAATAATTATTATAGATATGGGTTGACACATATATAGATATTTGTATTCACATAAAATTGTTTATTTTACTTTGAAATCAAATGATTTGAATTGTTGAATATACTCTCAGTAGTGCATACTTTCATGTATCTGTCATAATATTTTATGTTGGCTAAGATATGGCATAATAAATAGACCAATAATGTGGTTTAAATGCTACAGAGACTGAAAATGCTTAGTCATATTTAAAGTGAACCGTGTGACATTTTGAGTCCTATTTCACAGAGACTGTCAGAGTTTTTTTCACTCTGTTGCTTCACTTCTTTTTTTATCAACTTAAAAGTTCTATTCATTGTGAATCTGCAGAAAATCCTGTTTTTGTAACCGTATTGTAGTTAATTAGCAGTGCATTTGTTGTATATTATTTCTCTAACTTTAACTGGAGGAATCTCTAGATACTTGACACTTTACGTTTAATTTTTGTAAATGTTAAAATAGGGAGTTGCTCAGCCTTACAAGAGATAATCTTGTAAGGCTTTTCATTCAAAGGTTTCATACAGTATATGACAGTATAAATATAAAGAACATGAGCTTGTAGGGGTGTAGATTATTTATTTAACAGAACATTTTACACTGTTTTGTAGAAGTGCCTGCTGTGGTGGTAGGAGTCGTAGGGATGGGTCATGTTCCCGGCATAGAAAAGAACTGGGAGAAGCAGCTCAACATTAATGAAATCCTGAGGTATGTTTGTCTTGTTGTTACATAGAACATTTTACATACATATTTTGGATATTCACTAACAGGATATTATGTCTTGACAAACCTGCTGCTCTGTGTCTTATCCATCTCTTCCTCAGTGTTGCCCCTCCTTCGCGTGTTGGCTGGGTGCTGCGCATGGTCATAAAGGGCGTCATGATGGGAATGCTGGGATATGCCTGCTACCGTGCTGGAGGGAGTTTAGGTAGAGCCGTGCTGTCTTTACCTGCAGTCAAGTCTGTACTGGAGACTCTGCGGCCACCCCATGCTTGACCCCGCTGGTGTTTCCTAAGCCATCAGTGACATGACCTTTGATTTCTGAAAACAATGCATTTATCACCAATAGCCTTAAAACCAGGAGGTGAGGCTGGAGGAAGGGGTTAACCAGCCCTACAGTATGAACTAACAAGGACCTCAGGGGACTAAGAAGCCCCACCTCGTATTGATGCCCCTGTAGACACAGCAGGGCTGTACTGCCAAAGAAACCATGACAGTACTCCTCGATTTCTTTAATATTTTGTGCAAATCATACATTTTGTAAGGTTTACGAATGCCAGTAATTCCTTTTGAATAGATGTACATTTTCTCGCCATTCCTTTTAATAACTTGGGCTCGATTCACACAGACAGTTGCCCTACGTGTGTTGTTTCATGTACCCGTGAGAGAATATAATACAATCCAAGTATCCAGTTGGATGAATTATGTGTTTAAAGCATATTAGATGCCAAAGCACAGCAAAGTAGGTTGAAAGTCACAGATTTGATTACAGAACTCTTTATCTTTCGTTAGGACAATCTTGAGATAAACTGCAGAATTACAGCTATCCTTTTACAAAGTAATCCACTGGAAATGCGTGCATGCCTTTATGTGAATGCCCAACACAGCGCCTTGCTTGATGATGTCTTGTTGCGTTTCAGAAATGCCTCCATCCAGTGTTTCCCCCACTACCTTTCCCCACGCAGAGTGAACGTCTGTGTGAACGCTGCCTTACACGCTGCGATTTTAATTAACATTGGAAGTATCTTTGGTCAACTGTCCTGATATGACTGAGTCATTTTTATGAGGCACACTTTGTTACCGCTGTCTCTTCGTTTCTTTCTTCTTTCTGGTGCCAGCCAGTATTTTTTGGTAATTGGCACATTTCAAATCCAGCATTTTATAAGAGATGAGAGGAGTCTTGCAGTCTGTATAAAGAAAAATATTAGGTCATCATAACTATATTAAAAAATGAAAATATATATAATATATAGTGATCCTCATAGTGTGAGGTGAATTAAAGCAAATAAATCTGTTTGAAATGCATCTTCAAAATTTGTAAACAGGATTAGAAGAGGCAAAATTGGCATGGACAGTCCTGCCTGCATTAACAGAAGTGCCTCATATTGTAGCTGTAAGGGCTAATGGTGAACTAGATGAAATGGCAAAAAAAAAGTATGTTATATGCATCTTACACGTACTGAAACCAAATGGTCAGTGCAACTTTGAACCTCTAGAGATATTTTATAAATACTGTTGCCCCAAATATGGACATTAAATTAGTATTTTCCTGGCTTTAATTGAAATGGTACCATTTCTCTTGTATTTTATGGCCACTCATACATTCAACAAAGACTTAGCACAGAACAGGTTTAAATGTGTCTCAGGATGAGCAGTGCATTAATTACGTGATTTGTTTATTTGATTGTACTTTGGATATGAGTCACCTTCATGTTTAGGCTAGAACTGGCTTAATTGCTGAGCAAAGGTTAATACCTGATAGAAAAATATGCATCATATACAGAAAGCCATTTCTAAAAACCTTGACAAGAGAACACCTGACATTCAGCGTAGCAGCTGTTTGTACTTTATGATATATGCATTATCACTTCCCAGTCTGATCACAGCATGGGAAAAGGGATTAAGATGATACACAAAATGAAATTGGGGTGGTTTGCCTCAAATTTAAGATTGAACTTTACTATAATGCTTTTTCAAAGGAGACTTGTAAGGGTCTTGTTTTGCCTATGGTGAAGTAAACTGACAGTTAAGTTTAGTCAGAGTTGGGAGGTAAAGCCTTACACTGCTATCACTGCTGCCTTTCTCAATGGGTTCAGTCTGAACAACATAATTGAATGGATGCAAGACTATGAAACATCACTGATTTTCAGGTTTTCCAAGTCTTAATTTAAAGTAATTTATGTACAGTACATTACTTGGGTGTATTTATGAGGTTTGTGAAATTATCCATTGAATCAATATGTGATTTGAGTGATTGAAATAGTCATTTCATGATACAAATATAATTAGACCCCTTGAAAATAATCCACACATTTAGCTCAGATTATCTGTCTTCCAATTCAAAATAATTTTCTGACAATATTAAGAATAGTGAGGATGTTAGTCATGTAGTCTCGCCTCTCAGTCCCTTAGCAGTATAATAAACTCAACATTGTGTTCATGTCTCCTTCCTGCATCATTTCCAAAGGTTTAATCTATGTTTGAGAATTTCCAAGAAATTGTATGAATGAAACTGTAGTTTCCCTGCATCCCTTTTGTTGTATTGTCTTTGTTAACAAACCAAACAGTGAATCCTAAATTCTGTAATGAATCATAAAGTAAAGTAAAGATTAACTATATTTGCTTCAAAGATGTTGTTTTTCTTCCTGGTGTATGGGAGCTGCAGAGATTTAAATGTGATTTAACCCCTGTTATTAAGATACTGTATGTAAATAGATGATGAGTATTATTAACGTATTATTTTTATTAATTATTTCGTACACCTCGTAAATATTATTTAGATATTTACTTGGGTTTCGCGCTGTGTATTTCCGCTTTCACTGGTGTTTCGTGTCGGACACATAACAGTGTTACACCGCCAGTTTCGTAAACATCCGTTGTTGTATCCAGCAGGATTATGAAAGCCTGAGTTGCAACTAATGTCAAACTGGGCCAGTGGACTTTAGCAGACAGATGGCGCTAGTTAAATGGCTTATGTAGGAATTCGGCTTGGATTATCACGCATCTTTGTCCCCGGTTTGTCCGTGTTCAGACTTTTTGGCTCGGTCGGGATGGACGACATGGGTCTGGCTCTGAGTCGTTCCTCGCTAGAGCGACTCGACTTTGACAATGTCGCCCTCAGGAAACTTCCTCTGGACCCGTCCGAGGATCCGGGGGTGCGGCAGGTCAAAGGAGCGTGTTTCTCCCGGGTAAAGCCGCAGCCGCTGACCAACCCTCGGTTCGTGGCTGTATCGCACGAAGGCCTGGCTCTGCTGGGGCTCAACGGAGAGGAAGTCGTGGACGATCCGCTCGGACCAGAGTATCTCAGTGGCTCCAAAGTTATACCTGGATCTGAGCCCGCCGCACACTGCTACTGCGGTCACCAGTTTGGCCAATTCGCCGGGCAGCTGGGTGACGGGGCGGCCTGCTACCTGGGGGAGGTGAAGGTGCCACCTGGACAAGACCCCGAGCTGCTCCGGGAAAACCCGAGTGGTCGGTGGGAGTTACAGGTGAAAGGAGCTGGACTGACTCCTTATTCCAGGTAAGTACATATTTGGTTGTTTTGTTGTGTAGCGGTAGCAAGATGTTATTTTGCATTTATTCAAGTTATAAGAGACAAGAAACTTTAAGCTTTCATACAGTTAAGCTGTGTATTATCCAAGAACATTTACCTGCAGGATCAGGTTATGTGATGCATATGTCCTCCACAGACAAGCTGATGGCCGCAAGGTTCTACGCTCAAGCATAAGAGAATTCCTATGCAGCGAGGCAATGTTCTTCCTGGGGGTGCCCACCACCAGAGCAGGCTCTGTAGTGACCTCTGACAGCAGGGTCATACGGGATGTATACTATAGTGGAAACCCTCGCCATGAGAGGTGCTCTGTGGTTCTCCGCATTGCTCCAACCTTCCTCAGGTGAGTGCCCACCACCAGAGCAGGCTTTGTAGCCCCACTTTCGTCTGTCATGGTTCTCTGAGCTTCCCCAGATGCACAAGTTTTTTTTGTTCGTTTTTTTTTTTACAGGTTTGGGTCATTTGAAATCTTCAAGCAGGCTGACGAGTTCACGGGCCGTCAGGGTCCCAGCTACGGGCGTGATGAAATCCGAGTTCAGATGATGGATTATGCCATTGAGATGTTTTACCCTGAGATCCAGCAAAATTACCCAGATCAAGTGGAAAGGAACGTGGCTTTCTTCAGAGAGGTCAGAGCACCTGAGTGACACAGGCAATCCGCAGCCGGTGAAACAGCTCTTTGGCGATAACTGTAAAACTATAGTGTACTAAAACATTTACTTAGGTCTCCATGTAGCTGATTTAAGGCCTGACATTACAGTTAGAAGCCAAGAACATTTGGATCCTCTTATCCTGTTAAGCTGCTGTAGATGGTTCAGTGCATGTGCTCTTTGCTTTATATGATCAGGAGGCAGACCTTTGATATTTTCCTCATCTAACCAGTAAGTGCCCGTATCATCCATATTGTCCAGGGGCTGTTTTCAGATTCTTTATTTTAGACCTGTATCACATTATTCTGTACTCTCCTTGTTTGCAGGTGATGCTTCGTACGGCTCGACTTGTTGCACAGTGGCAGTGTGTAGGTTTCTGTCATGGAGTCCTGAATACAGACAACATGAGCATCCTGGGACTCACACTGGACTATGGTCCATATGGCTTTATGGACAGGTGTGTTTATGACTCTATAACTCTTCTGGTGGGCCTATATCTTTGCTTAACCTTTAAGTTATGTTTTGCTGCAGCAATAAATTTGTCATAAACATACATGAGTAAGTTGAGTGGGTAGAAGCAAATGAAAATACTAATGTTCTGGTTATGAAGTGTCTTTAATACTAAATTGTAGAAATGAGCTTTACTTATTTATTTTTTTTAAGGTTTGATCCAGATTTTATTTGCAATGCCTCCGACAACTCTGGCCGTTACTCCTACAAGGCCCAGCCGGCTATCTGCAGGTGGAACCTGGTGAAGCTAGCTGAGGCTCTTGCTCCAGAGCTGCCACCAGACAGGGCCAAGGCTGTTATGGAGGAGTACATGGGTGTGTACAATGGTTTCTACCTAGAGAACATGAGGAAGAAACTGGGCTTTATGTTGAAGAAGGAGCCTGACGATGAAATCCTTATCACCGAGCTACTGCAGACCATGCACAACACAGGTGGGATGAGAGTCACGAGCATTAATTCTCAGTTTATATATAAGGGACTGCATATAAAACCTGAACAACATTTAAATAATCCCTGGGGCAGCATTGCCCATTACACCATTCCTCATAATGTTTCCCCCTCCTTCAGGTGCTGACTTTACCAACACCTTCCGCAGTTTGAGTCAGATTTCCTGTCCCACTGAGGAAGAATGTGAGGAAGATGAGGACCTTGTCAAACAGGCCACAGACCTACTGCTGAACCATTGTGCATCCTACGAGGAGCTCAAAGCTGCCAACAAACCCACTATGGATCCACGGTGAGCTTGTCAGCACCAGTACTTAATAAACACCATAAGTTCTGGTGCACTGTTCATATTTTATATTTAAACAGAATCACATTTTTACATCATAGCTGGTTAAGTACCACTGTCAGATCACAATTTTTCAATACCATGTTGTTCCCTGAAACCTGCTGTCTTCCTCTCAAAGATGAATCCTAATGTTGTTTGTGACACTCCTGACCTTTAGATTACAACCACCGTGTGGTAAAGACACAACATATGGGCAGATTGCCATATTGTAACGGAGAACAATCTGTAAACAAAACACTGCAGATGCTATCAAATTATAGTTTAAAGTTATAACAAAGTCAAAACAGTAAAGATGCGAGGCTTAAAAACACACACACACACACACACACAACTAAGAACTGTGATGATCAAAAGCTCAGTAGAGCTGAGTGAAACTGCAGAGTTTGATTATAATACAGTGAATCTGTCACAATGAGGACACATCTAATTTCATCTGTGAAACTATGAATAATTGCAGATTCATTTTACTTAATAGAAAAATTAAACCTATATCTCGTCGATTTCTTTCTTTTTTTCCAAGGTACCTACAAATAATCTAACAACCGCAAAAAAAGTAACACTGTGGTATATGCCAGGATCATAAATGTAACTTATGCTTTCTGTATAATAGTATGGGTAAGACTTCTAACTGTATCTGATCGTTCTTCTTGAGGAGTCAGAGAGGCAAAATCTGATAACATTTAAATTTAAACATGTTATCTGGTAAATAAACATAGCTAGTGGAAGCCATAAACATAATAATGTCTGTCTGCGCTCTTTATCTTGCTATGTAATATTCCCCATGAACTATTTAACAACAGATAAGATTGACTGCTCCGGCAGCGCTGGTGCTCTGCTTTCTCCAACATGTCAGTGAAAATTATAACTGTGGTTTTCCTATATTGTGTCGACAGTGAACTGGCAATGCTGCTCTCGATGGCTCAGAGCAACCCAGCTCTGTTCCAGATGATCTCAGACAGGATGACATTAGCGAGGCAATTAGACAAACTCAGCAGACTTAAAGACCTGATGGAGACCAGTCAGGAAGAGCTGAAAACTAAACACGCTGAGGAGTGGACCCAGTGGATCAAACGCTACAGGTGAGGTAGAGAGGAAACAGTAAGGTATCTGGAAGGAAGTCGTGAGAAAGAAATATAGTGGCATGTAAAACAGAAAGGGGTAGAGGAACTGCAGACATTTATTTTGGGTGGATGGTGATGGGTGGAAGTGTTACTGATAAAAGGGGTGGACAGAGAGAAAGAGCAGGAAATGGGGTTGTTGAGTCTGACAGTGTTCCATTACTGTAATGTTCTGACTGAGTTATCGCTGTCGCAGGAAGCGTCTGGCTCGTGAGTTGGAGGGACGGAGTGATGTGCAGGCCGTGCAGGAGGAGAGGGTGACGGTGATGGACAGTATCAACCCTCGCGTGGTGCTCAGGAACTACATTGCCCAGAATGCGATAGAGGCTGCCGAGGAGGGAGACTTCTCTGAGGTCAGGATCTCACCCGCTACAATACTACAATAATTTCTAAATTAATATTAGAAAGCTGCACTCATTTCCTCCTTTGCTGCCTTCAGCTTCCCTGTTCTACTTTCACTGTTTTCACCTGCTCTCACTTCCTCTCCGTGCCGTAGGTCCAACGGGTCCTCCGGGTTCTGAAGAAGCCTTTTTCGTCGCAGCCTGGTCTGGAGCTTCCTGCATGGGTGGGTGGAGGCGGCGCCACCGAACGGGGAGAGAGAGATGAAGCGGAGGGGGAACAGCAAGAGGTCGCGTCTACATCTACAGCCAGAAATCCTGTCCCCTATGACAGCAAGCCCCCAGCGTGGGCCCATGAAATCTGTGTCACTTGATCTTCGTAATGACTTCCTGAGCCAGCTTTCCTGCTTAAAATGATGAGAGTTTACTGGTCTGATCTCGCACCTTTATCTCTCTTTTTATTTTTTTTATTGACTGTACAACTCTCTATCACCTTGGCAGGCAGCAACCAGGAAGACGACGTGAGGCTCGATATCCCACAGGCAGCCTAAGCTGAAACAAAGCAGAAAGGGAATGAGTTGAGATTGATGGTAGAAAAACAGAATGACAGATATGCTGATGCCATGTATGGTTAGCATGGTTTATTCATTTTAGAATGGGTTGTTACAATAGGCTTTAACATCAAAAGTGACTTAATTTGAGGGATTTGATTGACGAGGGGTCAGCTTTTTCACTCTTTCAATCAATGGGTGGAAACGATGCTATGCTGCTGAATGTCAGATCCATCAGGTGAAAGAAAAAAGATGGAATTTCCACAAGAGATTTTAAACAAATTCAGTTCATGAACTATTTTCAGGCGCCTTCCATTTCTTTTTCAGCTTTACAGGAAAAACTCTTGTTCCCTGTCTGCTTGGTTTTGGTTTGGTTAGCTGTTAATGACGACTCAGGCAACAAGTCTTTCAGCGACCTGTCTGACTCTGACAAACTGTCGGATGTCACCTAAACGTAAACCAAAAAGTAGAATGTGTGTATGTGTGTGAAAGAGAGATGATGTTCTAGTCATGTTTGTGGGTGAAAGGGAGTGACTGCACTTGATCTTATAAGCTGCAGTAGATAAACACGCACAATATATTAATTTCCTTTTGACATGGAACCACTGTATAGACACTTTTTGTTGTTATTTTTTGTTGTCTCACGTGTTCAGTAAGCATCCAGACTACAGTTAGTGATGCAATAGAGATGAGAGGAGGAAGAAATGGGCACTGCAGTTTTGAGTTTAGTTCAGTTGTGACCAGGCAGGGAGAAGTTTAAAATAGATTGTGTCACAAATATGACACAATCAAGCATGATGCCGTAGTAAAGGGGAAATTCAAACAAACATTAACAATCATTCATGAATTAGTTTTAACTGTGATGACTCCACACAGACCCCGGATCAGTCTGTCAACCATGTATCTTAAAAATTCAGTTTCTATGCAACTAAACTGCGATCACGTTTTTGGTTTTATTTAAAACCAAATTAGTTCAGATTCTGTGTCAAATTTAAGCTTTTAACAAATGCACTTCCACAGTGGAAAGATCCAGAAATTGACTTGAAGAGAGATTATGTTTCAGAGTTCTATTTTTGCTTAACAAATATGAAATATATTGTATATTAATAAACTGAACAGTCAAAAGATCATTTTTGTTTTGTGCCAAATGCAAGAAGAATTCAGCCTGACATCCACATTTCTGATTCATAACGTTTGAAATTGACAAATGTTTAAACATTTTCTGTTTGTGTGAAAGTCACACAGACACAATGCGAAATTCCACTTTGTTTATGATACATCGGTTTCCTTGTTCTGTTTCCTGGAGACGTCACACCATCTGGTATTTCTCTAACCACAATCTACACCTAAGGTGCTGCAGAAACTATTTTAGATACGAGTGTGCGTCAGTAACGCTCATGTCCCAGCAAGCCCCACACATCTGCTTACTCAACTCTTGCACAAAGTGTAAAGGCACAATTCCGGGCAAGTGCAACACGCTCATCCTCCACCAAGTGGAACCTGGTTAAAGCATTTTTTCCGTTTTTAAGGCGTTATCCGCCGTGTCCGCTCCAGTGCTAGCTTCACATTCCATTCTCTTTTTCACCTATAATTGTTTACCTTGAGCAGAAGTCGGGAGTGGCTTTGGTAACCTCAGGGTGCGCCCTGAGCGGCTGACACGCAGAGCTGCGCAATGATCGAGGGTGAGCGCATAGGTGGGATCTGGGACAATGGGTGTGTAGCGACGGAAGAGACAAAACAACCAAAGAACAACGGCTCCTGGACTTCTTATATTATTTTTTAGAAATTAAATAACATGACTAAGCGAGTCAGACCCGGTTATTACCGCCAAGAGGTCAACAAAACCTCATGGGAAGTACCGGAGCGGTACCGGGATCTGAGGCAGGTGGGAACCGGGGCGTACGGGGCTGTATGGTAAGTGAAAACTGCGAGAACGCAAGAAGCTACTGTCACTGCTGTCTTAGCTGGAGCACGGTAACAATGACATCAACGGAACAGATGGTGCCACACAAGCAGCAGCAGCAGCGCTGTCCCACGGTCAAACAAAAGAAAAGAAAGTGTCCGCGCTCCGCTGAACACACGCTGCTTCACTTCCTTATATGATGGAGGGGGGGGGAGCATTTGCACAATAACTTCACTTCTCCACGATCGTCCCTGCTTTCTTTAAATTACTTAATGGTGAAGAAGAGCGCATGTGAGGTGGTGGATGAGACGGGAGCGCTCAGCCACGTTTGTGAGACACGACAACAGTGCAAAACGCATCTTTTGTGGTGCTCGCAGCATGCGGCCCCTTTGTTATCACTGATTAACTGTAGGCGGATACTAAACTGCCCGGACCGACCGACTGAGCGCAACTTCATATCATTTCAACAACTGTGACTGATTGTGGAGATGGAGCTGCCTGCTACAGCCAGAGATAATGTGCTGGATGTAGCAGCTGAAAGAAATAGACAGGAGCGAGCTGTGTGTGTGTGTGTGTGTGTGTGTGTGTGTGTGTGTGTGTGTGTCTAAGCACAGGGTTAGACTTTCCTGATTAGAAGATATCAAAAATAGATTCTCAGTTACATCTCAGAGAGGATCATAGGATGCGAGTGGTGTCATTTCATTTCCCAGAATAACCGGGAAGTTCCAGGACTAGATAAAGCTATTTTTTTCCCTTTTAGTGGTCAGGTTGCAGATTGGCTGATCTTCTTTTTCATATTTACATAGTTTTTTGTTACACATCCTGTAATGTATCATTCCTTTCAGCTCAGCAGTGGACTGCAGAACAGGAGTCAAAGTGGCGATCAAGAAACTCTACAGACCTTTCCAGTCTGAGCTCTTTGCTAAGCGAGCCTACAGGGAGCTAAGGCTTCTCAAACACATGAAACATGAAAATGTGAGCCAGAACATAATCAGTACATACAAACGATTTCTTTTTACATCAGTGCTGCACTGAGTGAATGAAAATGAAGGATAAAATATGTCCACCTGTGTAATACTTTGTATGTTTCTGTGTGATGCAGGTAATCGGTCTGTTAGATGTGTTCACCGCTGACCTCTCCCTGGACAGATTCCAGGATTTGTAAGTGCAGTTTATGCAGTATCAACTTATTCTATTCAATTTATTTTTTGATCATTTAAATTTTAATCAGTTGGAAGGAATCATAAAAATGTTTTTTCTTCTTTAAGTTATCTGGTGATGCCATTCATGGGCACAGATCTGGGGAAGCTGATGAAGATGCAGAAACTGTCAGAAGAAAAGATTCAGTATTTAGTTTATCAGATGCTCAGAGGGCTTAAGGTAGAGAACTCTACTTTGATCCTATTTATTATTTTATCGCTTGATCTGAATTGTTCTGTTGAATAAATAATTGATCATGTATTTCATTACCTGCAGTACATTCATTCAGCTGGTATAATTCATAGGGTAAGTTGTTTTTTATACTGTTTCCACAATGCATGTGTGAGACTTATTTCTTACATTATGCTGTTATGACTGGATTTTAGTTTTCCTCTCGCTTGTTTGCTACAGACGAGTCAAAATCATAGTTAATCTATAGATATGAACTTTTGCAGGACCTCAAACCAGGAAATCTCGCTATCAACCAAGACTGTGAGCTCAAGGTACAGTCGAACACTCCTTGATAACCCAAACAAACACAAGCCACGTGTCTTGGATTCAAATTAAAAGACAAGCTTTAACAACAACAAGCTTTTTGCTGTGTCTAACTGTGCTATGTTTCCTCTCATGTGGTGTCAGATCTTGGACTTTGGTTTGGCACGACAAGCAGACAGTGAGATGACGGGGTACGTTGTGACTCGCTGGTACAGAGCCCCAGAGGTCATCCTGAACTGGATGCACTACACCCAAACTGGTAATCGAGAGCTAATTAAAGGAAAAACTCAATTTCAGATTGTCATCTTTCATCACAGTGTTGTGTTCAGTGTCCTCCATTATCACTGAAACCTCATGTTACTTTATGATGACGCATGACTTACTCAACCAGCTTCAGCTTTGACCTTTACAGCTCTAGAGAACATGCTGAGTCTTGTTTCTTTCTTACATTTTTGAAAATGTTTTGCACATGTCTTAGGGTTGCAGTGCATTCTGGTCTACAGAGTCAGTAGAGATGATAGTACTTACTTCTCTTCTATTTGTGTCTCTTCCTCAGTGGACATTTGGTCTGTGGGCTGCATCATGGCAGAGATGCTACAAGGGAAACCTCTTTTTAAAGGCAGTGACCGTATCCTTTTACTTTCTGACCTTTGCCAAAACATCTTCTCTTTTTTCGCAGAATTAATGCTACATTTGATCTCTTATTCCATTTGAAAGAACTACCTCATTTGTGTGTTGTTGTTGTTTTTTTTAACCTTGACCCCTGCTCCTCAGACCTTGATCAGCTGACTGAGATCATGAAGATCACAGGAACACCAACTCAAGAATTTATATCCAAACTAGAATCCGAGGATGTGAGTGCAGAATACGCAACATACTGAAGAATTTAAAAATAGGCTCCTTGATTTTGTTGTAGCATCCAAACGTGCCCCCAGATGTTCTAAAGTTGAAGCACTAGAGGCAGAATTTGGCATGACAGCATAATCAATAAATGTGTCTTGTATGCACCTCACATACAGTCATGAGTATAATTTGTCCCAAAATGAAAAGTACACATTTCCTCTCTCAGGCCAAAAACTACATCAGAAGTCTTCCAAAAGTGGAAAAGAAAGACCTCCAAAAAGTGTTTTCCACAACTAATCCGCAAGGTAGAGCATTTTGTATTCTTTTAAGATATAGTTTTTCAGTTTGAATGTTGAGCTTTGTTTTCCAGGTTCTGCCCTTTTTTTCATTCTGTTTTTCCTTCTTTCCTCAGCCGTGTCGGTGCTGGAGCGCATGTTATTGCTGGATCCACAGAGCCGGGTAACTGCTGCAGCGGCTCTCGAGCTGCCGTACTTCAACGAGTTCAGAGAACCAGAGGAGGAGAAGGAAGCACAACTGTACGATCACTCGCTAGACAACACAGACCTGCCACTTGACCAGTGGAAACGTAAGGATGAAGGGGAGGAAAATAAATGATGCAGCATTAGAAGGATGGAGGGGGAAAGGGGAAAGCAGAAGACAATATGAGCTGGTAGGTTTCACTGATCAGTGTCCTGCTGTGCTTCTTTCTTCAGGTCACACCTTTACAGAGATCTTGACCTTCAAACCAGTTGTGCCAGAATCCAAGGAAACGTCTCTGTAGAGCGTAAATATTTGACTGTGCAGCCTGGAACCAAAACAAACATTGTCTTTACATCTTGATCTCAGTAATGAAAGTCCACGACTTCCTTTCTCTTAAGTACGAGCTGCTGTGTTTTTGATGACCTCACACTTGTGAATTTGTCTTTGTTGTCAGAAAAGGTAGATTTTTTTTTTCTTTCACAATTGGTCCAGTAGCTTGCTTCATGAGTATGGAATTAGGCTTTTAAGCACTACCTATAGTGATGAAGCTCACATACATAACTAATTTAAATCCAGTAATATAAAATAATATAATTTGATAAGTAACAAAGTGCTTAAGACATTACATTTAAAATGGGTTGTTTAATTTGTTTTTAATTTAGGTAAGAGTGGTACATATACTCCCTAAGTGCAGTTCAAGAAGCGGCAGTTGACACATTTTACTGTAGAAAAGTTTGTAGTGAGAATAATACTGAAATGGGTGACGTGCATTGTTTTGATTTGTGTGTGTTTGTGTGTGTGTGTAGTCCATGTCTCTGCTGTGACCTTGTTAGTCTTTAGTGCAGTCTTTTAATGAGCAGTGGGTCATATGATATCCCTCCTAGCAGGGTATCCACAAGCGTTCACAAAAAAGCACACGACACATTTTCTACGTTTTCTGTATTGATTTTTGAATTGACTGTAAGAACACTGATACAGTTTTATTATTAAAGAATCTCTGAAAGTGATACATGTGCATGTGCTATTTTTAGTTTTGTCACTAACAGATCTGAGTGAAATAATTAGAAACAGTGGGGTGGAAGTGGTTGGTTGAGCTTAAGTAACCATTTTGTTTAGTCTGTTTTCTTTGTTTATGGGACATATTATAGCATTTCAGTAGTTTATTTTAATAAATTTGCAGGATTAACAAGAGATAGACTTAAAATATTTTTTTTAATTAAAAAAGGAATACAAGTTACAAATACACGTTATAGTTTCAGGTACAGGTCAAGCTGTGAAGTGATAAATCCCATAATGCAATAGAATCAATAAAATACAGATGGGGCCATTTCAGCTTTGTGTTTCACCTGTAAACCAACACTAGGTGGCAGCATGTAAACAACTATCTCCACTATCTGGTGCATCATCCAGTGAAAATAGTAACAGCCTATCTGATTGTCTGGATTAGTTCAAAACTTTGTGCTGACATTCATGGTTCATGGACATTCAACTCCAGAACTTTCCTATAGTTACCATTATCAGGTCATAACCTTTTTTATCTAATTATCTAGTACTAGGTTTGTGCTATTTGCAGAACTAATAACATTCTCATCACACTGCATTTATATCCAATGCAAATTAGCAATGTCTGGATGGAAATGAAAAATTGAAACTGTTGTAGTGCAAACAACACTGACAACCTCACTTTTTGTATGTAGCATGATTGATGACTTCTAGTAACAAATGTTTAGACATTCCTGCAGAATGCTGTTTGCTTTCAGATTCTGCTCATTCCTCCACATACAGTACATTCTCCACTGGTGGGTGTTGAATTTAACAAGCTTGTCTTGAGTAACCTCCAGAACCTTCACTCCCAGGGGCGACTCCCCCGAGGACGAGCTTCCTTTCTGGGCCCGAGCTTCTCCAAACCAAACCCAGGGTGAGTGTTGTGTCCTCGACACACAGACACAGACACACACACACATACAGATGGGGGGCTCTGGTGGATAGTTCACTGAAAAGTCACACAGTTCTGTTCCTGCTGCAGACAGGAAAACAGAGGGAAAAGCACATTTTTTACCCCACAACCTCTCTCACACACATACAGCAGCAGCACAAGGATGCACTCCCTCCCTCTGGCTTGTTTGTTGACCCTGTGCTGCAATTTATTTTCAGAATGTGTTGCATTCAACCGGCATATTTCCTAAGACACACACATATTGTATAGAGTTCACCAGTGTCAATAAACCTCACACACACACACACATACATAGATATGTAGATGACTGTGTCTCAGGAGGGAGGACGTGTGGAATGGCAGTGATGCCAAAACACTGATCTGACCTGGGTCAGCTCTCTTTTCTTGAAGTGGAAAATTAGTTATCACTGTGTTTTTTTTAAATGTCAGCGGAAGGCACATCACTGTGAATCTCAATTTGGTGAGAGGGTCAACGCCGTGTTTGCTGAGATTCTTCATCTTGTACACTCCTCAGAGCTAATTTTGGTTCCTGTGAGAGAATATTAGTCATTTGTCCCACTTGTCTCACAGTAGGATCATGGATGGCTAATGGTTGGATAAGTGAGAGCCAGAACACTGTCAATAAAGGGAAGTTAATCAGTTTTAATTTAAATCCACATCAACAGAGCATCATCAGTGACAATGTTCATTCTCCAAATAATTTGTGTTGCTATGTCCTTGCTGGAGATCAAATAAACAGTTGGTGAAATTAAAATCTGTCAACTCCCTTTAAAGTCCTTGTCTTTGGAGGCGCTTACATAGATTTATATTTTTTGTAAAGTATAGAGTATTTCAACATGTGATGGTTTGCTTGGTTCCAGATGTCAGTTTGGGTCTGTGTTGCTGCTGCTGTGGCAAGTTTACAGACGTCTGCTTTTCCTCATACATGGCTACACGTGTCAGGGATGTTGTTACAGACAGAAGGTGTACTCTGGATGAAAGCAGGAACATTTTCACATGTTTCTGTAGCTAAACAACAAGAAAAGGCTGCGCAACTGTTCACCAAATGTGGCTTTGGGTTCATTTTTGGGGGTTTGCACACACTGCTGTTTAACAAGCCCAAAAAAAAAAATATTTTCCACATTTAGAAGAGAGGAAATGATGCTTAATAATTTCCCAAGCATGGTGAATTTATGTTTTCTATTAGGTTGCTTTAGTTCATGAATACTTGTGTTTACACTTTTCCAGCTTCAGAATTATTTTGTTTGTGTATCTGTTCCAGTCTCTGTTTGTGTGTGCGCACATCTTGGCCGGTGGGTATGTGTCTGAGGAGGTCAAACGGAACTCTCAATGAAGGAAGTCACGTGGGCTGAGATATAATAGCTGAGTGTCCTCTGTCTTGGTTTCTGTCTAACTTTTACACCCTTCTTTCCTCAGAGTTTTTTTCCCCCCATCTGTGCCTGTGCAGTGTCTCTGCTGATCTTGATGTATACAGTAGCAGATGAATCTGTGGGATCATTCAGCAGGAGAACAGTCCCCGCTGGTCAAACAAAAGGAAATTCAACAGGCTTTCAAGGAGCTGGTGAACCCACTGGAAGAGGGAGCAGGAATTGGGTGGTGGGTGAACAAAATTAAATGTAACAGGAGGTTAAGGAAGTAATAATTAGACATGGGAATAGCGGGGAACTGGAACGAAAGGCAGAAGAAGGAGATGTCAGATTAGAAGGGGAGAACAGGCAAGAAAAGATGGGTGGATGAAAGCAAAGGAAGGGTAGATGAAAAGACAGAAAGAGATGCAAAGGGCTCAAGGGAGAGCAGAAGGAGCGGTTTAGTTTACACTACATTAGCTCATTCATTAGCCGTCCACCTCCTGTTTGAAGACTTCTGTGGAATATGTAATGCAGAGTCCATGCCACAGATTGTGATCCCTCTCTCAGGACAACTGTCTGTCCATCTGTGATGTGTTGATGTTTGGGGGTTTGGTGTGTCACATTTAGAGAGGCTTTACACTGTTAAAGAGCACTTAAGCTCAGGAGTGATGGGAGTCAGCTGCTGATCCAAGTTCCTCTTGTTTGCTTTCAAACTAAGGAGTACAACGTGTAGCTTATTAAATGTTCCTGTACATCTAACGAGCACTGGATTTGATTTTCTGTCCATGTAGTTTGTGAGTACATTGCTGTTTCTCAGCTTTCAAGTTCCGTACGCCTTTCCGTACACCGCCCCACTTTTAGACACTTAGCAAAACACACAGTACACTTGACTGACTTGCTACACGTTATAAGCATACAGAAATCTACACCGGCAAGTACTGAAAACTGACTAAAGGTAGGTAAGACACATAGGTTTTGTTTAACAAGTCGATGGAGTCACTATTGTATCAATGACAATTATTGTGAAATTAATCAGTACTGTATGATTTCCACAAGAAGAAATGAAAAGCTGAAAAATCACTTCTGTTTTTCCCCCTTCAAAGCATCAAATGAAACTATTTTCCTAAGACTAAATCATGTAATGCTGATGAGACACAGTGCGAGGACCAGTAATGACACTCTCTTTGTGAGAACACAACACTTTAATTGCTTTTACCAATTTTCCAGTTTCTTTTAGCACTTCTATTACCCATCAGTGGACAAAGCTCGGCTCAGTGCGCTCTTAACTCAAGTAACGCTCTAGTCAATAAATTAGACCGCTAACATAACATGATGCTACGAGTACAATGTATCAAACTCTCAGTCCCTCTTGGCTTGAAATGCGGCTGCTAAAAGTCTGTAGCTTCCTCACAGACAGGGAACAGCAGCTTGAATTCATTGTGTTGAATGCTGGATTCCACTGGTGACATGCTTTCATGGTGGAATAAGAAAATGTATCAAAACACCCACAGGAATTTCTCAAACATGTTGTATAATCCAATTCTGCTGTTCATCTGCATGTTTAGTAATATCAGTTCTTTTTGTCTGCAAGATTTCAATAAGGTTGTTCTCCTCTTATCATAAAGAAAACGAGAACCTTACGCCGTGTCCTTACGATTCCCTGCAGGTGAGCTCATCGTAAGGTTGAGAGTAGTACAACACATGAGTTCTGTAACATTCTGACCAGACTCAGCCTGAGATGATAAGTCATGATTGATTTAATGGTCAAGTGGGCACAGGACCTCAGCCATGACCTCACCAGTGACTTCACTCAGGGTTCACAGCTTCCTGAATGTTATCCTTCACTACGGGTGATAAACCAGGAAGACAAGGGCTCTGGCTGAATGATGGGGAGGACCTGGCCCCGGGGTGAGAGATCACAGTATATCGTGAGGCCTTTGTTTCTCTTTTTGTATCCAAGGGAGTTAGTTTCTGTGTCTGGAGCAAGGTTTGAAGGAAGGTGAAATACAGAGGGAGCACAAAGTGAACAGAAGCAGAAAATAAGGCAAGAGTAAAAAAATAAACAGACGCCACCTTGTAACCTTGTATAACTGAGTTTTACAATAAAACATCTAATTCTACCCACATTTCAGTGGCTTATCTACAAAGTTAGATTGCTTGTATTATATTTGCCCTGTTAATAAAATAAAAATTAGTTTTACCCTGATGTCTTGTCTGAATGAAGTGAAACACACAGGCGTTATCGCACAAGGATGGATGAAAACGTATACCCAGAAGTCAATTCAGTTATATAAGCCCTCAGCATGTTCTGAGTCTCTCCAGCTTGATGTGTTTAGGGCTGATGATTGCTTTCAGTTGTACAGCCTTACTGAGAAACTGCAGCAAAACAGAAACAGTTGCATTTTTTCCTTACTAAAACCCATCCTGGCTCAATTAAGGGAACTCTTGCAGACACACATGCAGTGGTATGGCAGAGAACAGACCTTTTTTTTTTTGAGGGAGGTTGATGGTGATGGTGAGGAATGTCAGCATCTGTGTTGGGAATATTTTCTTTTTTTATAGCTGTTTTCTCAGAGATGCCAGTGAGCGCTGTGGTGAGAGCACAGGGACTGGGCAGCAGTCCCAGTCTCTCCACCTAATGTCTGTCCACGTGGGCAGTAGATACCAAACCAGACATAGTTTCTAAATCCAGCCACCACAAGTTAATAAAAAAGACAGTATGATTATGTTTTCTTTGTGTTATTCTCATATTTCATTTGGTTCCTACAGTATTCATGTTTATGACTCTAGCAGAGAAATGTTGTACAGGGCTGTATATTGACAGGATGTTAATCAGGAATTGGGGTAGCCTAAGTCTCCCATACCTACTCCATAATAGACCAACTGATGATGTGGTTAAAATACATAAAACTTTTGTGGTCTCTAACTCTTCCCGTCATGCTCAATAGACTGGATTATGCTAGACTGGTAAGACCCTAACTAAGTTACTTATTCAAATCCTATCTATCTATCTATCTATCTATCTATCTATCTATCTATCTATCTATCTATCTATCTATCTATCTATCTATCTA
>JAUYWH010000024.1:7206524-7235683 GCA_034779795.1 Ctenopoma multispine | reverse complement strand
TATCTATCTATCTATCTATCTATCTATCTATCTATCTATCTATCTATCTATCTATCTATCTATCTATCTATCTGAACCTATTGTAATGGAATAATTCAAAACGTGAACGTTTCACCAAATTAGCTCTATAATGAAAATTGTCCTGGATGTCGTGCAGCTACCAGAAGCACTTGCTTGAGATTATTGCTGCCAAAAGTGGTTTAATCAATTGCCATTATTTCCACCATCACTCTGTATATTTAATAGTTGTGTTCAGTGAAGACATTAAATATCACAACTGTGTTTCATCAGCTTAGAAATATTGTAATAGTCAAATATAGTGTTTGTTGATATCTGTGACTCTGGTGAAGATGAAACTCAAACTCATCAACTTAAGTTAATTTAGCTCCTGTTTGTAGTTTCATAATTAACATAGCATTTAATGGTGGATTCAGTCTTTTAATCTACCAAATGTTAACTCTATGAATAAAAGGAAACAGAATATTTAACTGTTTTTTCAAGTCAGAGGAAAAGTTTCTGGTTTGAATTAACATCCACTATGTTTTTTTTTGTCATGTTGATGCAGGAAATTAGTCAACTAATGCAAGGTGAGGTAATGATGGACCTCCTGCTACTGTTTCCTCAACACTGAACTCCACACACGCGTGTGTGTGTGTGTGTGTGTGTGTGAATACACATAGGGACCTGTAGCAAACCAGCCAGCAGTTCAATGGAGAGCAGCCAGCTACGCTTCACTGTTGATCGCATGGGGTTGGAAAGAGGGGAGGAGAAAAGGGGGTGTTCCTCCGTGTTCCCTCCTCCTCCGTGAAGAAAAAAAAACACTTGACCACCCCCCCTTTCCCATTCCCATAGATCGTATTACAGGAGACTCCGGCTCCGAGGCATCTGCTCCGCTACTAACAACGGAGCGCGTCCCCGCGTCTCAAACCTCCTCCTCCTCTTCTTCCTCCTCCTCCTCATCTTGCCCTCTTCCCCTCAGTGGTGATCTCTCTCCGTTATTTGTGTTCACGCGGTGATCACGATGAGCCTCAGTGCATGTGCCCTCCACGTTTTCCGGCTGTAGTTCCCCCGGTCCCCGCTCCATCACCCTCCCGTGCGCACGAGAGGCGAGTAGCGGCGGCGGAGAGAGCAGCAGCCCGCCCCCCCCCACCCCCGGTGCCACCGAGCAGCACATTTCTTTTTGTCTGTGCGCTCCGCAGGCTGCTGCCTGTGGGCTTTGCGGCTTCGCATCCTCTCCGCTGCTGGCTACTTTGTTGTGGGAGAGGACGACGGAGGGCGGATGAAACATACGCATGTCTCGTGTTTGAAAACCCGTCAGTAGTCGGATATTTAACCTGATTTGTATCTTTCTACGATCTTTTTTTTTGTTGTTGTTTTGTTTTGTTTTGTTTGTTTTGACACCATGGAGTCAGTGGAGAAAGAGTGTGGAGCGCTGGGTGGATTATTCCAGGCCATCGTGAACGATATGAAGGTAACACACAAATTAAAGTAGAGAGGGATATTAACTGACCTTTGTGGTTGCACGGTGTCTCATCAGACGAATATTTTTACTGCCTTTGTCTTTCACCGGGTCCACCCCCCACTGAACACACCGCTGCAGGACAAACCGAAAGATGAAACATGTTTCCCTTTGTGTTATTTGCATAATGTGCAGCAGGTCTGTCAGAGCGCTCCTTACATTCAGCAGTACTTAAGCCTTTGTGTTAGTCTGTATGCCAACTGTTTGCATGGAGATGTTAGCAAAGATTCTTTTTTATTATTTTGTTGATAAAGCTACAGCGTTTGAGAATTTATGCGTTTGGTTCAGGGGTCAAATTCTAACCCAGTCACCTAGAATTAATAATATTATTAGAAGATCATTTAACATTTTCTGTAATTATCACGTCACCGGAACATCATCTTCTGATGGGCCACATGACCCCAAACAGACAGGGAACAGCAGCTTGAATGTAGTTTCTCTTTAATCCCATTTCGCAAGATTTTCTAGATTAAATGTCAGACACTGAAGAATAGTAGAAAAGGAAATTTCAGACTCCATCACCCTGGAAAACAAACTGACATAAAAGGTTACTGATTGTGCTTTTTGATGTTTGGCCTTGTGGCAGGAACTTACTCTGTGTACACTACACACTTGATACAGGCCTGACCTTACTTGGAATAGCCTTGTTTTGTAGCTTATTTGTGTACAGCATGTGCTTTTTTTCAGTCTCTCAAGATCATTTAAATTATTTCTTTATGCATGAACTGAATGTCCTTTATCTGTCACACACATGCAAGTGTGTATGTTCGTGTGTGTTGGGGGAGGGGTCATGTCAAGGAAGTTGAGCCGGGGTGGTCTGTTGTTGTTCATGACAACAGATGGAAAGTGTGAACGTATTCATCGGGCCTGGAGGCAGCTCCCCGTCTTCTCATTGTTCAGGACGCTCATGCTACAATGCATTTATAGCAGCCAATAAGTCAAGAATCAGATTGCACTTTCCATCTAACAGATTTCTTATTGATCATTGGCCTTTGGACAGACTATTTATGGACTCTCATTTGTCAGTCTCCAATGAAATCAGCTCTCAGCTATTGCTAGTGTGGTTTCATCCTGCTCACACCAGGGCCAGAGAGAGAGAGAGAGAAATGGACTCTTAGAAAAAAGCAGTCTATGTATTGATAAGCAGCACAGATGAATAAGGCTGAAGCCCTGAGTCAGCACAGTGTCGATGTCCACTGTCTGAAACAGACATCTGACCTCATTCCTGCCGCCTGGCTTGGCCAGACCAGCTTTACCCCCTGGGAGCAACGCAGCAGCATGGATTTCCTGTGCTGATCTCACTGATTGTGAACAATGTTACAGTATAGTGTACAATTACCTACATGGTACACAGTAAGTGTACTTACAGAACTTAGTCTCTTGCAGACTGTACAGACAAATTGTGTCGACACAAGTGGCACCTGTTGGTTATGTAACTGCCCGATGAAGCTGGAGGCAAAAAATAGAAGAGTAGATGGTGGTAGAGAGGGAGGAGGTGGTGGGCGAAAAGAAATGGAGTGATTCAGCTGGATTAGATCAGCATCGAAGAATGAGATCAGCACAGGAAAATGTAGGCTGCAATTTCAGGTCTTTGTAAAGCAGCTGCTTTCAAAAGCGTCACTGAGCAACACTGTCTACGAGCTCAAAGGACGATGGTTTTGACCTCACCCTCTAGTGAATGGCAAGACGTGAGAGGAAGCGCCTTTCTCTCCATCCTTCACTCTTTTCATCTAACCTTAACCTCCCTGGGCGCTGCTGGGTGTGGATGAAGAGAGAAATGCGCCCCCCCCCCCCCTCCCTCCTCCTTTCCCTGCCCGCTTCTTCACCCTCCTCCCTCAGCTGTCTTGGCAGTGCATCTCTCCTGCCCTTGGGAGTCACAGGCCACACAAGCTAATTAGACACCTGTTGGAGTCAAGTGCAGACAGGGAGGCTGGGAGCTTCAAGGCAAACATTTTTTGTCAGGGATGATGCCTCCTCAATCACTTCTGAAGGAAGTCATTGCTGGAATTGAGAATATACCAGCAGCGACAAGGAGCAAGGCTCTTTCTAGTGTGCATGTTGACCATATTTAGTCAGGATGTGTTGCCACTTTTGGCTCCTCTTCATGAAAGAAGCACCTCGAGGTTATGCCCTTCTTCTGCTTTCTCCAAGGCTCAAGCTCTTGCTCTAATGGGATATAGCCTTTAATGTGTTTTGGCACCAGCTCCTGTAGCTCAAGGCAGCGTGTGCAGATCGTGGGGTAAATGTAGTCGAGATTTTTTCAAAGACCAGCTATGCTACCTTCTCCGTGCACTTAAACACTCGTGATAGCTTACCCAGATCATGCATGCACATGCACAGACAAGACAACATGTGAATACCACATACCTGCTCAGAGCAAAGAATGAGACAGGAGGGCGTTTAGGCTGATTGAGGACAGTAATAACATAAGTGAAATCTTGCTAACCTTTTTAGAGACAAGTTAGAGCACAGAGTTTATACGCTAACCTCGCTTGAGGACATGCTTGCAGAGTTAATGCAGCCTTTCTCAGTATCTTTTCAGTATATTACAGTCAATAAAGGTGGCATTGAAATATTATCAAGCTGTCTGCACTCTGTCCTGTCGAGAGAACATTATGTCTAGTCACTTCTGTATGCCTGTGCACTTAAAAGTCCTTGGTAAGGTACTTGTTTAACAGATTTTTTTTCCTCCTCTTCTCTTATCAGAGCTCTTACCCTGTGTGGGAAGACTTCAGTGCCAAGGCCACAAAACTGCACTCTCAACTCAGGTGAGAAGAAGAAAAAAAATATTGTGCAATATTTACAGACTCTTTAATGCAGTCGTGATGCTGTGAACATGTGCCGATGTATTTACAGGACCACAATTCTGGCAGCGGTGGCCTTTTTAGATGCCTTTCAGAAGGTGGCAGACATGGCTACCAACTCTCGAGGTAAGGGGGGTGTTTTTTAGCAACAATTATTTGTGTCTTTCTGAATGTTTTCACCTAACTAAAAATCCATTATTGCCGCCACTTTGCGGTTTGTGCGATGCCAGCGGCAGCAGCATCCATGATCCACACCGGGAGCCAAATCAAATACATATTTCTGTCACTATATAATGACCAAAATAGGTATAGTTGTGAGAGGAGGCGGCTCATGGAAGTGCAAATCTGAGCTTATTGTTTCTTCGGTCGTAATGAGGTTTGCTGATCTGCTTTGTCGCCCTGCTAGTGGCAGCAAACAGAGAGGCAGCTGATTAACACAGATTTCTTTGGAGTTGATCGTCGAGAGCAGTATGTAGGTCAAAAAACCCCTGTAAACCCGGGCGAGCGTGCAAAGGTTCCTGCACAAACAAGCATAGAAACACACACACGCACATACACAGATATTCAAAGAGTGACAGCTGGTAGCCGACCACCTGACCTCACAGGTCACATGCCAACATGCTTTAAACAGTTACTAGCAGAGCCCTTCACTGACTACTTCCAGCTCAGGAGAAAAAAACCTAAAGAGGTGTTTCTTCAACAGTGTTCA
This sequence comes from Ctenopoma multispine, assembly GCA_034779795.1. Classification (NCBI taxonomy): domain Eukaryota; kingdom Metazoa; phylum Chordata; class Actinopteri; order Anabantiformes; family Anabantidae; genus Ctenopoma; species Ctenopoma multispine. Next base: position 7,230,651 of record JAUYWH010000024.1, on the reverse strand, counting down.
CACTTTGTCACCACAAGTTTTGCTCCCAAAGCCTCCAACAACAACAACAGCGGAGTTTATCGCCATACATTAAGTTACCTTCAACAATTTCTGATGTGACTACGCGTGAGCTCTGCAAAGAGAAGCAAAGTAGCCTCGGGTCAAGCAGTTAGCTGCCAACACCTGGCAGCCTGCTTTAGTAAAGCAGAGATGTAGAGCCTGGCAGGGCAGGACTTCAAAGGAGGAGTATGTCTGCAGTAAAAGTAGAGAAAACAGCAGAATGATAGATGGGCCAGAGAGAGATGAGAGAGAACAGTGAGTTGAGTTTCACAGCTATAGATGCATCAAATCCCTGTAAGTGTGTCACTCATACACCCACTCACTCTTCTGCTCCTCTCTCAGGGACATTAACTTTAGGATTAATGTCATCCTTCTCAGGCCACAGACTGTATGAGGGAGGCAGGGAATGCTATGAGAGAAGAGACAATTAAAACGAAACTCATGCAACGTGGTTGAGATCAGAGCTGATGGGCAGAAAATTAACATCTTTGAATCATATGAAATATTAAACATTTGATAATATCTGAAATGTAAAGTTATTTTTGATTAAATTTTTTTATGATCATAAATCAGAAACAGTCTGGTTCTCAGCCATTTTTTTTTGAGTCTGTGGATGCCAAGGTTCCAACATGTTGCTCCTGAATATCTCAAGAAATGTATTGGTATGAAATCTGGTACAGGTATGCATCATATCCAGATGATAAATCGTAATAACCTTTGTGATACACTGACTTTTTATCTAACATTCTTATAAGGTCAAAACTTTAATTAGAACATTATCATTTATGACCAAATACTCGACACTCTCATCAGCCTAAACTGTGCTTTGTGTGTTTGTTTATATACATTAAATATGCAAGGAGTCTAAAATACTTTTTTTATACGTGTATGTTTCTGTGGTGGCTGTGTTGCAATTACTCTACTGGGGGAATGCTAATAGTTTCTTCAGCTGGCTCTTGAGAGACTTTTTAACCCCAGGCTGCAGGTGGCATGGACCTAGTTTAAGCAAACGTGCCCCTCTGGAAGTTGCAGTATTAAAGGTTAATCTGAAATATATTGGCATCCATATTTTCCTCTACTCTTGGCGGTATACTTGTTAACACACAACAAACGCAACACATGGTGAGCAACGAGAATTTAGTGATTACTTGGCCACCGTTTCCACCATTTCGTAAGTCTCTATTTCTGTCTCAGTGGCTTGTTCTCTCCCTCTCTTTTTGTCTGTTTCTCTTCATGAGTGTGTGGGTCTGTCTGCCTGCAGCGATCAAGTTTGCTTCAGCGTCTACACAGCCATATAGGGTTGATTACACCACAGGGGGCCGGCCCTTGGCTATGAACTGTTGACCGTCATCACTGTCACCCCAATTCCCCTCTTGTGTTCGGGGATGAGCTGCAGCTGCTGGCACAGCTGGAGGTTTCATCACATTCTTCTTCTGCTTCCTTTAATCTACCTTTGACACACTCACCCTGTCACCCCCTTAACTCTTACACACATTCTTCAGACTGTACATGTTTCTCTGCCAAGGAAAGCAGCATTTCTCTTCTGATGGAGGGTGAGAGGACAGTGAATGAAAGAGGGATTTTATGACTTCCTGTCCTGATATTTGTGTTATCCTTTACTTAGATATCAGCTTTTTGCGTAAACCCATAATAACTATATCATATTTGGGATCCCCACCTCAGTCATTCTGTGTCTTCTTGTTCGTGTGTCAAACTGCCATGGTCGGCGTTCATGCTCAGGTTTCCTCTTGCCCATGTTGGCCATTTTTAGAGTTTATGGTCACGATTGTGGCGTCAGCGTCTGTGTTTTATGAAGCAGCTGGAACAGTCGACTGCCAGGCCTCTTGGCACTACGTCTGACAGCGCTGTTTCTCTAAGCTGTGTTGATGGATCTGTGTCTGAAGGCATGTCTGTTTCAGTGAACAGGCAGCTCACATCTGGGTTCAATAAAGGTCCCCCAACCACAAAGTCTATATTAGATGGATGTATTTGGAGAATTTTAGTCGTTTAAAGATAAATGTTTCATGTTTCAACACCCATCATTGCTAGGACTTAGTTTGAGGACCTGAAGTTCTTTATTGTTGGTCAGCCTCATGGTTTTTGGTGTGTTGTGTAGAATGTTTTTGTCAGTCACTGACATTAAATTGTTGTGTGATGCTTTTCAGTGGACTAGACTTATCTGGGGACTCCATGTTTGGTGTTTTGTTGTTGCTAGGGTACTAGTGTTTTGGTGGAGCGTTTTCCGTTTTAGGACATGGTTCAATTACATGGAGGTCAAAAAGCTGGGAATTCGTGGATGGTCAGGGTATGAAATAGAGGCTCCACATTTTCAGAGAGTGAGATGAGTCTAGTGGTGGGGTGGTTAGGCCTGGGTGGGGGTAGTGATTGCAGTGGGATTTCCACAGCTCTGTGTATCCAGGCTAGGCAGAGGCGTTTGGCTAATCCTCTTAGCCCCACTCTGTAACACACAGACACACACTGCCTTCCCTTCCTGATCAGCAACCCTTAGCTTTGAAAATTCACACTCTGTGGTAACCGACCAGACAGCGATGCACTGCAATGTTATCTTAAACATAGACAAAACCTCTTTTCTCTCTTTACATCTGTGTGCCACAGCCTGTAGAGCTCACACACAATTACATATAGACGTAGAGCTCCAATGGCTCATTGCAAGCTCTCTCTGTTTGTCCCTTGTCCTTTTCTTTCTTACTGTCCATTCTCAATGGACCTATGCTAGTAGATCAGTATGTCAGCAAAGCAGTAATCTGCTTGGCTCCTGTGCTTCTCTAGGTTGGCAGATGGGGTGGATATCCCTGCCCGCCATCTGGACAGCCTGGTATGGACGGGATGTGGCCGTGGCCTAGTGCAGAGCGAGATCAGGGGATTACAGCCCTCTGCTCTATCCGAGCAGCGCAGCTATTTTTACGAACATGTCAAATAATGAGAGTGCGCCCATGTGACCAGCAGTGACATCCATGAAGCTTCTCATTTCACGTTCGGGCCTGACAGGAGCCTGTATTGTACTTGTATACCAGAACAAGAAATTTAGGTCTGCCCCCTATGTGAGTTTGTCTTCATAAAATAAGTGTAGGGATTTTTTATATTTTAGTTTGGACATATGTGTACAGTACATGCAGTCACACTGATGAGTGCACCAGCTGATGCACTGAGGTCTGCTGTGTGATTCTGTTGTTTGTTTTCTGGGCTCTTTAGGTATTTCATGAACTTCAGCCATGAGGTCACATTAAGAACTGACAAGAGCATCTTATTTCTCCTTGAGCTGTTTGCCTTGTTTCTCAGACAGCGCTAAACAGTTCTCCTTTTTTTCATTTCCGGAGTTTATATGCTTTAACCTCAAAGCTCAAGTTTGTCTTCCCACAAATTAATGTTTTCCAACTATTATAATGACTACATGCTAAAAGTAAAGGGTGAAGTGGCTTGAACAATGATGCGAAGAACAGATGAAGGGGAGAATAATAATGGCGGAGAAAACAAATCTTTTGGCTTTGCTTTACTGACGTTCTGAGGATGAATACCAAACTAAGTAGACAAACACGAGGCTTGAGGAGAACACTGTGTTCAGCTATATCCTGGACACAAAGTCGGCGTGGAAGGATCTGGAGAGGGGAGGGAAAATACACATGAGAGAAAGCCTGATGGAGGAATGTAAGGGAGGACATTAAAAGAGGGAATGAAAGGGATACATGTATAGTTTTAATCAACTGAGGCGGACTGAAAACAGAACATTTGCTGAGAGTTGAGTTTATTGGTGAGGTTACGAGATCACTTATTATTTTAAGCATAAATTGTGACCCATACGCTATCCCTCAGATCGCATGACTTCACAGATGGCAGTAATGGCATAAACATATAAGTATGAAAAAGGTCAGATTGAAAAATGTGTTAATGTGTGTGCGACCGGTTTGAAAATAGACTGAGTTGTGGCTAATGTTGAGGTGACGGAGTGCTCTAATTTAAGACTTTACGAAGCCTCCAGTAAAACTGTTTTGAGCAACACACGTCAGTCAGCCAACTCAAATGGACAAAACCAAGTTATTATGTGAACATACAGTATGTTTATATTTGAAGTCTCTGATCCTAAGCACACGTCAAGCACAGTGCAAAGGACAATGGGGAGTGGCGATGATGACTCATTACAGCCTCTTTGTCTGTCTTTTTATCTTTTTTTTTTGTTTGTTTGGAGGATACATCCTGGGACATTTCCCTTGCAAGTAGAGTCGTCCAATGTCTATCTCTCAGCCGCAGGTGAAGACAGTCCCCTGTGTATCTTCTGTTCTTTCCATTAATTGCATGACACTGCACTTCTCTCTGGGTACATTGTCTTGTTTTCTCTATGTGTATCCCTTTTTCATCGCCAGTGAAAAGCACATCTGGACAATGGGCAGCGTTTATTTTTAGCAGCATTTATGTCCCCCAACAGGAAGCGCCACCAGCAGAAAAATATCACTTCCTCCTCCTCCTTGAGTCTCATCTTAATGCACTCCAGAACACGTTTACACCACATGAGGACAAATCTGTCTGCGTCTGTGGGTGTTTCTGGTTGAGAGGTGAAACTCGCTGTGCGTACTGTGTGGCGAGACAACAATGGGATAAATGTGTGTTTGACTCTGTGTGTGTGACAAAAACAATTGATCTCAAGGCTGTTTCCTCTGCCTTTCATTAGTGTTGTTTTTGGTAAGAAGAGACATCCCACATGTAAGGAAGTGACACAAAGGCTCTGAATGCTGTTTTGACTTCTACTGCAGAAACACAGGTCCTATAGCACATGCCTCACATTTTATTTTACAGCTTAGATTATTTGATTAATCAAGAAAATTGAGATTTATTGTCATGAAATATTCATGAAAATAACCATTAATTGCAGACATGCACATTTACAAAATAATTTTCTTAAATATGTACAAAACTTTGCAGTTTGGAGACCTCGTAGCTTTCAGAAAACATTATCTTTGGTAAAGTAGTAAAGTAAAGTAGACGTTTCTAAGTTACTTATAATTTTTAAACAGCGGGGCTATGGGACTCCAGAACAATAAGAAGATAACATTGTACATGAAAGAGTAAATGTAATATCAGCATAACAAGTGTTGAAGTAAATTTAGATTTTGGAGAATTTGTCCAACGAATTTGTCCTCTCACAGAATTTGTCAAGATTAGAGTAAATCAAGGTAGTTGAAAGCAATTACCATTACATACATTTAAGAAAAATAGTATGTAAGAGGTGTCTTTCATTATGATATGCCTTTCTTGAAGCCAAACCCATACCATGTCTTTCTTTAGAAAGTTTCATTCTAATATTTAATTTAGCATATTTTTGAGCTGAGAAAATATTGACATAAACAGACAGTGAAGCAGACTTTGTTCCGAGTTACAGTGAAAACTTTGTGAAATGCTTATTTCACAAATGATGTAAATATACCCATATTTTAAATTAAATATTAGATTAAATGTGAAAGTTTCTGGAGAGTTTTTCAGGACCTGCACACGCTGTGTCTGTCATGCAAAATATATGTAACTTCAGTTAGATCTCCAACTCTCTTGCTGCAGGCAAGCTTCGTACTCTTGTTTCACAATCAATGTCCGCACGTGGACGTTTTATCTGCCACTCTTCTAACAGAGGCTATTGCTCCCCACCCAGCAGAACCAAGGGGATGCTGCTTTATTTATAACGCTGACTGCTCTCACTGAGCTACATCGCCAGTCGTCAACCCCAGCTGTGCTTTGAAGCGAATGTTGACGATGTGAATATAGGATGTATCGTCGGGTTTTCAGTTCAGAAATCTCAGCTGTGTATTTGATCTGCTATTAAATGAACAAAACTAATGAAGTCAAAGAAATTTTTCAAAATAGCTTTTCCTCACTTGTATGCATGATGTTTTGATGATATTGGAAAAAAACATTACATACTATTAATGGGTTCTCTTCACGTATTAGAGTTTGTAGATATATTTACTATTGAATGTGGGAGACCTGGCAGCGCGTTTTGCACCTGCAGCAGCCAGCAAACACTTCCTCTGCCCCCCGACTGGCTGAACCCAGCCGGTATCTCTGCAGTGTGTACCCTCTTTCATCCTTCCCTCTTCTTCATTTTAACCCCACAAGACTTTTCATCCATCAGTGACCTCCGCTGTGTCCCTGCCAGTCTGCGTTCTTCAGCACTTAAAAGGGCTGAGCGACGGTAAAGGCAGGCAGCTTAACTGTGTATGCCAGCTGCAGCCAGCTCCAAAGCCAAAGTGCCAACGTGAGGAATAACCGTTGTCTCACACATGATGGAATTTCCTCAGCGCAGCGGTAGCTGTAGCAGAGCTTAACAAATAAAGGGGACTTTGTATTCCTGGAAGCGTAGCTGTGAGGATGTTCTGTACCTTTTCGCTCTATAGCCCATACAAACACGCTTTATTGACACAGAAAGCAAAAAAAGAGAGAGAGAACCCACTCGACTCAGAAGGACTGGATTCAGCTTCAGTACTGGTTAAGACTAACTGCTGCACTCCAGCTCAGTAGTTGTGAGTGCGAATGAAACTCGAGCTGAGGAGCAGGCTCTAAATGCTGAAAGAGGCAGATAGTTAAGCTAAGCTCATTCCTTCTCATGTTGAAGACATCAAGGAATGAGGCTCCTGCCAGGAGCCGGGAGCCAGGCTCCTGGCAGGAGCCCCTTATAAAGCAGGCCTATTAAACTCTCCTCCTTCCCCCGAAGATTCAGGGGAGTTAAACAGAACCAGAGCTCTGGATTGAACCACTCACTAAATGCTGGAGCTTAAGGTTTCCACCAAAACTTAACTTGTGGGCTCGACCTTCCCACCAACAAACTCATGTACAACTCAGCAGATCTGGTGGTAATCTGTATTTATGTTCAGCACACAGTTTATTAAATCAGGCACTAGGTAAACCATGTATACCTGCACTGTTGAGTTGCTTCCAGTTGTTTGCTCCATGTCCTGAGATATATGACTGGGTTGTATAACTGCTCTCTGTATTTTGCTTCATTCATGCATGTGTGGGTGTCTGCTATGAGGCCTGCTCCCTCTTAAGTCCCAGAGGTCCAGGTCGGCTTATTAATCACATTCCCAGCTCTTACACACTTGCAAGCTACTAGAAAGTCAAATATTACTAATTCTAGATAGAGTTCAATGAATCTAATTTATATAGCCCAAAGTGAGGAATTTAAAAAATCCTCTTCCTGGAGAAGAAACCTCAGGAAGAACAACTGAAATAAAAAAAAATAATTTATTCAAAATAAAAGAGAGAATATGAAAACTGTACAGTGAAACCTGTCTTTCTAGTCAGACTAAACCCTCCTGTCATCTTGTATATGTCACATGCCTGTGTGCATGCAGGGTGCTGTGGGAGTGAATCGCTCAGTCCCTGTCCATCCGGTCGAGGCTAGAGGCCAGCAGGTCTCGTGGACATGGGCAGGAAGCCTCTGGACCTCCCCAGGATGTAGCTGTCAGCTGATCTCCCCTTTGGGAGGGGAAGGGAGGAGAGGAGGACACGAGAGGGAAGAGGAGGGGAGAGGAAGGGATATTGGCAGGTGTGGATGGGACAGAAGAGTGGCATTGGCATTGGGAAAGTCTGTTATTGAAATAAAAGACCCCCCCCAACATTACACCCTCTCTGTCTCCCTCAGTCCCTTTCAGTCCTGCATGCTTTCCCTGCAAGGGTCGCAGCTGCGCACGCTTCCTGTAATGCTTTCAAGAGGAGAAATAACCTGTGCATGTGTCCTTTGCGAACATCTGCATTTCTCATATTTCTTTATGAACGTGGTTTATGAAGCACTAAACCAGCATCAATAGAAGCACTTATAGGACAGTTACTCAACACCAGTCCTTTAAAGATGCAAACCTGTTTTGCTATTTATTGCAAGACCTCAGTGTATAGTTTCCACGTGTTACTTCACTCACATTCTGTTGGTATTTTATGCCTGAATGCTATACAGCTGGATGACCTTTTACCTCCAACCCTCCCCTCAGAAACCGAGAAAACACAGACATTTTCTCCCCATCACACAAACCCATTGAAATAATTTTAAATCTGATGAAAAGGTCTCCATGAGATGGAGTCCAGATCTGTTTCTTTAGTGTCTTTGAACTGCAACAGTGCAACAGTCACTGAAGTTGACAGTCTAGAGGTGGAGTGAAATGCTCTTTGTCTCACAGTGTGATGTGATATTGATGGGAGAAAGTAACCTAGTTTATTTGAGATCTGAAAGAGAACAGGTCTCAGCGGACAACCATCTGGAGCATTCTTTGCACATTGTCTTATTTAAAGCCTGCCATATTAGTCATGTTTTTCTTTCTCTTTTATTCTGTGTATCACTCTTTCTTCCTGCTTGTTTCTGCAGTGCAGGTTAGAACCAGTTTCTCTTTCTCACTCCCTGTACGCCCAGCATGAATGGTGTTTAGGATACAGAGAGAACAGGAAAGGCAGAGCAGGCATGGAAGAATAGAGGGATATCCCCTTACAGGGTTCCCTCCTTTTCCCTCCAGGATAGACTGGGTGAGAGCTTCGGAAAGGGTGGGGGTTTGGTAAATCACACCACCTGTCGCACACACAAACCTGTGTATCTCCCTCGAAAAATCATTCATGAACACAAATACAGTTGTGCTTTCATTGACTCTGTGAGGCCTGTCTAGAGCTGAGAGATGTCCTCTCTCCTTCTTGTGCAGTGTGTGTTTGTGTGTTTGTGTGTGTGTGTGTGTGCTGAGACCCTCAGATTAGCCCTATGTGGCCCAGATTACTATAGGATCAGTGCTGCCATATATTACACTGGCATGTGAACCGTCAGTGAGACAGTGGACCAGCCTGGGCTTTAGGGGCTTAAGACCCCATTTAATTACACTTCAGCAGAGAGGAAAAGTACAGTAACCAATTCCCACAAGCTGTTATTTACACTGTGATGGAGAATCTTGTGTGCATGTGTCAAAGGGGAACAAATTGTTAAGAGGGAACAAAGGAGACTAAGGATTTAGTTAAGAGATTTAGTTTAGTTTTAGTTTAGTTCTCCAAACAAATGTGACATTTCTGGGTTCCACTGTAACAATCAACACGTGTCCCTCTAGCGGCCGCAGCTGGAAATGCCTTTCCAGCTGCAAAAGCTCCTGACAGGTGAAAATGAGGTCTTTCAAAATCCTCTTCTTATGTGTTATGTCTCTTTTTAGAAAACTATATTTTTCTAGACCAAGAGACATGCCTGTGATTTGTAATGCCCAGCTCTTATGTCGTAGGTGACAATTTCCTTGCTTTTCATATACAAGGTGCCACCAGGGACATCGGCTCAGCGCTGACAAGGATGTGTATGCGACACCGCAGCATTGAGGCAAAATTGCGCCACTTCACCAAGTAAGTGTCACCTGTGCTTTTTTGTATTTTCCTCTCCACTGCAATTTTCTCTTTTCCATTGCTTTGATGGGATTATTGTGTTTGCAGGTCACATCCCATTTCTGTTGACCTCTCTCTCATTCTGCTGTTCTTCTCTATGTGTTTTTCATGTTGTGTAAATGAAGCTATTTTGTTATGCACCTCTTCCTCTCGGTTTCTCCTCTCATGCTGCGTCTCCTTGTGACTGTAGTGTTCTTATGGAAGGCCTAGTTACGCCACTCCAGGACAAAATAGAGGAATGGAAGAAGACAGCTAATCAGCTGGACAAAGACCATGCCAAAGGTGAACATCCAGGAATCACCAATTGTATATGGCATGTATAGTATATTGGACAGACACTGATGTCTCTTTTGCTTTGATTTGTTCCCCACAGAATACAAGCGGTCTCGTCAGGAAATCAAAAGGAAGTCGTTAGATACAATAAAGCTACAGAAAAAAGCAAGAAAAGGTGAGAAAACCTTTCAAGAGCTTGCTGATTTATGAACCTGTGATACAACACTGAAATGACAGAGCTTGATAGGCTGTGCTTGGCTGCAGGCCCATGGTCTGTAGCAATGATTTAGATTGAACTGGCTCCATCTAGAGGTAGAGCTATAAATGACAGCTCATTTAAAGAGCAGTGCCTGTCACACTTGCAAAGGCTCTTTCCCAACTTTGGGTGATTTGTCAGCTTCTACCTTATAAATCTAAGAAACGATTATCTTTAGTGGCTGTGCTTGAATTAACCCTTGCTGCTGGTTGTAATAAAACTACTGTTTATATACAGGACTAAGACCAGTGGAATAAGCTGGTCATAAACTTGCAATGTGCCTGATTTGATACAGCTAACAGTGCCTGTTTTTCTGTCTCTCTTCCCACCCCCCCCAACCTCCCTGCCTGTTAATGCAACCCTTACCCTATTTCTTTCTGCCTTTTTTGCCCTGGCTGTAGAGCTTCTAGGTATGTCTGCTCTGTTCTGCACTGAATGAAAACATCACTTGATATTTCCAAAGGGATTCAAATCATCTTTACATCAAACTGCCAGTAAAAGAAAAACCCTGTATTGTCAATATACTTTGGAAATAGCAACATGAGAAGACTGATACCACTCTTGTGTCGATAAGACGGATATAAAGACTGGTTAGAGGGGGAAACTGTTGGTGTGCTTCTGTCCAAAGGCAACAGAAGAGCTCACTAAGACAAGTCTGTTCTGTGAAATCTGAATAAAGCTGAAGTGTATAAATGACACGTTGCTGTGTTACCGCTTATCAAGGTTACTTGCTTTTTACCCCTATTTTCAGTTTTTACGGCAAGCTAATCTAACTGGTTGCCAAGGGTGGCATTATATAAGGTGGACAGATGTGGGAGTGGTGTCAGTCTCATTATATAACTCACCAGAAAGCGAATAAACGTATTTCACAAAAGGCTGAACTGTTCCTTTAAACCCAGATCTGTGCACTCATTCAGAACTTAAAGTTAATAAGGCTTTTTCACTGCAGACATCACGGCGATGACGATGGCTCTGGTCTGCAAGCTAATACGAGCCCGAATTATTTTCATTATTTCAACTTGTGCTTTTCCTGTCGTGACATCTCAGGTGAATTTGAACAAACGCTTGTTGATTAAGCGCATCGCACAAACAGTGCTGTGTTATTTAGCTCACGTAGCTCATTAGTCCTTTACAGACCTGTTTGGCAGCTTGCCAGGTCTATTTGAAATGTGGCCTTTCTATTTTCTTTTAGTGGATCAAGAAACTGTCAGTTTTCTTTTGCCAACTTTGTTTGGCAACTGCGAGACGGTTTTTCATTCCGTCTGTCAGCCCCTACTGTAAGATCCTAATAGAGCTCATAGTGTAATTAGTGCCTTGTTCCACTGTTGTAAGCAGATATAAAATGTGCTGTCTGCTACAGACAACAGAGTGCTATCAGAGCGGGTAAATGCAAACATAGCAAGACACAAATTAGGTTTCAGATACAGTAAATAAAGAGTGCATTGAACAAAAACTGCCGAGATTCAGTACAACAGGGAAATGTTTTGCTGGCAGTGTCTGTTAATCATGCGTTCATGGCAACAGTTTGTCAGTGGTTGTCTTCATCTCATCCTTCTTCCATTCTTTTGCCTCCTTGCGTCTGTCATCTAGTGTCATTGTGGTATGCAGTCTTGAATGACCTTTGATATTCTGTACAGTATTACTTGTGTAATCGCATCCATTTCAGGACCTCCAAGTTGCCACCAGCTGCTTTGCATCAACTCATGATCGATGACATTCTTCAGTGTCCTGTCATTCCCATCAACATGATTCATTCGAGTGTAATGTTTGTCAGAGCATTGACCTCCAGTACACAAGCAGTTTATCATTTTGTGTTCTAATTATCTCTCATTTTTGCTCTTTCCCTCCTCCCTGCAACGTGTACACTTTTCTTGCTTCGTGTCACTTCCATAATTAACATCCTCCCTTCCAATTCTCAACATCTTTTTCACTCCTCCTCCTTTCTTATTTTTCTTAACACATCTCTGTCTTTCCTCATTCTGCCTCTCCTGTGTCCCTGCGCCCTCACTTTGCCTTGCACAGGCCGGGGAAATCTGCGGCCCCAGTTGGATAGTGCCATGCAGGACGTCAGTGACTTGTACCTGCTGATGGAGGAGACGGAGAAGCAGGCAGTGCGCAGAGCCCTCCTGGAGGAGAGAGGGCGCTACTGTACTTTCATTAACCTACTGCAGCCTGTGGTGGTGAGGAACATTTAGCGTTTCTGCACCTGAGAGTTGTAGACTGTGACACCAAATAGCACTGATATAAAAAGGTGGAACACTCTAGTTGTTGATGCTTAATTTGTGCCATCCTGTTTTCCTTCTTCTTTTAGAATGTAGAGATTGCCATGTTGGGCGAGATAACACATTTACAGCCTATTGTTGATGACCTTACTGTGTTAACTGAAGACCCACACAAGTTGCCACCAGCTAGTGAGCAGGTAACAGAGGTTTAACTACTAAGAGGTATTTTCTGTGTATCCAAACTAGTAAACAACTACTTAAATCATTCTCCAGTGGACCATCCCGCCGCTCTAATACTCCCTAAAGCAACTAATATGTATGAATTCACAACTTAAGATAGTTCCACAAAAACACAGTATTTACACTTGTTTGAGCTTCATTTGAAAGAAATGACAGAACACTGCTGGTTTAGGAAAACACGTAGCTTTTTTTTTTCTAAAAAATGATTTAGTCATCTAAAATGATTTCTGGTTTCTAACTCTCTGGTTTCTAAATCATGACAATTTTTTTTTTAAATATTAGCCTGTTCAGCAGGAGAGTATGACTTTAGAGCTGCCAGCAATGTGCTGTGGAGATTCATAACCGCTGTTGATTTTCTCTTTTTAGGATGTTTGTTGAAAGTAGCAAAAACACTAATGCTAATAATATATTAGTATCCTTTAAATTAAAGTCTCAGTGTTTGATGCTAAATGTCCAACGCTTCAGTGGAAGTATTTAGAGGGTTGACACTAAAACGTCTTGTGATCATGCTTGTTGTACAAAATGTTATTTTCCACAAAGTGAACCTGACTAATTTCAAAATTAATTTATCCATTCACTTGTCCCTTGAGGGGAAAAAATGCATTTTGGGGAGAACGAGAAGACAAACCATAGTTAGCAGTAATTTATTATAATCTATTCCATTATGCGTTGTCACAGGTGATTCGGGACCTGAAAGGCTCAGACTACAGCTGGTCCTACCAGACCCCTCCCTCCTCCCCCAGCAGCACCAGCTCCAGGAAGAGCAGCATGTGCAGGTACACACACACGCACACACACACACGCACACACACGCACACACACGCACACGCACACACACACACACACACACACACACACTGCTTTTGTTCTCTGTTCAGTGTGTTCAGTTTTGTACAATGTTGTGTAGAGTTCAATGTCAGATGCGTTGTTAGTCGATTTCACGCATGCTGAATCTGAGTTGTACTTTTGAACACAAAAGCTTATTCTTATTATTATATAAACCGTGTTCTTCATTGTAAACCACCTATTCACACAATATTGAAGAAATTAAATTTCAGAGGTTGAAAGTGATGAGCCTACATGAGAAGCAAAATCATATTTATAAAGCTAATGGCAATAGTGTGTTTAACCATTTATTTATAAATGGTTAAAACTAGACCATGAACTCTTCTTTTTAGCTCATTTTTAAATTTGGTATTCCTCTTTAATCTTTATCCTATAGGGGGGAAGATTAAGGAAAAATGATAATTCAGACATATTCCAGAGGGAGAGAGGGAGGAGGAGTGAGAGAGCAGTATAGAAGGAGAATGAGAAGTACAAGTTGCACCTTTTAAAAGTGCGTGGGTGACAAAGAGAAGCAACGCTGAGCGAGAATGACGAAAAGCACAAAGACAGCTGTTAATGTTCAGAGAGAAAGAAAAATCAAAGGAGGGATAACTTTTTAATGCTCTTTGATGCCCTGAAATTAGAAGAATGGCATCATTTAGAATTTTCACATAACACTGCCGTCATGTTCACAGCTTTTGTGATCAATTTTTCATTTAGATTTCCTTTTTTTTTTTTGCCATAGGCTATACTTAAATTCTTCCCCAAAAAAAGATTCAGGACAAAACTGGAGGAAAAAAGTGTTAGGATCTTGATAACAATCCTGTTTTACATTCAAACTGTATGCTAAGTTTTGTACTGTACTGATGTGATATCCTCTCTACAGTCTCCTCCAGATGCCCTCTGCGGGAGCCCATCGGCTCAGTAGTGTCTCCTCCCACGACTCGGGCTTCGTCTCCCAGGATGCCAACACCCACTCTAAGCCTCCGTCGCCCATGCCCTCTGACATCACCAGCCAGGTAGCAGGCTCAACCACAACACTTTGTATCCTGCTGCTCTTCTTCTTTCTTGATGAGAGGAAATAAGGAGTTTTATCTGGGAACAATAGCAGTCTTGTGAGCTCCAGGGATTCCTGCTGCAGGGCAGGGGGACACAGCAGCAACACACGTTCTTATCAAAGTAGCTTTGTAATAATTCTCTCCTTTTTTTAAAAACATAAAAAACATTTCCATCTGGCATCTCTAGCCTGGTGTGAGAATTTTTTTTTTATTTTTATGTTTGCATTTCAGACATAAACCCACGGTTTCAAAAAGATGTTGACAGTCAGACTCAAGGTTTTATGAGTGTTTTTTGCTGCAATAGAGCTTTACTAGTTGCAAATGATTTGCAACTTGCAATGATTCTTATCCCACTGGACTGATAAAGTTATGCAGACTCCCTCAGCCTCAACAGACTGCAGTATACAGACTGATGCAATGTTCTTTTTCTGAATAAATGATCTCACAGGCTACTTTATTTTTGATCTAAGCTGTGGTCTATAGATCCCCTCAGAAACAAAGATACCTCCTTCTTTCTGAAGCTCATCAACAGTTTACTAAAACGTTCACCCTCTTCCTATGCATTTCTCATCTCTAACACCTACCTCTCCCCCCCTCTCATTTCCTCTTTCCCTCCACTTTCTTTACTGCATCTTCCCTTTACCCAGAAATCAACAAGCTCAGCCTCCTCTGAGGCTTCAGAAACCTGCCAGTCTGTCAGCGAGTGCAACTCTCCTACAGCGGTTAGTACTGCATGCATCTCAGCAATCTATTTGCTCAATTGGACACACACGCACACACACGTACGCACAGACGATGTGCAGGGCATTTCACTTATTACTATGTATAGTTTAAACAGTCCTGTGGGTTCCTCTTGACAGCCGCAGTGTGGTTTGACGTGGACTATTCATGGATGTTAAGCACTCTGACTCAGACTTGTATGTCCGCTCCACAGTTTGGCTCATGCTCATCCTTTGGTACCTTCCGCCCTGCTTTCTCACACACTGGCACCATCAGGCCTCTTTCTGTCATACTTCCTGCGTCCCCCACATTTAACCACCCCCCTGGATCCAACACTCCCTCACCCACATCAAAGGTTCCTAGCTGGAAGGTTTGTTTTCATTTGCAATTTTGCTTTTGGGTTTTTTTTCTCTGTTTAAACTTTGTTGCTTCTTTGCTTCCTGTGTTTAATTGCCTTCATGCACATTAATCAGCATAAAGATTAACCTCACTATCATCGTTTTGCTGTTGCTCATTAAGTTCAGTTTTGCAATCCGCACAACACTGACATAGCCTACTCTAGTCTTCCCATATCTTACTTGGCCTCTAACCGGTCCATGAACCAAATCAGCAGCATCCGTGTTTACATGACTGTTGGATGGGAATCGCTGGAGATGCTCATTTGGAAGATAGCTTCAGCCTCATTGTTACATCTTCTGCTGCAGGACTGGGCCAAACTGAGTTCCTGTGAGCCAGCTTTGGCCAGCACTCTGCAGCGTCGGAGGGGGTCTGTGGATAAGATGAGAGAATTGGAGGCTCCACCTAGTCCACAGGGTTATTCTGGTATGCAACCAGATGATCCACACCGAGCAAGAATTGGCCCAGGAAGCATTGCAGCCAAGGTAAGGAGTCCTAAGGGAGAAAAATGTATATGTCAGTATATAATTATGTATGCACCGGGAATCTTAGTGTGTTGAATACCATATGCAAATATGTGCTAATCTTTATGCATTTCCTACCTGCCTGGATCACTTTGTGTGCTTCAGCATGGGGAGCCCCTCTCTCCAGCAGCCAGTACTCTAGCCATGGTGCTAACCAGAGGCTTGAGTATGGAGCAGCAGAAGAGCAGTAGGGACTCTTTGCAATATTCCAGTGGCTACAGTACCCAGACTAACACCCCCTCCTGCTCTGAGGACACCATACCCTCACAAGGTAACACTCTTATTTACACATATACACCACAGGATTTCTGTATTCGCCTGTTGTTCTTCCATTTAATTTTGATGAAAATCATGGGTCATTTGAAAGGTGTAACACTAATTACCTTCATTAGCACTGTACATTTTTATGTTAAAAATCAGCTCTCAAATATTGTTTCAATGAATTGTTATCAGTATTTATATATATTATATTTCTCGTATAAACATTTTGATATTCATGACTCGCTGTCCCTTCCAGGTTCAGATTATGAATGCTACTCTCTCAATGGGGATGCTGACAGTGAAGGGCAGGCAGACTTTGACAAGTCCTCCACCATTCCACGCCACAGTAACATTGCTCAGAGCTACCGCCGCATGATTCAAACCAAAAGACCTGCCAGTACTGCGGGTCTGCCTGGAGGTAAGAGTCTGCAGGGAATCCCAAATGATGTAGCAGGAAGTGGCTCTGGAGCCATTGCTTCCGGGACGGCCACCATTCGCCGGACTCCATCCTACAAAACTGGTGTGAGACGCACGCCGTCCACATCTGGCCCCATTCCCATCCGGCCCCCCATTGTGCCAGTTAAGACCCCCTCAGTACCAGACTCTCCGGGCTACGCCAGCCCATCCCCGCACCATGCCTGCAGTGCAGAGTTTTTGTATGGCGATGACCCATCTGCTGCTGACTACATGACGGCTTCTCCAAAACGAATGAGCCTCCCTGACACAACTTGGGGCTGTGGAGGAGGAAGTGTGCAAAGGGCTGTCTATGGCCAGCAGGCCCCCAGCATGGCCGCCCATGGTGCTGAGGAAGACCCTCTGCTCGCTGCCAACCGCCACAGCCTGGTGGAGAAGATAGGAGAGCTGGCAGCCAGCGCTCATGCCCTTGGTGAGGGTCACTTCCCCTTCCCCAGCTTACTGCCTGAGAATCCAGCTCTGTGTGCTCCCCAGGCACTATCTTCTACGACCCAGGAGGATGTAGATATGCTGGTGTCGATACGACGGGGGGTAAAGCTCCGCAAGACAGTGACTGATGACCGATCGGCTCCACAGATCCTGCGGTAGCTGCAGGAGAAGAAGGCTGTGAAGAAGCAGCTGATGCTTTCTTTAGAAACTTAAACTGAAACTGAAATAGTGAAATGCAACAGCACTCATGTCATACATGAACAAAGGCACAAGAAACAAAGAGATGTGGTGGATGAAGGCCAGTCAACAGAGTAATGAGTGACTATCTGGATAGTATGTTAAGTCGATTCATGTCGTGTATGCATTGCATACATACAAAGTAATCCATATATTTTGGTTTTTATTCTTCCTTTTTCATGTTTTGTTTGCGTCTCTGTGTGTGGGCTCTGTGGCTGTGCATTACTGCTCCCTGTGTGACCAGTTGTTTCAGCCCAGCTTGTTCCCGTTAGACCCAGTGAGGAAGCCCTCGCTCCTGTTGGGATCAAATGCTCTGCATCTTTGTTCTTGCTCTTATGAGTAGTATAATATTGTGCATTTCTAAAGCAACACAGCACCTGTCTGTGGAAAGTGACGGGTCTGTGTGTATGTTGTGTTTTTCATCATTACTGTACAAGTACCGTATTACTGTTTTGTTTCATAAAGCTGAGCAGCAGCTGTGTGAGTCATGTAAAATAGAAGCAATATGGCAGTGTTTTTATTGCTGTACTGTATTGTCAATATATTCTGCAATTAAACACGCTTTTTACTGTTAAATGAGATGATGGTCTTCCTCAGGAAATGTATTATCCTTATTAATTGATTGACAACTCTACCTATATAGTGTCCATCAACGTAATCCATTATATTTGTCAGTATGTTATGATCTTCCACTATTTTTCCTTACAGTTTGATGTTTTATTTCTCCATTTTATTTTTTCAGTCTTTGCTTATGTTTCATGTAGTTATTATAAAGTATTAGACTACATTGCAGGTTTTTGTCATTGCTAGTTCTTTGTAAGTTTCCCCCACAGTCGTAGATTGACACCACTGCAGTCCTCTAAAGTTACAGATGAGGGCGCCAAAGATCCTTCACAGTGACTGAGCTGAGTCTGTGGCGCCAAAACGAGCAGCAATGGAGGATGTCCTGCGACATTTGGCATGTTAGAGATATATTATTAGTAGAATAATGAAAAAGAGCAGAAGGTAAGGGTGGTCTAGCACGGACAGCATTCATGTTGCACAAGAAAGACAGTGAAAACAACCAACCTAGCATACACATATTTAATGTTCAGAAGGAAACAAAAACAGCCAGTGCTGCTTTTTCACCTCAGTGATGCTGAATGACCAAAATGTAACATAAGTTATAAGGTGTTGAGTTTGTATTACCAGCAGCATATAAGACACAATATATACAGTTCATTAAACTGTGCAAATGTATTTTTGTCAGTATAGCTTCACCATATTTTTGGAAAACAGGCTCCTAACAAACAAGCAGTCTGTGTGAAATTTATGGTTCCTGGGCGCTGGTGAAAATCCCTCTCATTATTCTTTAACTTATCGCTCCTGCTGGAAAACAACTCCTAAACTGACTGTATAAAGCCTTTTCCCTCTTGCACAACAAGATGATAAACCGCAGGTTTTGCCTGCACAAGAGACCTCTATTGGAAGCCACAATATGATAAATGAGCATAAAGTCCATTTAGGGCTACGTTTATTAAGAGGCCACTTAACAGTGTACCCTGGAAAATGTGAACAATAGCGTTCATATTAGTGGAAGTCAGGGGATGAGGCTGGGTTGAGTGTGTTTTTGAGACAGAGATGAATTTGGCAGATCTATTTTATTCCCTGACACTGAGTCATCAATGATTCTTTTCAGTCATCTGCAAAGAAAATGGAGGCTCAGAAGGCCTGAATGAAGATCAGACAGCAGTGGTCTGCCCATGATTAAACAAGGCTGTGACTGTCTTTGGCTATGGCCACATGTGTAAATCATATGAGATACTGCAGGACCACCAAGAAGGAAGAAATAATTAGTCTGCTCAGCTCAGGAAGCCTTCTGTGTTTTTCATACTCTTCTCTAAATGGGTCCCTCATAATCCTCTCAGCTTCATAAATAGCACATTATTGAATTTGCACTATTAGTTCATAGCCTTGAACTGGTCGAGTAATAGAAACCTGCCTAATGGCTGGGTCTTGCTGGGATAATTAACTGAGAAAAATAACTGAGGAGTTTCATTGTGCATCCGAGGTAATGTTCTCACTGTCTAAACTGTTTCCCAGAGAACATTATAACGGCTGCTTTCTAAAATCACCACCTCTTAGTTAGGCAGTGCGCGGACGACACAGAGTTGTGCTAATTTTCATTTTCTTTTATATTTCAATGACTATCTCCTGTGTCTTTTGATGATGTGAGAAGTCTTTTAATGTGGAAGTCGTGATTGTTCGGGGCTACCACCGATATACTGTTCAAATTAATGCTTGTTTCTTACTGTGCTAATCACTGAGGCAACCCCAGGCTCCTCTAATCAGAGTGTAGATATAATAAAAAGCGCTCCGCAGACAAGATGTGGCCCTGAAGTTGCGCGTTTTGTTTATATCAAAACAACAGCCCATGCATTAATCATGAAATTATTTTTGGCATTTTCCTTTCAAAGTGGTTGTTGTTGTTTTCATTTTATTATACTTATTGAATCTTTCACTGAACAAAACACAAGCTTTTAGGCACATTCTAACCAAAGAGGCTAAGCAGATGCACACTAATGAGTTGGTTTTGTTGCTGGGATGTTGTGAACCTCCACTGCATGGTTACTGGAGAAAGGTAGATTGTGAATCTGGTTGCAAAAGTTACTCTATAATAAAAACCTCTATTAATAAACTGTTATGGTTTCTACAGCACAGCTTAAATGCTACAGTAGGTGGTGGTAGCCTTACGGGGATCACAGATCAAATCTAATTAGCTGTACCTAATACATGAGAGAAATGTCTTTATATTTATCCAACTCCTCTCACTGCTTTTTGCCTGCAGGTTGTGATGAGGGAAAATGTCCTGAGGGGCCCATATACTCAGGAACACTGCAATGAAAGGTGCTACAGAGCGGCTGCTCCTGTCAAGTGTCACGGTGTTTCCAGAAATGGCTCTTTGCAGCTTCCAGGGAAACGTAGGGTAGGGCTTACATAAATGTTCACTATTAATATTCACAGATGAATTGCTACCAGAGAGCTGGATGCTTAGTCATCTCTTTTAATTGTCCTGTCATTCTTTAATAAACCTGTCTGTTTCAGCCAATTATCTAATTGACTTTGGTTTATTTTAAAACATTTTAAACACTCTGCTTACTCCATGGCATAAACTACCTATTAACAGATGTTGCTGCCAACTCCTCTTAAAATGACCTTTCATCATTTCCTGTTTTTTTTTTTTTAAACTAGCTTTCCAGGAAGAATAATTGACATCCTGCAACTTACAGGATGCCTGTTATTGTACAAGTGACATTATGGGAACTCCACTCCCATCGTTTATTGTCTCGGAGGGGCACAGAAGCAAAGGTAGAATGGTTTAGATGTTACAAGGCTACAACCTTTTGCCTACAGAAGCTACGTCTGCCTGTGTTTGAGTGAAGGGAATGGATTCAGTCAATTATTCATTAAATAAGCATGAAGCTTTCTAATGTTCACCGGCTGCTTCCTTCACTGTGATTTTTTTTTCCCTTTAATGCCCTGCAGCTCTCGGTTATTTGTTGGAGAGGAGGGATGATGAGACCGTTTCATGATTTTTTTTTTTTTTTTTTCAATTCATTACAGCTTTGTTGTTTTTATGTGCTGTATGTTGGCGTTTCATCTCTGTAGATAACTGCTGCAACCTTCAAGTAAACTATCCCTCACACTCTGGCCTGGCCCCCGTGATTGAATTAGCCTTTGCTACAGCTATCTCCCATGCTGGCAGTCACGGTGAATTTCACCATGTGAGACGACATGATAAAAGACGGAGGTTTGATTTGCATTCATGAAGCACTTAGGAAGTTCAAAGAGAAGTTGCAGAGCAGAATGGAGCGTGCCGGGCCCTCTCAGACAGTTCAGACAGTGTCTGTTTCAGATATCACAATTTCACCTTAAATGACAATATTACACGAGGTCACTTTCTATCAATTACCTCCCTGTCTAATTTTGGTCCGAGGCTATTTCTGCGCACTTAATTTTGAAATGCCTGCCTCAGGTCAGAGATTGTACAAAACATCTGTGAGTGTGGGATGCCTCGTGTGTCCTGGTGCTACAGCCCCCAGTTTGTGCAACGTAAAAGAATACGACGCTCAACCAATATGAGCTTTGTACTCCAGCTGCAGGCTGTGTTTCAAAATTGTCTTGGGGCTCACTGCCAGTTACCAGAGTTATTGTCTGAAAAGAACAGTTTGCTGCAGAGAGTGGATTCAGATAAAATTGCAGTGATGGATTGTGGTTTCAAATTGATACGGATCTTTTAGCTGGAGCTTTGATACATTTTCAAAGTGAATACAGATGTAGCCTACAGTATGCATGAATAGAAAAAAAAAGCATCACTTGGCATCAAATTAGACATCCAGCATAAGATTGCACACCGGATACATATGAATATTGATTCATGCACATCTAAAGTGAAGGTGTGAAACTCAACAGAGCATACAACCTTTATCTCTAGCCCATTATTTCCTTATCTCTTTGACAATTCAGAGCCTTTCGTTACATGTAATATTTAGTCTTCTGGCTTGACACATACAGAGAGGTGAGGGGAGTTGTGCAGTGTATTGCAATTAGCAGTAGCCACCTACAGATTAGGTTTGGAGAGTTCTGGGTGCTTGGCATGCTAGCAGAGTGGGAAGGGGAAAGAAAGAGCTGTCAGGGTGTTAATTTGAACTCTGGTGTGCACATAACACTGCCTGCAAAAAACATATGGAGCTGCGCAGTGTAGGCTGGTTTAAATCATCGTGTTTGTAACAGTTTAACTCGGATCCTCGCATTTGCATTTATATCGGTGCAGTTCTGTAGTTTTCTTCAAGCTGTAAACGAAACATGATTATGTGGACACGATTGCAGAAAAACAGTGCACTATAGGACGTGTAATAAACGTGTAAAGTTTAGAGAAGATAGGCGACGGTGCCTCAAGCAGGCAGAGAAGAGGTGAGTGCAGTGCATGAGTGGTCCCTTTCTTCAACAACAACTGTAAAAGTGTTTCGTTTCAAACTGCTTCACCGATGCCACTACTGGGAGACTTGTCTTGGTTCGGTTACCAGACACAGCGTCGCTTGGAAAAGGAGCATATGTGCTCACTCGACCTTCTCTGGAGAGAGAGGATGAGTGATTTTCAATCTAGCAACACTTCCTTACGCCGCGAGCTGAGGGCGGCTCTCGTTGCGTGTGCACACGCTCAGCGGGGACCTTTCTGACCATCACACAGGGTGGGGTTCACCGAGGAGCCCCCTTCCCCGTGCGCCGCCACGCCCCCGCGCTTGGCGCTGTCCGGTTCTCTGGTGCTGAACGCTGGGTACGAATACAGCCAGCTGCCTGCAGCGCTGTGGTCTGCCTGCACACAGACGTGCTTGCATGGAGCCAACAGAGGATCTCCAGGGATGACAACAGCTAAAGTTCAGAGAGGTCTCCTGGAAGGATCACATCGCGTTTAACTATGAAGGAAATGTTTCTCAAGTGTTCCTCTTTTCTTTTTTACTGCTTTTCTACCTGAGTTTCCTTGGAGGCACATAACTCGCCACCAGCATGATTTGGGGTGTTTTGTTATGCTCCCTTCTGAGACTGGCTGATGGATATCAAATACAGGAGCGGCTGCCTTTCTTTCATGGGCATGTTTTTGAGAACTCGCCGACGGCTTCTAAAGTAAACGGACTGAGCATTCCGGTGAGGCGCATCAACGCGCAAAAATGGTGCCCAGCCTCCGGGATGCACTTCAAACTGTACGGAAACGGCAGCGAAGATTTCCGCGCCTTAGCCCACCACAAACGGGGGAATATATTATTAAAAACTTCCAGGGTTTTAGACAGAGAGGCTCGCTCAGAATACCTGCTGAGCGTAGGTCTGTGTTGCCAGACCTGCGTATCGGAGTCTTTCGTCTTCGAGGTCGCGTCGGTAAAAGTGGACGTTTTGGACACCAACGACCACGAACCGACTTTTCGCAGCGCAGACACGGTTCACATAACTTTAGACGACACCACTGCTCTCCGTAGTGTGGTTTACAAGCTGGAGGCTGTTGACGCAGACAGCGGCAAGAACGCAGAGTTGACGTATATTTCTGTCCCCAAAAATGGCAGTTTCTATGTTGTCCCGAAAACAGGGGAAGTTTTGCTGGTTGATTCAATTCTAGGGCTCCCCTCTAAAGTCAAATTCAGTGTTTTTGCCAGGGACCACGGCTGGCCCCCGTTGACCAGTAAAGGTGTAGTGGTTACTATTGCTCCACAGCAGTGGGCAACGCGTCCTGCTGAATTAGCGGGGCCAAAGAGGGCAGGGCGGTCACCCAGAGCTTTGCTTGACCCTGGCACCGTGCTTTCTCTCAACGTGTCCGAAGACGCCAGCATCGGCTCGGTCATAACGAGCCTGAGTCCCACCAGATTTCAGTCACCCGCCTACGAGTTGATTTACCCGGAGTCAGAGAGCTCCCCCGTCACCGTGGGGCGCGACAGCGGCGATATCACGATAACCAGGAGGCTGGATAGGGAGGTAGAGCCTTTCGTGGAGCTCACTGTTAAGATTCAGGATAAACGAGGTGTGTAGTAAATAATAAATCTATTAATCTGTGCTTAAGTTGGGTCATGCCCCCCCTTCTCCTCCTCCTCCTCATTCCCCCAGGAATTATTTGAATTGTGGTGATTGTGCCCTATTTTAATGGATTGCTGCACATGGTTAAACTGTGCTGCCATCTGGACACTTCACCCTTCATCTGTGGCGGGGGGGGGGGGGGGGGGGGGGGGGGGGGGGGGGGGGGGGGGGGGGGGG
>JAUYWH010000024.1:6925320-7206424 GCA_034779795.1 Ctenopoma multispine | reverse complement strand
CGGGGGCGCCCCCCCCCCCCCCCCCCCCCACATATTCATATAAGGCTGCTGGTGTAGCTATAGAGCAAAAGCTCATTCCACAGGTGTGCCTCATCATCATCTATGCGTCCACATACCTGACATATATTTCCAGTGATCAAACAGTCAGTTTGGAGATTTTTAATGTCCTCTTATATTTGTGCAATTTATTATGATATGCATGAGATATTTCAATTATGACTGGATGTTAAAAGCGTGTGTGCAGCAGGGACAAGAAGAGTTTTTCAGTTTATTTATAAGGGTCTTTGTGAAGAGGTTGAATTATGTCCTTGATTGACATAGTTTTCGACTGTGAAGTTGTTTTCAGAGCTAATCCTTGCAGAGTGGCAAACCACTGCGACCCTTTCTCTCTCATCTACTGGCATTACCCCTCTAATCCTCCTCTCATTCACTCTCTAGTCCCAGGGATTTGAAGTAGCACCGTCACATCAAATTCTTGGAGGAAAGGTGAAGCTCGTGTGCGTCGTTTGTTCAAGT
Organism: Ctenopoma multispine; assembly: GCA_034779795.1. Classification (NCBI taxonomy): domain Eukaryota; kingdom Metazoa; phylum Chordata; class Actinopteri; order Anabantiformes; family Anabantidae; genus Ctenopoma; species Ctenopoma multispine. The sequence goes on along the minus strand of JAUYWH010000024.1, from coordinate 7,205,908 downwards.
TTTTGTTTTTGCTCCACCAAAAGTTCGAGTTCAAGCGTGAAAACAAAGGGGGAGGGGGACTCAAAATGATGTGTTTTGTGATTGAGCTACATGGCGTGCAGGAAACAGTGTGTGTTGTTTTCAGTTGAATTTCCTGCTGCTGTTACATTTCACAGCATGTTCTAGATTGTAATTGCATGCCTGATTGGGACACGCATTTGTAAAAGGGTGTCTGGAGGTTTTTCAGAGAGAGCAGAAATAGTCAGAACACTGACTTTTTTTTTTCTTCCCACAGATGCGTAACAGAAATAAGCTGCTCTAGCCTGACAGATATTCAGATACCTTCCTCCATTTTACCTCTCTCACCTGTGAAACTCTCCTCTCCTGATCAAAGGCATGGCATGTCCTTTATCCTGTGACTAGAGCTTTCCAGACAGAATCCTGACGGGAGTCTGGGAGGACAGGCCTTTCTTCTGCTTGTCTAATTCCCAATCCTTACATACACATCTCTCTGAGTGAAGGAGTCCATTTTAGCTGGGGGTTTTTTTTTACCAGAGATTTAACCTAATCTCCCATGTGAATTTGCTTCCAACCATTGCATGTGGGGTTGCCTTGAATGTAGCAATACATTTATGGTCTGTCTCACAGATAAAGCAGCGAGCTCACAGACACACTGGTGAGAAGAGAAAGAATGAATGAGGTGCTTTGTATGTGTGCATCTGCCTTTGTAGGTGTTTGTATGCAAGCGTGAGACTGCATGGTCCTGAAAGCTGACCCCAGGTACAATAACAACAGTTTTAATAAGGCCCGATGTGTTGCCACGTCTTTCCTTATTTTTTACCATAGTGAACTCTCTGTAGCACAGAGCTGTCCGTGGTGCTGACAGTCACCTGCTGAATGTCAAACAGAAAAGCACTGCCAGGCAACTGTCTACCAGCAGTTCAAAGAACACTTAAGTCAGCATCATTCGAAGCTAAGCTTGAAAGTATTTACTACATTATTCACGTACATGGGGTGGACACAATATTAGGTACACTCAAGCACAATCCAGTGCGACAGCATGACGAAGCAAAAACCTGTACCAGAGACAGTTACAAAGGTACAGTACCTCCTGTGCCTTTGTAATTGTACAGATTGTTCTTATTACTGCATCACTGTATGCCTTTTGGATTTCCTTTCATTTTGTCTACACTGTCTGCTCACTGGGTCTGTCACTTTCATTTTAACACTGTATGGGTGTACCATTTGTGACGAGAGTCTGGCTTCAGATCCTCTCCTTCTACAATACTAATGCTGCTGCTGCCCATACTTACAGCGTGCATACAGAACTGCTATTAGCACTATTACTATACAGTCGTCTCTTCTAGTTTACACATGAAATCTAATAACTAGTAAATGCAGCAGGTGTGCAGTGAAAACTGAGGTTTGCAGTGGTTGTCATGCTGTCATGATGTTAATATGTTTGCTATGGGTGTAGCGGTATGATTAGAGCTATCAGAGGAGCTGTTATTTGTGCTCTTCAAATGGAGATTAGAAAGTCTCGTTTGACACCTAGATATCTCAGACAAATTATTTTAGCACACAGATGAGATGGAGATGGAACAGCAGTCTTGGATTACTCCCAGCATGGGGTCCATCCTCATTGACATACTTACCTGAAAGAAATCCTCTGTTCTCCCCCCATGGCTCCAAGACGTGACATGTTTGAATACTGTCTTTGCGGTCTCTTGTATTAGACAATGTAAAAAGGTTTCTAGAATCAACAACGTGATCAGTGTGAAATAATAAAGTCACAATTAGCCAAGTATGTGTCATCAGGATATCTGACTGTACTACTGTATCAGCTAATATGAAGCCAGGATAGTTTGCACAGGTTATGCAAAGTAAATGCACAGTTTTGATCCATAAATGACAAAAAAATACATAAGCCTACATTCACTATGCAGACCAAATAATTTACCATTACTCTTGCATCTGCTGCTGCTGATATCATTAGTCACCGTTGTGGTTTTCAGCATAAAAATAGAAATTGATCCATAATGAAAATAAGCAACATGATGTCACATATCACTGCTCGGTGTGATCCATTAGATTGTTTAACCAGTTTTGGTCTTATCCTCTGCTTTTACTCATTTCTGTAGTAATATTCCTTTATTACATATTAACATCGTGGCACTGTGATTCATTACTCCGCTTGCTTTTTAATTACACCACAAAAAGTTAGGAATTACTTTCTGTTTCGCAAACAAACATTTCGCTTAATTTCTTTCAGTTCAGCTTTAGCTTTGTTTAACTTGATGAGAAAATGAGGCTGTGTAATTCTTCATCAGTATGTACAGTATGAAGCGTTACATAGCAGTACCTACTCTGAGATCATAAAAAAGGCATGTTGGGAGATTGGGATCTAATTAGGACTTTACTACATGTTCGGAGACATAAGTTTAGGATCCCTGACAAGCTTTGACACTGTTCCTGCATCAGATTTCGAACACAGTAGTCTAACCTTGTTTATCTAAGGAGTCTGTTCTTTCTCAGGGCCCCATGAAAGTATTCCTCCTTTCTCCTTGACTAGATCCCCTGGTAATGTTGGGGAAATATTTACCTTCTAAACTATATTCAGTACACCAAAACTCCCCAGAGAAAACAACGAAGTGATATTTTTCTGACATAGCCTCTGTGTATCAAACCAGCAGTGTGAGGAAAAAAAGGTAAAAAGCAATGGAAGTAGGCCATGACTCATGACTCACAGAAACTGGTTATGTGGTGTTGTTTTGAGGAGAGGGAGTGAGGGACCTCAGAATGGCTTCCTGTAAAGGATTTTCACTGGCCCACAGACGACGTCAGTTTAGATTTGTATTGGTGGGGAATTTTTGCTTTTGGTTGTCCTACTCGAAGAATCCTTTTCTTTGCACCTGAGAAAGAATCTGTTAATGGTATTTGGCAGGTTAGAAAGGGGTATTGAACAAGTGGTGCAGTCCTTTGTGAATTGATATTGGAATGGTTTCTCCCTGTCTTTTAGGCATCTGTGGGCACGATGGCATTCAGCTTGTGCTAATCACCTCTTCTCAGCCGGTTTTGTCAGGGTACCTTCTTCTGTTCTCTCTCCCAATACTCCTCTCTCTTCCTTACTCTGTGTCGTAGTCAGCATCTTGCCTCATGCTGTCTTTAATCCAATTTCCCCTTTCCTACTCGTTTTTTCCTCCACTATGTTTGCATATTCCCCTTGTGATGTGAAATGAATTGAGAAGAGACCCGATCTCATTTTTGTTTGTAATTTGTGACTGTGGGGCTGTTAGTTTAAGTAGAAAACAATTTAACGAAAAGCTGTCTGCATTTATTCAATTTAGTAAAAAATGTGCCTGTGGTGATTAAGCTTTATCTTCTGCGTGATTGTGAGCATGTGTGCATGCATGTGTGTGTTTTTTTTTTTTTTTTTTCATCTCATCCTTGTTGATGTTTGTGCATGTGTTAAACGTTATTGTCCTGTCAGTATCCAGATTCCCCACGGCAGATTTTTCAATTAGTTGCTTCTGACTACATGCTATGAAGGTGTAACATGTTGCAGCATTTTTATTTCCGCTGTGTGGTCTCACAGACGTCACATACGTGTGTCTATGCAACACCCGTGCTGTCCCCTCTTCTCTAGAGTCCTAACATGTATCTGATGGTGTGTAGGTGGGAGGGGTGTGTGTGTGTGTGTGTGAGAGAGGGAGTGTGCCACAGCTTTTTAAAGACTGGGTTGAGAGAACAGGAAGAGGACAGGCAGTGGCTTTCCTAGACGTGAAGAAGAGATATTTAAAATGGTTATGAGACACTACTATTAGGGGCAGAGAAAGGTCAAGATAAGCTGTAATGCCGGGCGTGTGGTCACAGAGTGTGGCTTTAAGATCAAGAGGGTTAAGTGAGGCAAAAGTAAGAAACCTGAGGAAGAATAAGAAAGACAGGGAAGGTTGAAGTTAGACAAAGGTGGGAGGAGTGCATTAATGCATGCCTGTATGTGGGATTGTTTTTCCCTGCTAAGCTTTACTGAAGATAAGTAAAGGGCAGGTAGATCAGAGGTAGGGAGTAGCAGACTGCTGATGAGAGGTCAGCTTGCTGAAACATAATTAGATGGTTAGAGGGCAAAAGTGAGAAACTATTGGGGTGGCAGGAGGGGAATGAGGTGTGCATGTACTCTAGCCTGTAGTGCAGAGTGGATGTCTACGGGGCACAAGGGGGTGGGAAGAAATATAGCACCATACAGCTGTGTAAAGGGCAGTGTGTGCAAGTATTTGTCTGAAGACTGTTGGGGGGCAAATGGAGGGAAGATGATAAAAATGTATGACCTGCCCTTTGGAATGAAGGTAGAAAACAAAAGATAGAGAGATCGAAAGCCAAATAGTGTGTTTCATCTAGCAGAAGGGGATGCACACATCTGATTTTTCTCTCTCAGTATCAATTCCGATACCTTAAATCAGGGTATTAGCCAATCCTGAGTATTGATCTGGGGGCTGTTTTTTTCCTAGATTTAAAGTTGTAGGTATTGATTTGTTTGTGATTTTTTAAACCAAATGTATCGGTTTTATGCCCTGACATCCTTATACTTGAGGTTTGGTTATGTTTAGGCACAAAAATGACTTTGTTACATTTAGGGAAATACACTAACATGAAGAAGTGTGCAAAGCCTTTGGAATTTTCACAAAAACTGGTCACATGTGATGTGATGTTCTTCTAAGTCACAAGTCTATACAAATAATAATAATAATCTTTCTTGTCTTTGTTGAAAACAGACATGAATCATTTGAAGTGCTGGTGGAAAAAATAAATGGTATGTTGTATTTAATTAAATGGTCTGCACTTTTCTACCTTGTTGGGACTCAAAGTGCTTTTATACTGCTTCTCATTCACCCACCATTCATTTGCACACACACCAGGAGCATCTTGGGGTTCAGAGTCTTGCTAAAGGACACTTCGACATATGACAGGAGGAGCCAGGAATCGAACCACCAATCCCATGATTTATAGATAGATAGTTGACCGCTCCTGAGCTACAGATACTCTAGTAATTACTAGTTAAACCTCCTTTGGCAGCAGTAACCTCAACAAACACTAACACAACATTCAGGAGATATAGTGGAGCATTCATATTTAGAAAGCTGCTTCCTCTCAGACGTACTCTTAGGTTGTCTGCTGTGAATGGCTGGGATCTGACTGTGCCACTCTAAAAAGCTAGTGGTGATTTTCTTTTCTTTTTTTTTTACGCTGTTCTGTTACTTCAATGTGTGGGGCTGTTGTTCTGCTACATCACCTAACCTTTACTGAGCTTCAGCTAGGGGACGGTGACCCTGACATTATCCTGTAGAAAACGTTCATAAACAGAGGAATTAATTTTCTGTCCAAACCCTTTTTTACGCCATCCAAAGGGTTTACATACTTTTTCTTGTCACTCTAAATTTATTAAAGGTTAGGCGAGCTTTGTCGTCAGCAGTTAAATCAGTTATTACTTGCTCAAAGTTGTGGTTTAAATAACATCTATGATGAAAAACAAATGGAAAAATGGTGGATTTCTTGAGTCTGATATTTTGATGCCTTGTCCACCTACCTGACCTCTATTTGCAGAGTTTGCTGCACATCACATTACTCCTGACTCACAAGAGTCAAATTTACAAACATATGTTGTTATACACATGCTCCAGCCTCCGGACACTGTTGTGGCACAAAGTTGACTTAATTAACACATAGCAGAAAAAAATAAACATCATAATGACATAATAGTGACAATGGCAGAAACTAGACTTAATGTGAAGGGGTTATGTCTGACCAGTAACTGGCTTTATAAGGTCATTATCTGATACCAGATCACATCACTGCATTGTCATTACCAGAACAAGAGGAAAAGAGTGGGAATGAAGATATTTGTTTATTTGCATGCATGTATAAGTGACAAAAAAAAAAAAAAAAAAAGAAGTTGAAGAATGAGTGAGAATGTGTATGTGTGTTGTTCTGTTTACACAAGCAATAGCACCTCATTACAGCAGGAACATCAACACTTGACCCACATACTGTAAATTACCCAAGTGTCGTGTGTGAGGTGCAGTGGGAGATGTGAGTGCTGCATTTGGCATAGTGCTGTGAGGACAGTCATGGCGACAGGGAGTTTTTATCTGGCCAAGGGTCTGCATTATTGATGCCCATTACCACAGACATTGTCAACTCCAGACATTGCACGGAGGCAGGCGCTGTCAGGTAAATGTCTCGCTGACCTCCAACTGCAGAGTTTCCCAGAATTCCTCTGTGCCACCTGGTGTCTACTTGTGTGATAAATGAGCATGGCTCGCACATTGTACAAGGAGCTTATCACCAGTGGAGAAGGTTTTGTTTTATTAAATCTAATCCATGATGCACTGACACCAGCTTAGCGGGAGACGCATGTTTGAGTTGCAGTGTTTTGTTGACATAATTAAATTTTCTGCTGTTGTGTTTGCTGTGATTACTTACATTTGGAATGATTCGTGATGAATACAGTTACAGCTTTTAGCTTCTCCGTTGCCCTCTCTCTGTCCACCTGAAACTTTTCTCGTGGCTCCACCTTTGCATGCTGGATAGCCTCTCTATGGCATTTCCCCAGTGAGAGCTGAATTGATTTTGTGCTATTGATTAACCGGGAGCTGTTTTGCTCCTAGTCACAAAACATCACTTTAAACAACAATTTATATGTCGCAGAATAGGCTGTGACAGACTGTTGCTGATAGTTTACAAACTCACAGAGAGGTAGGTGTGTGACTGAGTCCATTGGCTGATAGAACTGTCCTGAAGCACTCTAATGAATCAGCTTTTCAGACAAGCCAGTCTGTAGGCTAGAATGAGCAAGTGAAAATTGGGGCTAGCGCCTGGATATGTTGTGGGAATTCAATGGTTGTGCTTATTTATCTATTTGGTCTTGAATTTCTCAACCTTTTGTACCCAAAGGTCCAATTAACTGAGCATAAGAATGGTTGCAGCTTCGCTCTCGGTGGCCCAAGAAGGCACTGACAAACACACAGGACACAGACAGCTTTGAAAGCTTTGCTGACTGAGCTGTGAACAAGGAGATTTTTAATGCAGGGAAAAAAGATCATATGGTTGGCCAAGTTGCCTAGTGAGATGTTTTGACATGCCGTGAACTTTGCTTTGGAGTAAAGCGCACAAATTGTAGAAATTGCTGTAATTGCGCGACACCAATTTGCACAGCGAGAGTGGGGCTTTTGTTGAAAAGATGAAAATGACTGCCATGCAAAAAGAGATGGCCGACTGAAGAAAAAGGACTTTTACTAAATTTTAGTCTGACCGGTGATCAAAAAGACTATGTAGAGGGCACATGCAGCTCAGATTAGAAAGTATGTTTGAAGATGATGTGCAGCTCATGGTTCAGTTATAAAATTAATACCAGGAAACAGAAAGATCAACTCCATCACAGCCAGAGGATGGCCGATTACAGTAGAGGGTGTCTTAGATGCAGAGAAAATGTACTGCCTCTGAGGGCTGATGAGCATCTAGAAAGAACATGGGCTACATGCGCTGTTGTATGCATACTTTAAAATGTGAGTTTGGGTGAGAGCAGCAGATATATATATAGAGAGAGATATTCAAACAGAGGATCTGAACAGAACAAAGGAGGACATACAAAAGACCATTTTTGTTCCCGCTTGTCTTGTGATCTGGATCTGACTGTCTCTTGTATGCTTTTGTTACGTTCATCCCATCTGTATTTGGACATTTCTATTATGTCTGTTCCAAGCTTGGCTCATGTGCATGTGGAGCATGTGGTGTGAGTCTGTTCTCAGCAGAACCAGTCAACATGTATGGCTTTCTTTCTATCCTTTTTATCTCTCTCTCTATCTCTCTCTCTCTGCCTCGACAGTGTAGGGCTTAATTCTGTGGACTAATCAGACCATATGGTCTCTACAGTCTTATGATGTGCTGAGAAGGATGGGATAGGGATGCTGCTGTGTCGTTAGTAGTGCTGACCTTGCTTGGAAACAAACAGGCACGGGCCACTGCCACATATTCAGGATCAGGACCTGAAAATGAGAGATCAGAGTTTGCTGCAGCCCACATAATGCTTTTTAAACAAAGGAAATGAAAGAAAGTAGTGCATTGAAAAGGGAGAACTGAGAGTGTTCTCGTCCTGCGGAGCATGAACTGCATACAGCATTTGTTGCTGAGACTCTATCATTGCATTTTTCATTTTCACAAGTTATTGATTCATAATTACTGCTGCCCTTTCTGCCCCAACACCACAGCTGCTATTTAATCGAGTAATTTTAATAATTAATTGTGCGAGTGTGTGTTAACTCGGTTTTGATGGATATCTCTGACTGTGAAATGGCCGTGTCTGTCAAACACTAAATTGAGGATCTGTCCCTAAACGTTTGGTTAGCGCCTCGAATAATAGTGCCCTCAAAGTTGCAAATGAGTCACTGAGCTTGTCTTAATATTTGGATTGAGTGTGAGATCACCATATATTTATGCTAAATCCTACTGATGGAGCATTACTTTTAAAAACCATTAATATGAGATCGTGTTGATCAGATTTGGGGCATTAAAGTTGATTAATGCTGCTTTTTTACTACATATGTTAAATATAATCATAGATTTCCATTCTTAGCATTGCAGTGATAGCAGCTTTAGCAATAAACCGTGATGAGGTTGGGGAGTTTAACACTTGGTTTCTCTCAAACGCAGTGGGTGATAAACATTGATCTTGCTTAATCTTGCTGGCCTGCTGCTAATGACGGGAGATGATGGTCCACACAGGACAGACTGCTCACTGGATTAGATATCTAAATGAGGACTTTATCCTTATCCTCTCTTTCTCTTCCCCCATCACCAATAAGCCAAACTGCAGTCACATGCTGAGTTACAGTTTAATGCGTGTACTGGTGTAGTATTTTTTGGGAACATGTATGTGTATGTGCAGTGCAGACAGCGGCTAAGCTATGTCAATATGTGTAAATTTATGCGAGCGGGCAGCTTTTGCATTGGGGGAACACTCGAGTCCATCCTCACACTGGTGCTCTATACTAATCTGCCATAGTTCTGTGGGAATATATTTGCAATCTAACACATTATTCTTCCTTTGGACAACAACAGATAGTGATAGGGTGTTCCCCCAATGCCTCCCTCTCTGGTGTGCTAAACAAATACAGACCCAGGTTCTGGTTTCAGTGATAGATTAATGTTGTCTCACCCACACACTGTGGCTTGTTTTCCCATTAAACCTGCGTGGCTCCCTCTGCTGCTTCTGCCTGGCCCTGGTATGTGTTTGTGTTCGTTGGCATCTCCAGCCGTGCATAGGCTTTGTCTGTTTGTCTATATACGTGTTTCTATGGAAGGATATCGAAAAGGGCTCTGTGGACAACCAACATCAATCACCAACTCAGAAGCAAATGAGTAGAAGGATGGAGGATGGAAAGACAGATGGAGGTCGCCACAGGAATCAGCATCTGGAGAAGAGCAGAGAGGGAGACAGAGAAAAAGAGGATGTAGTCCGGGCTGGCTCTGATTGAGCTGGGTAGTGTAGTTTATATCCTTTAGAGATAAGGCCAAGGAGCACTGCTCAGCAGCTTCCTCCCCCTGTAGCTTGAACTGAGCATGATAATAAGAAAGCGTGAATGGGGCAAATTGAATTAATGCCACAGCACACCATAAAAGCCCTAACTATAATGCATTTTAAAATCCTATAATGAGCAGAGAGCTAAAATAATTTCACAGTCCAGTGAAGAAGATGGCCCCCTAACAGATTTTGGGCGCAGCTTACACTGCCAGGGCTTTTGTCATTTAACGTGACTCTAGGTGCTATGTCGAATGATAGTTACTCTTATTTCCTGGGCTATAACAGTGTGGGGCAAACTTAGCAAACAAGCCATTCAAATTCCCACAGCACATACAGGGCTTAAACCAGAGCAGGGAGTGGCTGTTTGCTTGCTGGTGTCTCGCTTGGGTCAGTTTTACAGTCTCAGGGTAAAACACAGTGGCAGAAAGGGCACATCTGCCATGAAAGTACTCCCTCATTACTCTCCATTTACAGCCCATTCAGTGATGGGGACTGTGGCAGGAGTTGGACCCTATTCCACTTGTATTCACGCATATGGGCATGAACATACGCATGCGTATACACAAAGAGAAAAAACAAAACAAAACAGCAGATCTGTGGATTTTTATATAGACAGACAGAAAACCCACTCTTTTCCTGCCCTCTCATGCTCTCATCTCTTCCATCCTCGTCATTAGAGTCATACCATCATAAAGCTGAAATTACCTTGCTATCATCAAACCAGAGAAGGGAGAAAGATAGCTCTCTGACACACACACACACCCACACTAACACTAACAGATGGGTGCTGATAGAGACTAATGACCAAATGAAAGGCTCTGCTATGAACAATACACCTTTGGCTGGAATGGAAGAGAGCAATGTGGTATCAACTCTTATTTCCTCTTGTCGAATCGAATTAAATCGAATCGAATCGAACAAACCCAACCCTGCGTCTTTAAGAAATCTTTATTTCTGGAGATACATTAGGTTTTGTGGAACTCCTTACATTTTCAGCTTAACCCCAGACAAGAGTGAGCTTAGGGGGTGCATAGAAGCATCATCTTCTTTCTACTGAAAACATGTGTGCACAGCTACTGTTACACATTCGGACACAAACAACACACTGAACATCACATCCGCACATGCCGATACAATCTTTTGCACAAGGAAGCCCACAAATGCACAAACAAGACACAATTCAATAAAACTTCAATACTCTCTGAGACACATAAAAAAAACACACAAATGGGAGACCATACACACCGCATGTTCTCTGTGGTTGGCAGGAAAATGAAAACCTAGAAGGAGTTGCGAGGAAGGGCAGGGAGAGGCCAAACAACAATTTATATCTGTACGTTAGATCCTCTTACTAAGAGATTGGACTGGAATATTCCATCTTGCAATGTCATTTAGATTAACTCTCCTTGTCGCCTTTTCAAAAGACCGGTCTCTGCTCTGAGCTGTGTGATGGTGCGTGCATGTGTCTCGCTGTAGCGTGGTGGGTTGGTGGGTGAAAAGATGGACCGGTGCACCACATACTGCACTGTACATATGCTTAAGTGCATATTATTTCTACACAAAGTGTCTATTTGAATAGCAGGGACATCAGAAATGTGAGAATAGAAAGCACACTTCACGCACAGATGTAATTATGCAGGATATCACAGATAGTTGTGAAGATACAATACTTGACTGCTAATGTAGTCCTTATGTAAATGTGAGCTAATACCTGTCTGTACGGTTATTTCACCCCAGTTTAATTTGAGAAGAATAAAGGAAACCCACACACTGTCAGTCACCAGAAGTCTTTAATTTAATTTTGAAATTTCCACCCACAAAGCTTCAATTGTTTGTGGTTTTTTTTACCCTCCCATCGACCCTAGCCCAACACAGACCTTTACAGAGCAGAGAGCTGCTGTAGCTGAATGCCCATTTTAGCTTACTTAAACTTGCCTTACAATAAATTCTTCGGCTTTAAGATATCATTCTTACACAACAAATGGGCCGTCTGCAGCCTTTGTTAGGGAGCTTTTAACTCTCAGTCTTCAGTAATCTTACAGAATACCTTCAGATAAAGCTGTGTTGTTTAGCCTGTTTCAACTGCAAGATAAAAGACAAAAGGCGATCAAGCATTTTTAATCACGGCCTCGAAACTTTGAAGACACTTGCCTTAAGAAATAGAAACATCAACGCTTTGTCTTCTTTCCAGCAGCTGAGAATCTTATTATCCCGCATTAAACAGTCAACCTGTTACTGCCCTCGTTGTGCTGTAGGACTGATATTGATTTGTTGGGAACACTGAGCCATGGTGGCTGTGGACATTAAGTCGCAGAGTATTTAGGTGTATTTAGCATTTGCTGAAATGTTGAGAGGATTTTAATGTGTTGGTGATATTTCTTTGTTGTGTGGGTCTTGATGGAAAAGTGTCTTGATTATTTGGTAGGAGTTTTATTATCTGACTTGAATCAGTTATGAACACTGCAACACTTGAGAAATTATTACTACTTAACATGAGGGGAGATAGGAGTGCCAATATATGTAGGCTCTGTACTGTATATGTGTATATAATCTCTGTACATCAAGGGCAGACATGCTGAATTCAGGAATGTGTTCTGATGTATTAACTGGCCCAGACTACCCAGAGTAAAACAGTCGAGTTATGTTAAAAGTCAAGCAGTTCAGTTTTAAAAAGCTGTACATTGATTACAGGTGTAGGAATGAAAATCAGTCAGTGTGGTTCAAGGAGACTGACTTTTCATGAGTGGCCATTATTGATTTGATTAATTTCATTTCATGATTCATGATTTCATACTTAGCCTATAAGACAGAAAGATTTTTTTTTAGCTTGGAGGTTTTTTGGTTTTAAACAATGTCACTTTTCTTCACTCACTAGATTGAGATACAGTATAAGGGTTGGTATTTTTTGTGCAAGGTCTGTCCTCATAGATTTCCTTGTTTTTTTCTTTCCTTTGTGTTTTGTGTTGTCATTGGGAGCATTGTAAAGGCCAACACACACTGGACGGGAATTGGCGCACGTCAATGTCACTGTGTGAGTTAGGGGCCAGTGAGGCCTTAAGCCTTTGTTAAATTCACTGCTCCTTGTTTTTACCCATTTACCTATAGGTAAATAGGGACCTATTTATACTCTGCTGTTGTTATAAAAATATGATATTCAAACAGAGTGCATTTAGTATATTTTACTTTATGTGCTTGATTTAATAGAAGTAATATTACCATCTGATAACAGATGTAAAAATGGCAAGATCAAGTGTAAAGAATCGTAATTTTGTGTTCACTATATAGTAAGCAATCAGTATCATTCGTCAGTATCTGCCATTTGTTAGGAGGAAGTAGACATTATTGAGTAGACAGTTTTTTTGGACACACTGTGCTGAATCTACCTAGGTAAAATCATCTACAGGATTTATTTCCTTTGGGTGGAAAACGCTGCATTTAACTACCCAGCAGTTGATAAAGCAACTTTCTACTTTCACTAATTAGATTGACATCTCTCTGAGCCTTCCATTAATTAGCTTCTCCTGTTGAGGTGGAACTTTTAGGGCGGGAGTTTGGTGACTTCACACAGTGCTCAGGATGAATGTGAAGTCATCCTGAGCACTGAAATTACCAGTGAGTTAGGAAAGAGCTTTGTGATCTGCCTCCATTGCTGGCACGTTTCTGAAAGCTTTTCCTTTGCATCTTTGTTCATACACATGTTCTGATTAGTGTTAGATGAAAACTAAATATATGCTTGTTGGGTCAACAATCTTGTAGTTTTCCTGCAGTGATGCAAATGACACTTTTTTCTTTATAACAGAAAGTTGTATAGCAGGAGGGTGCAATAACTGCTGCCACACACGTGATTTCTTTATGTGGTTTGCAATGTCAAGGACTATTAAAGAATTGTCCTCAGAAATATGAACCTGTCAAATATAAAATTTTATTTTATTTTACAATTTTTATTTGCCCATCCAAGAGTGAAAATGATGATCCTAATCTGGAAGATGCTGCCAGCTGTGTGATTAATCATCTCTCTTTATGGCAACATGTGGCCATTGCAAATGTCAGGGGAGTTAAGTGACAAAGCAGAATTTAAGCCTAGTGTTTGTACCTTCAAGTCTGTGTATCACAGGAGATGTGATCACTTGTGTGAAAGCAAAGGGTGCTTACACTGCGGGTTTGATCAACAGACCTTTGTTTGGTAGCTAGCGTGAAGGTTTGAAGTGTGTTTTCCTTGGAGGGAATTCAGTGAATAAGTGTTTGTGAAAAAACAATTACTCCCATTGTAAGCTTTTAGACACAATCAGGCCTTTTTCTGCCTTATATTGATGATCTGGAGCCAAAGTCACAAATCAATAGTGTCCTGTGAAGGACATGAAAAAGACGGAAAGAAACTGTTTAATTCATGATGGAGTAAATAAAAGTCATTAAATCTTTTGGCAGTTTTTTTCCCAATATTTTGGCATCAAGAACAAGAACTATATTTGAATCCTGTCAACAACAAAAAAAAAATCAACCATAACAACAAACGTAACCATGGATATTCTCATGGCACTGGCTCCTTTGTGTGTTGGACTTTTGAATATAACAACTTGACTAAAAAGATCCACAACGGCATGACTCACTTTCCTTTTAAAATCAAGCCAAGCATTTTGGTGCGATGGAAATTGGAACTGCCTCCATTGACAGCTATTGACTTAAAAGTCATCTTGCCCCTTTAAATAAATAACTATTTGAAGATTGTACATCAGAAACGTAAACAGATTTTGAGGAGATGGTATGAAATTTTTATCTCACAGGTGCAGAATATACGATTGCCTGCCTCACAGCACAAAATACCCTTAAACTATCAGAAGGGGGCTGGTAGAGTTTCTGATCAAGCCTGATGATTCAGTTATTGCTTCTTGAAGATTTCTAGCTGTCGAAACTCATTTTCAACCTGTACTTTTCAACAACCCTGCCTGCTAACCGATCCGAGCTGTAGGGCTCCACGACTCCACGAATTATGGAGGAATCAGAGACATAAAAAAAAGGACTTCCTTGCATGTGTTATTTTGCATAGACACACATATTTGCATAGAGTATCTTAATTATTTACAACAAACATGCAGTAAGTAATATAATATTTTGGCTTGATTCATTTACATTTTTTTTAACCTAATTTCAGCTCTTTGAGAAACGTTTCAAAGCCTCGTAACATCTGATGTTGTGTTTTTATATGGTTTAGTTCTTTTCATTTTGACTAACTAAATGTTTCATCAAATTCATACATTTTTACACCCAGCATACATTTTATTAATGTACACAAGAAACTACAATTTCTCACAACTTTTCAGGTTACGTCCAGTTGACATTTCAACCTTAAATTGACACATCCACATTTGTTTACATCTCTATTAGCTAAGAGTTTGAGCATGAGTCTGAAAAAAATCAGCTTGTTGAGGGATACTGAGCTAAAACCTAAAAAGTTTCAACACAAAACAGGAAGGTTTTTTTTTTTTAGTACAGATATGACATTTTGATTACCCCAGTTGGACGAATTTGTATACTCATCTTTATGGCTAGCAGGGGTTTGATGAGTCACTTTCAAAGTGACTAACATTTCCATCATGAATGTATTTTTGCTTTTCCTTCTGTCAGTTCATGTTCAAATGATGTCTGGTCAGCATGTTGCTTCAGCATGTTACAACTTACAAGCTTAATATCACACAATCTCAGTGTTGGAAGTAAGCAAAGCACTGCTTGTCCTTATGCGCGTTTTGTTTGAAATGCAAATGCTGCGTTATTCAAACTTGTTCCGACAAGCATCGTAATTTTCACACAATAGACTCTTGTCACAGCAGACATTTTGACTTGCCACAATAGGAAAAGAAAAAAAATTAATCATTTGAAATTTAATAATCATGTCATTACATGTAGGTGAATCGTTTCCAGGCCTCTGGTATTTCGCACACTCTCTTGGATCTTGAAATGCTGCCATTGTAATTGCTATTATTTACAATTATTATTATTTATTTTTTGACAAGCTTAAATGTTTGCTGTGGTGAGGATCTATTCACTGAGAAGATGCAGTTTACTTCATCATCAACAGAAAAACTCAGTGTGAAAATAAAGCTGTATTTAAAGCAACCTTTCAAATCTACACAAGGTTTGTGCTTCAGAGTCATTAGATTTTGTAAAGATTGTTTTGGATGTAGTCTATATATTTGACAATAGAAACAGACTCATGTCTGAGACAGGGAGAAGGATGACAACAGTAAAGGTACCTATCTGGAATCAAAGGAACATTGCAGCTACATAGCATCACCCTTTAACCGCAAGGGTGCCCCCAGGATTTTTCTTTAACACTGATCGCTTTTGCCTGAACTGAAAGTTCCTGCACGTATGGGGTTAGGGTAACTGTGTGTGTGTGTGTGTGTGAGCAGCGCATGCAGTGCACAGTCTTACCAGGACCCTGGAGTTATGGAGGATGAGAGAAGAAAATGATGCACATGCTCCTTGTAGCAAGTTGCTGTAGCTGCTTGTCTGGCCTTGTCTTGTGGAGAGCTGTAAGTATTACTAAGACGTGAGAGGAGGTGGAGGTAATATGGTATTATAACTCCAGTTCAAAAACAACATCCATGCACTGGAAGTTATCGATTAAAATTATTGGTCAACTGTTCTCTTTTTCAGCCAATAATAAACATGTTTTTTTATGACTAGCTACTTTCATTAATTGATTGGTGGTTGTGATTCACCACAGAGTGAAGTTGTTGCATTAATTATTAAATGTGCAACACTGCACACTGTGTTAAAAAAAAAAAAGATGGAAAATATCTCATAGATATGAAACTGGGCTGCAGAAGTGAAAACATTTTTTAACATTTAAGCATTTTGACAAGTAAAGCAAAATAGTAAATCATAGGTTGTAGGAATTTAAACTATTTAAACTACATTTTATTTTCTTTCTCTGCGGGCTGTACAGTACCAGTATATCTCCATTCAACACTCGCTCCTCTCTAAATCCTCTTTCATGTGACTGAATAGAAGTGAATAGGGCACATTTTTCTCTGCTCAAAGCAATAAAACAAAAGGGATTGAATGAGTTTTGTAATTCCTTCAACTGAACCACAAAGAAATTGGAGCCCACCAAAAAGGAGGCTGTGGCTGGCCACGGTCTAGTGGGAAATAGCCACCCAACCATACTGGGTCATACAGGGTTCGAGCATGCATTTGCGAAGAACTGTTGATTCTGTAAATACTTGGTGTGAAGACCAGAGTTTAGGGCTTACTGTAGACTTCAGTAATAATTACTGCTCATTGGTCTTCTGTATTTCCTTCTTAGCTCCCTGCTGTCAATTGTTGACTTTGCTACTCCTGGAATCATGAGTCACACATTTGTCTATACATACACTATCCACATCTACCTGCATTTTGATATCTCACTGCTATAGAGGTACAATAGCTGGTGAGTCACTAGCACAGTGGGGGTGGGGGTCCTCAGTTTAGACTGAAGTTCATGGCACTCAAACTGTCTGTGTGCAAGAAAAATTTTTTTTTGTACATTAATTTTGTGGAGAGCTGGATTCAATAGGAGGAACTAAAATGTATGTCTGAGCAGACAATAGCTCCTCAACTGTAAAGAGCAGAACATTTAAGTTTTTCTCATGTTTTGGAGGCGATTGTAAGAATGATTAAAAATTTAAAACAGGGAATGTTTGTAGGCTGGGATGCCTGCATTCATGCTGTGTGGATGCAACACATTCTTTTTCAGTGTTTTTATACATGTGTGAGTTTCATATCTGTCTTATGAAATTTGTATTACGTGTAGCTATAAGCTTTGCAGATACAGCCGTTAAAAACTATCGATAAAGACCACTTATTGAATACCAGAAGTGCAGACTTTGCAGTGAAAAATGGGAGGAACTTGAAGACGTCTACCATCTGTAATTGTTCCAAGATGAAAATGCCTGCATGTGTGTTTGCATGGTTAGTGTGTCAGCCAATCTGAGCCTCCGGAGAGTCCAAGGTGTGTGGTGTTCGGATCCCTGAGTTAATAGATTTCTGCTCCCAGTGCTCCTACTGTGTTGATCTCCTGCTGACGGCTTCACACTCTGCTTTAAGCACAGAGATGCGGGGTGGGCGGCTTAGAATAGAGCCTCTTTACCACAGCAAACATTTGGCTAATGTACCTTATTACTCCCCCATTGAGCTGATTTTCAATTTCCATTCACTTGCAGCTAAAAAAAAAAAGCATCCCTGAAATTCCATGTCTCGCACGGGCCATTGAGATTTGTGCTTGCAGACGCAATTTGTTTAATTCCGCACAGAAATATTTGTATCTTAATTTCCTTCCTCACTAGATGTAGGAGGAACAAGGGATCCATAAGAAAAACCCTGTTATTAATTATAGTGTGTGTTTGTGTGATCCTAATTGTCTCCTGTTGTGGTCCGCGTTATGCTACTGTATGTTTTCTTTCCAAACACAAATACTCGAAGCATCGACTGTTGTGCCACGCTGTTTGCTATGCTTCCCTTGTGCTCTTGTGTCTGTAATGTTATTTCACGTTCTCTGCTAAGCATCACACAATGCTCTCTTTTCCACGCTGCCTGCCTCTTCCTCCTTTCTGTCTCTTTCTCTCCCCTCCGTAGATATTTGTGTTTCTGTATCTGTGCCTCTCTCCTTCACTTTCTTTGCTCTCATCCCCTTCCCACACACACACTCAGTGTCCTTGTACTGTGGGCAGTGTATATGTGCACAGAAGCACTTGAGACAACTTTTTTTTTTCTTTTTTTCGAGCCACTTAGCAGCTTTATATAGCAACTACCCAAGGAGAGGATTAACAGCAGGAAACATCAACAGAACTGCTTGCAGTGATATAGAGCACACACTCATGCACGACTTGCGCGCGCACACGCGCATGCAAACGCACTATGCTCATTGTACTCATCCACCTTTTTATGACACATTATTATGTTAGTCATCCAGCAGATGCTTTTATCCTTATGGGATTGCAGTGTACAGTATAGACCAGCTTTTCATCACACAGGGTGCAGAAAACATATTTAACTTTTTACCCAGTGGAACTTCTGAGCTTCTGCCTTGCCTGGTTATTTGATCAGTTATTTTGTCTCAGTCAGGTGAGGCAGGTTGTGTCAGCTTGGTGCTCGGGGGGGCATGGCTCACAGCTGCTCTCTGCTTAACTCGCCGCATCTGAGATGACTCGCGCGTGTTTGCAGTGCGCACCGTCGCCTGCCTGTGCACATAAACGGCCTTTCACCTCGCAAACACGCACACTAGTACATTCTTCATTATCATTCCAAAGCTGATGGAGGCTCTAATTATCTGCCTTGGCTCTGATTAGTCTTTATGTAACAAGCTAATTAGATGGAGTCTTGTAAAATCATCATCACCATTACCACAGAGACATGGCTGGGAAAGACACCAACAAGCAGGAAGCAAGGAATGTGTCTTGCACCACACCCCGCAAAGATTTGATAATCAACCAAATGTTAAGTGCTGGAGCTCTGATTTCTTTTTGATTAAGTGCGTTTTAAACCCCTCTACTTTGCAATAGAATCTTTATCCTTTCTCATTATTCATCACGAAAGGATTGTTCCGTCTTACAGAGCAGGATGAGCTGGCTTAAACTGCATAAACTGCTGCTGTCGACATTTTAGGAGATAGCATCTTAACATTGATTAGTTTCTCTGCCCCCACGATACAGTGGCTATTTATCCAAAACGAAATATCGTCAGATCCGAGTCAGAACTTTGCTCTCCGCAGAGCAACTTTAAAGCCTGAGCAGAAAGCTAGATTAATTCTCTCCCCTAGCTTCTTCTTCCCTCTGTTATTATCCCTCTAACAATCCTTTTAGGAGCTGTCACACACTTTATAGCTATTGTGTTTCAGTTGTGAACACTCCAGAGCTAGTCTGGCATGCAAGACATTGTATTTTCCATCAATATGCATCTTAACTGTAAGCCAGTTAAAAAAGAAATAGAAATTGTGATCTCAGCATCTTTTTTCTGCTTTCCAATTCATTTGAGCGAACACAAGGTGCTATTGGAGATTTATTACAGCATTTCATACTGTTTGAAGACTTTATACCATTTGCTGTATGCATGTACTGCTCATTACCAATGTATAGTTTTTCATTATCAGCTATAAATGACTGGAGCGACATTATGTTGCAGAATATTAGAGAAACTAGCAAAGTAGAACTGTTTTTTACAGCACATCTGTTGAGTCAGCCCTCGGGTAGCGAAAGGATGCATCGAAAACTCCTGCTGCTTTCATCTTGGATTATAAAGTATATATATAGCCTGGGGTCACAAACAGGATAAGTTTACATAATGGGATTTGAAATCCATAGTTGCTTTAGGTAGCTTTAGGTAGCTCAACTCTGTGCGTTACTGTGCACTGGTGTTTGTCTGTGCGTCAGACAGAACTAGACATGCTAACGTCAGCTACGTCAAGTATGCAAGCAAGTGTACGGGTGCGATGGGATAACTTGCCTGTGTCTCAGATCTCTGTACTTGTGTTCGTATCAACGTGTGTGTGTGTGTGTGTGTTTATCCTGGCAGGGGGTTCTTCTTCTCTGGGGTGAGGCAGATGGCCTCTGTGGATCGCAGCCTACTGAACTGGTTGGCAGCTCTTCTGACATTCCTTCATGCCACGTTGACACAAGATCACAGCCAATATTTGTGGAAATAGTGTCTTAGCTCACAATTCTGTGGCTTGCTCTACTTTGCAGGGATATATTCTGCACAAAAAAAGTGTCCTAGATCGGGCCTGTGAGAGTGTCAGGAGTTTTTTGTGCACATTGTTTCCAGATTGTGTCATGGCATTTAATGTGGATAATGATCTGCTACTATCAGTTCCAGCAAAAGGCACGCTATGCTCCTGTCATAGAGACAGCAACGCACTTAGACGCCGTGTCTCCTTGGGCACTACTGTGCACTCTTACTGCCTGCCCCTTCTCAGAGTGAGCAAGTTGGTAATTGGATTCCTGGAATCTTCTTATTCACTCCAGTGAGGCAATGTGCAAGCGACAAAATGCCTGCAGCCATGAGGCACCATCCGTGGGCCCCTGAGGGAAGATCAAGGTAGCTTTACACAGACTTGGTAGATGAGACTGTGGCTGAGACGATCTCTCATGGGAACATTGGTGTCTCGATGCCTGGATGGAAGCCCTGATGGAGGATGGATGGATGACATCACATCCACCATGGGCCTTAACAGCCCTCCTGACATCCACTTATAGCAGTCTCCCAAGCACAGCAGCTATTGCACAGCAAAAAGGAAGTGGACAGAGTGCGGCTAAATTGAGACAATAAAGAATTTATTGGTTTTGATACTAAATTGGTTTCAGTTGCACACAGGAATCACTGAGATTTATCCCAATTCCTCAGCATTATGTTTTCCCTTCTACTGGAGGAGATTTATATCTTACATACCTGTACCCTCAGTTGACTCGCAGCTTGCTGTTGCTTTGGATTCCCTGGCTGCTTGTCTCTTCTCTACACACACGCTTACATGACAGCTGTCACTTTCAGTAACCACAGCTCCTTCACTATCTCTGCACTATCCCCCAGGCCAAGACTGGTACCTGAACAAGGTGAAGCTGAAGATCACTGATGTCAACGACAACGTTCCTGAGTGGAATATGAAGCCGTACCCATACCTGGCTGTAGTGTCCCCCGAGGCCCAGGCGGGAACGTTTGTCTACCAGCTCCAAGCTCACGATGGGGATGAGGGCAAAAGCGGAGAGGTGGAATACTTTTTGTCAGATGGTAAGCTCTCTGCTTTCTGCTGCTCATAAACACACACACACACACACAACATCCACACAAGGTGTATAAGAAGGAAGCGGTAGTAAAATAGGTTGTGTTGTAAAAATAGGTTGACGGGCTATAAAGCCTCGGAAATAAACACAACTAGTCAGACACCAGCACATTTGCTCACACAGACAGCCACAGGCATTCACACATTCATTCATGCATTCATACACTCTTTAGGTGTCCATTAGTTTCTCTGTCTCTCTGTCACCCTGTCTCTCTCTGCCTCTGTCTCCCTGTCCTTCTCTCTCTCTCCTACACACACATTCACAAAGTCACTCACACAGCCAACGGCTTTCACACATTTGTTTATGCACTTATCTTGCACTCTTGTCTATCTGTCTGCTTCTCTCTTTATCATACACACACAGAGTCATGCAAACACACACACACACACACACACACACACACACACACACACACACACAAACACTTACAGTGGACTGTTGGAAGTCTACCAGAGTAGTAGACCCCCTGGTGGTTGAGGGGACAGAGGTTTGTTGGCATGTCAGAGATGGTGGGCTGTGCTAATCTTGCCAAGGGGGGTTTTACAAAGCACTACAGACTTCCCTTTGACTTGCATCAGTCCATCTCATAGATCCCTGATGTGAGTTAAACCACAATTACCTCAAGGTACCTATGGTCTGTATGACCATACCAACTCTTGTACACTTGGTTTGCGTGTAAACACTCGCACAGACTAAATAGTTTCCATACAAAGTGACCAAGACCCAATTTCAAGATTGCACATTTATTAAACAACCATCTTATCCTCTTTAACTTTTAAGACCCCAGAAGGATGAGAGTAGTTAGCCTTTTGTTGAACCAGGTCAGTCTGTCTGACCCACATTTTTAGTAGTGGTAACTGTATTTGGATATTGTATTTAAAGGTGCTAACTTTGGTTTATTCTTATAAACCAAAGTTAGCGTCAAACAAAAGTGCATTTTTCATTAAACATTTACAAAACCTTTTTTTAACTTTGCAGAACCCTGAATTGTTTACATTCATGTGTGCTCACAGACATCTTCATTTCAATTTGCCGGCACAGCACTGACACTGACTGTCAATCAGTGGAATAGCATGAAACAAAAGTGTTTTATCGCCTGCGTGTCCTCCTCATGCACAACAGAAACAAAACAGACTCATAAAATCAGCTTCATGCAACTACTTGTTGTGTTATAGTGTAATCAAGAGTAGCAGTGTTAAATATATATACCAGTACAGCGTTCATGAGTAAAGCAACTGACAGTTAACGACATAATGTGCACACTCTGTTGAGTTTATAGACTTTTAATGGTTTATGACCACACTACATATAAAAGGAGGATTATTACAAAGAGGACTTTGTTGGAGGTCACAGTCAAAGAGTTTACAGGCACAATACAATCCCTCCTCATAGATATGACCTTCATTTTTCTGCAAGCTTTTTGCAATAAGTACAAATGTTTTATTGTTGTAGATAGATGTCTAAAGAACATGTGTGGCAGCATTTATAATACAACACACAACAGAGTCAGCATCACTGTCTTATAATATGTTCTAGCTTTTGTGTGATTTGGTTGTTTGAACTCCATCACATTGAAAAGACTGTCAAAGTTTGACTTGTTAATCTAAACTACTGAGGATAAAATGAAATTTCCTTTCAACCTGCTTCACAGTCAGCGTCAGTGGTCTGTGCTCGATCCACTTCCCTTCCCAATATACACCTCATTTTGTTCAATTATTTGCTCACATTTCTCATACCACTGCTACACTATGCTGATAATGCCCAGCTGTTCTGTTACTGTATTCCCACCAGACAGCTCTACTGTCTCAGCGATGATCTAAGCCTGCCTCACTTGTAGCTGTGTATCTCAAAATGGATAAAATATTGCCACCTTAAACTCTGTTCTCTCTAAGTCTCTCCAAGCCTGCACTCTTGGGGAGATCAGCCACTCTTTGAGTTCAGCACATTATTAGTATCCAGCTCAGTCCTGTCTTGCTCTCTCCAATGAAGTCTGTAAGAAATCTGGGCATCATGATTGATGAACAACTAACTCTCTCTGAGCATGTTACTTGGTCATGTTGCGTCACTCTGTTGTATAACATCAGAAAGACCAGGTCCCTATTTTTCCAGCTCCATTCCTGCCCTTGTGAATTCCAACCTCAAAACAAAACAGATAACTTTTTTGTTTTGAGGATTTTTCTGGCTCTCATAACATACAAAGTAAGAAGTATGTGTGAGTGAAAATGTGGTTATTTGCACAAACAAATTCAAAGTGAAGAGTGATAACAAGTAAACAGCATCTCGTGGTGTTAGTGTTGTGATGGACAGGGGTCAGCATGGACACAGTACACCTGTGCATCTGTACATTAAAACCACCAGGTGAATTTAATGTTGAGGGTGATCGAGGTGCATTCTGCTGTATGTATGAGTTCAAAATATGTCAGAGAATGCCCAGAATTTGTGATAGTGTTAATTTGTTATTGCTTTCCACTAGCTCCTAGTGGCTGCTTTCATTAAGTCACTAATTCTTACCTATGGAATTACCAAACATGGCACCCACATACCTGATCCCCACCTTTAGGTGTATGAGCCCTCTCTTTTACTGCAACCTGCTAATGAACAATGACTAGTCCCACCACCCATCACTTGTTCGAATATGGGACTAAACTCTCATTTATTTTGAAAGGCTTCTCCCTGATGTGCTGTGGCTAAGATTGTACCTAATTTGTATGTCCCTTTGGACAAAAGCATCTGCCAAAGGAATAAATAAATAATTCAGCTTAAAGTCACTGTTGAATGTGTGAATAGCAATTAAAGTGTCATTTTTAATATACAGTAGCTGCTTTAAATGTCTTAAACCATTTGGTGTTATATCATAGTTGAGTCTGTGTTCGAACGATAACAGCATGGTGAAAATTGATCAAACTATCAAGAGGCTCTTATTATAGAAAAAAGCTGTTCTCGTATTGTCCAAATGAAAGCTGTTTCCTAGTGGCACAAAACAGAACATTTTGTTTAAACTCACCCAGTTTGTCTGTATGTCCATGTGCCACTGTATGTGTTGTGGCCCTTATCTCTACAAACCAATTTGGGGTCCATTTCCGATGTTTTGGATCACGTGTGAGACTATAATGTCATTATATTCCTCTGTAGGCGGGGACGGCTGCTTTGCAGTGGAAAAGAAGACGGGCCAGGTGGTGACCACAGGGCTGGTGCTTCAGAGGGACAGAGAGTACTTGTTAAGCGTCGTGGCCCTTGACGGCCTGGGCAGCCGAAGTGCCCCTGCCATGCTCTCTGTTGTGGCAGGATCCAGAGCGCCACAGTTCACCAATACTAGCTACGCCATCTCCATACCTGAGAACACGCCTGAAGGACAGCCGTGAGTAGAGCATGTGTTAACTCAGAAATACATATGCAGGAAAAAAATAGAACATTGTGATGCAGGTGAAACATCATTATATAAACACTCACGGGCCACTTTATTAGGTACGCCTGTACCAAATCTAATGCAATACAATAGTGCAGCATGAATTCTACTTTTACAAAGTAAAAAATTCTCTGTTTCTCTTCAAACTGTCAGAACAGTGATAATGTCAATATTTGATTATTACTGAGGTCATAGTAGGTGGTGAAGTCATACTGGAGTGATATCAACAGGTGCTTCTAATGTTTTACTCCCCTAATTTATGTAAATAGGAGGGGCTGAGGAATGAGAACCTTGTTAAAGTATAATTCATGGCAGAACTGCTGTATTGGATTGCATTAAATTGTACAGGTATACTACGTAAAATGACCAGGTAGTGCGTATTTCTGGGCGGCACAGTGGTATAGTATTTAACATGCAAGAAGGACCCTGGATCGAATCCGTAGGTCAGCTGGGTGCCTTTCTGTGTGGAGTTGTCATATTCTACCAGTGTCTGTGTGGGTTCTCTCCAGGTACTCCGGCTTCCTCCCACCATCCAAAAACATGCATGTTAGCTTAATTGGTGACTCTAATTACCCATAGGTGTGAATGTGAATGTTTGCCTGTCTCTGTATGTCAGACCTGTCATAAGTTGTTCAGATAATGGCTGGATAGATGTATATTTCTTTTGTATTCCCAACATTGTGTGGCTTTTTGAATAGAAATTACATTCATGTGATGTCTATCTGAACTCTTTTCTTTTAGTTGGACAGTTATCCTGGAGCTTTTATTCAAATGTAGTCTACTCATGCCAAACGCTGTCAGATTCTCTATTATTTCCTCAGTAGGTATAATTGCCTGATTACAGAATAGGAATACAATATCATACAATACAGTGTTACAAATGCGCTAATATTGAAAAGGTGTTGTGAGTATACCTCATATCTGTAAATTGCTACACACTAGGACAAATGCATGAAAACATACTGTTATTCACTAAACGACACACATACAAGGAGAGTTATGCAAATACAGCACAGTGTAACCATCAAAACTGAAATCCATACACACATAGAGTGCAACTCAGCGAAAAGGAGTCCTACAGTAACTAATGAGTGCATGCATAAAAAAAAAACACTTGTCTAAGCCTTGGATATACAAACACTACCTGTGATGACTTGTATTGATGAATATTAATTTTGTCACACCAGCGCACTCAAGCATAAATTGACTCATCATCATCACGCACCATTAGAGAACACAAACTCTCTTAACCGTAAAAAAAACAAACATTGATATCTGCATAGTATTACATTATTACACAGAACTGACAAGTACTGATTGACCGCGTTTATGCACAAAGCCAATGGACCGTACAGTAATTGATTGCATTACACCACAGTGCTGATGTGGGCAAAGAGGATTTCGATTTTAATTCAACATGTGTGCAGCTGAAATCGAATAGTACAGACTGTTTTTTTCCTTTTCTTTTAATGACCGTCTCTTTATTTCACAGCTTCCTGGTGGTGTTTGCCATTTCCTTCCAGAGGCAGCCTATCATCTACAGCCTGTTGATCAATCCCAGTAGCCTTTTCAGCATCAGGCAGGACACGGGCGAGATTAGTCTAACCAGGACACTGGATTATGAGAGTGACCAGCGACGCTACCTGTTGATGGTGCGTGCCAGCGAGGAGCCTGGCAGCCTCAGCACCGCCACAGAGGTAAGTTTAGCGACTGATACAGGAGGCAAATATGAGTCGTATAGGAGTTCATGCACTCAGGTCAACTACTCCCAAACCTGAGGTCTGCTGCAGTGTTTTATTATTGCATCTGTCACACAAACGCTTACTTTTACTGCTGAATTAAAGTGAAATAACTCTGCTGAATTGCTGAGATTTGTTGTCTTGTGCTCTCCCACTGGACTTTCCCGAAGGTCTCAGACAGACCAGTTTCCACCTAACTATTATGGGTTCATATCAGCCAATAGAGGCTGCATTACCAGCAATGGGCTGATCTCAGTGCTGACCTATTGACATCACACCACTTGGCGATAACCACAAAGGAGAAAAGCAGAGTTTGTGTTTGTCTACAGCAATGGCACGGCTGAATGGTTTTGAAATGTTAACAAGTGAACTGTGTGGCCCAAGTGTTTTTTTCTGTGGTTTATTTCACCCTTTTGTTTCTGAAGCTCAGTAAGTGCTTTCTGTTTTTTTTAAAAAGAGTGTGATCTGAAAATGAACTGTGTAAAATATAGAACACACTGTGATTCACTTGGCGTGAGAACTCAAAATCGCAAAACTTCCATCTACAAACGAATATTTCTATATAAACTATTCATGAATTCAGTATCATTTGAATTATTAATTCCAAGATTTTGTTACCTAATTATCATGTCGCTCACTTCATGCCACAGATTTAGCAGGCAAAATCTCCTTTTGCTCAGCTGCATGTTGTGGAGTACGAGATGGAGACTGGGAAAACCTATCCCAGCTATTTCAGGACTATTACTCAGCTGTCACTTCACACTTTACACACAGTGGTGACATGGAGCTTGTAGGGCGCAGGGCGGCTAAGGGCCTTTGTTGAAAACACACAGTGAGGCACACACATGCTCAGAACATTTCTATTTTTGACTCAGGAAAATCATGAAGTGGAAGATAAAGGATGTGTTGAACTGGCAACTTGAGAAACTATAAAATGCAATTTAGATTAAGTTTTGAGGTCAACTTCCTGTACTGGGAATTTCATACTGTATGGTTGTCTCCTGGATTTGAGGATTATTAAAGAGAGGCTAATTTTGTATTCCTCTACACTGATTCTGTCTCCTCTCCTCTCCTCTCCTCTCCTCTCCTCTCCTCTCCTCTCCTCTCCTCTCCTCTCCTCTCCTCTCCTCTCCTCTCTTTTCATCTCATCATTCTCCTGCTAATCAGGTTCAGGTGTTGATAACGGATGAGAACGATTGTGTCCCAGAGTTCCTCCAGTCTATCTACAGTGCGGATGGAGTCCCTGAGACTGTAACCACGGCAACATCTCTGCTGCAGGGTGAGACTCCTCTGACCCGTATTTCGCATCCATCTGTTTCTTTTTGAAGTGGGGAGAGAAACTATAAAATAGTCACCTTTTTTCCACAGGAAAAAGACAAATGTAATTTGGGAGAAAGCCAAAACTGCAGTTCAGGCCTCGAGTCATTGTTTTACTTATGGATCCATAATGTTCCCGGTGTTGCTGAGCTAAGAGATCTTTCATATGTGTGATCGTAATCACACTTATAGTGAACTAAAGTAGCTCCTGTTAAGACACCATTCCTGATGTGTTCATTTATTATATGCTTGATAAATCATGGCATACCAGTTGCTCTATTGCTGTGCAAGGCCACCTTATAATTAAAAGTTATGAGGTGAAGGCATATCTATTGCCTTCAATAGAGGTGAAGGCATATCTATTGCCTTCACCATCACCACTTAACTTGTAAAAATACACAACCAATTAAAGAACATATTGTGGCAATATGTTTCTTCATTTAAGGAATGTGTAGACACTTAATGGACTGTGTCTTTTAATTAGAGCCAAATGTCTGTTTCATAATATAGCATAAATAAAGCCACTGACATTTTTCTCATTTACTACTTGAAAGAAAAACCCCTCGTTTTGTGAGATTCAGGTTTGTTGTACTTTAGAGCTCTCTTAGCAATTTTTAGCTACAGCTTTAGAAAGAAAAGCACCTCAGCGGGATTTTATAATTGTCCACAGTCTCTTAGATTAGATAAATTAACAGAGCACAGGGCGGCTAAGGGCTAAGGTGCTCCAAGATAAATGATCTTAAAAAATTCAGTTCAAACAATACACAATAAATAATATTTTATGTTGTTGTTGTTTACTGCTTAATTTCCAGCACATGTATCTGTACATGTGGAACTTCTGTCCCTCGTGGGCTATCATATGTGATATGTGTGAATCTCTGCCTGCAATTTTTTTTTTTTTTCCAAAACTCTTTCGCTCTGCATTCTGGCTGAAAAAATGGAACAAACCTAATCTGAAAACATTCAAATACACAGCCTGGAGGGGTAGAAATTGTTGGCACTGCAGAGGCAACTGTAGAAGAAAATGGCAAACCAAAATATCAACAAAAAATAAGACAACCAGTATGGAAGGAAAAAACTCGGCAGTGATGGGATCAAAAGAGAGAGATGCCAATGTGAAAGTTATATCTTTATGCTATAAATGGAATATAGCTGATACACAACACAAATATGTCAGTTTATAGTAAAATACTATTGTCTGGCAAAAGTGAAGAATGTTCCAACAAGTCTGCTCAGGGGGCAGAACAAATCTGAAACAAGGTTTCAGAAGAGTTCATTTCTTAATGTGGTGGACTGCAGAGCAGACTGATGAAGTGTCAAAGTTGTGCCACATAAAGGGAGCGAAGTCCCTGTTACACCATCACACTTTGCTTCTACTGGGCAAAGGCATCGATTAATACTTAACAATGAGGCTACTACTTGAATTCTACGCAGTGAGGTTGATGGTAAAATGGCCAGTTTTGAAATAAATTCCCACGACACTGGGATGGAGTAAGAATAAAACAACTGGACGCACATGCTCCTAATAATGCTTGACACCCAGGAAATAAACACATCAAAAGAATATGCAAGTGTTGTGAGTTAGAGGGGCTGTTCATGAATCAAATTTCAGTTACATTTACCCAACATTAACCCAAGTATGGATACATGTGGCTGCAGCATAACAGAAAACTCTCATCACTCATAAGAAACGAATCTGTAGTTCTTCTGTGTGATAAAGTCAGAATAAAGTTGTTTCGTAATATTACAGAAAATGCAACTCGTTCATTTTACTGGGTCCTTTCTTGTCTTTAAGCTCATTTTTGCAAATAAAGGTAATCACTCTGGAGGGGCGCTGTGCAGTTTGTGTGCTGGTAATTGTAGCTGTCTGAGCTTATGATCTATTACATGTTTAGAAAAAAACATAAAGATGATAATGATCTGCACAGATGTCAACATATTCATCAGCAGATGCCATCTCATCAGCTCATTTCGATTAACTGCTAATTAATGGTCTTTACGTGCTGTTTTTCCTCCCATCAGTTTTGGCCACGGATTGCGACTCGGGATTAAACGCTGAGCTTACCTATTACACTCTGAGCCCGGACTTCAGCATTTCACCCCACGGGACTGTTTTCCCAGCGCGCCGGCTGGACTATGAGAGACCTAACCATCTGTATGAATTTGTGGTGATGGCTGTGGACAGCGGGGATGAGCCTCACTCCGGCACTGCCACAGTCCGTGTGAGGATGGCAAATGTCAACGATGAGGCTCCTGAATTCTCCCAGCTTGTGTGAGCAGCCTTATCACTTCACCTTACAAAATGCCTGTTCATTCCTTTCAGTATACTGCTATTTCCTCCAACATAATTTTTCTGTACAGTTCGGCCATATGCTGTTAATTGTTGAGTTGTTCGGCCTTTTAACCCCTGCAGCAAACAACTGTGGTTTACTATAAAAAATATTGTTTCCTCAAAGCCAAATTCTGACCAAGTTGTGAACCTTAAGAAAAATTTTGATATTGATGTAGCTATTGTTAGTTATAGTAGTATTGTTGTTATAGGAATAAAAAAAATGCAAGGCCGAGACACAAACGTGCTTTGAGTAGATCAATAAGCCATTACAACAACTATTCAGTGATTGTGTGCGCCTTCGTGTGTGTGTGAATGATTCTGAAAACACCATAACATGTTCATTTGCACAAAAGATGTCCAATGTGCTACATTAGTTCAGCTCGATACATTGCTAATATTGGCACCCAAGTGATAAAAGCAAAGATCGAAGTTTTAGCCGTGGCCAGAGTTCAGCTGCAAAGATCAAAGTTTGTCACCAAGATGACAAGTTTAAATAATGTTCCTCCTGCTGGCACTGTTTTATGTCTGATCCACCAGCTGATCACATTTCATTATACTGAAGCTTCGCTCTTTGAACAGACAAGGTAGTTGCATCACAAATATATAGGTTGTTACATCACACATCACTGCCCTGCCTTCCTTCAGGCAATTCATCACAGTAATATTTGATGCTGGGAGTCCTGCCATGAATAGTGGCCAACTTGCATCAACAGTGCTGTAGTAGAAGCTCTACCAGTAAAACAAACTCAATATATTTTACTTAGTGTGTTAATCACAACCACCTGCCATCCCAGCAATCTGTTACTCACTTCTCATGGATTAAACACAAAGTGTGGCATTGTTACTGTCATAGCATGTTCTTGAGATTTGCTTAAGTGTTTTTTTTTTCAGTACTGTAGTAAAATAGAGCCTTCACACCGCACGCTTTGAGGATTATTTTTGGCCTTCTCTGAAGGTATGCACTAAACTGTCACACAGATGAAATCCAGCGTGTTTCCTCGACCACCGTTTTGGCAAAGCTTTGTGAGGGGGTGGGCAGAAACTGTCACTATTGCTCCGCCGCATTTATTCCCCCAAATGAGTAAGCGACTTGTCCTGTCAGTCATGTTTCAGTGACCTTCACAGAAGACTGTTGCAGACCTCTGTTACCCACTCTTGTTGCATTGTCAGGTGTCAGTCTCGGTGGGTGGCTAGACACTGAGCCAAACAAACAGGCGGGCAGAGAGGTGGAGATGTTGGCAGACAAACAGAAAACCGAGGAGAAAAACACACAGTGAAACATGGTTGCAGGGCAAGCAAGTAGAGAATACCAAAACATACACGGCAAATAGACAGGAGACAGCCAGTTAGATATGCAGATAAATAGAGAAGCCTGTCGGCACTCAGACAAACGCTCTTGCCAGACCAGCAGACAGATAGAAATTCAGGCATCTTGCCAGGTAGGGTATGTTGGGCGCTTGGCCATACTTTGGCTTACTGGCACTGCGAGGGGCAGAAGAGGACAGAGTGTCCATAAACAGCAGTTAGGCAGACGTAGTGTAGAGGTGGACTGATTTGTACTTTGACGTTCGTGAAATTAGTTTAGAATCTGTCTAATTTAGACACTTTGGATGTGTGATTGGACAGGCTGATGTTCAGTGGCATGTCTTCTCACTTCACATCTGAATGAGTTGTAGAGAGGCTAAAAGTGATTGAAGTGCGGGACGGACAGGCAGAGAGCCTACGGACATGCAAATAGCCGGACTTGCAGTCCAGCTGACAGACAGGCAGGCGTCCTCTGTTTGAGTATAACTTCACAGTTCAGTGAGACGTAGGGAGATGCTTGAAGAAGAAAAGTCGAGGGAGTGTATACGTCTCATCCCACAGAGCTGCAGAGAGGTGGCCTCTGAGCCGGGTGACAGATTACAGGTCACTCATGTTGCCACGGAGACTGGCGCGTCTGGCGGAGATGAATCACCCATTAGCGTTCTTCTGTAAACCATCAATCACCTCTGACTTCTCACCATAGACACCGACACCCCCTCACAGACACACATACTTGCGCACGCACAGTAGAAAAGGATACAGAACAAAATCTCACCGGGGATGAGTTCTGCTGACGAATCAACTCAAACTCTGAGAGAACACCGCCCCCTGTTATATCCTGCTCCTCTCCGTCTGCCAGTCGTCTGCTTTCCTCCCGCTCTTTCTCACTCAATCCCACATGTCAGTTCACCTGTCACTGCAGAGTCAGCCTTCCCTTTTCCTCACCTGCTTCTCTCTCACTTGTTTTTTGCTCTGTTTTCCGTCTCCTCCGTGTCCTACAAGTCACGCAGTTCATCTCCGCCCCTTTGTGTCCGTGTACCACAGTGGAACATCAGTCTCTTGTGTCTTGCTGGGCAACTTGCTGCCCAGCACCACAGAGTGAGCAAATCACTGTTGACATTTTAAAAGGCACTGGATCAAATGGCCCACAGTGGGCTGGGTATGTGGAAGCACCATTTGTTCAATGACTTCAACGTCCCCATAGACATTATCATTTGTCTCTGGTCTGGCCAGTAGGAGGACAGGTTGA
This sequence comes from Ctenopoma multispine, assembly GCA_034779795.1. Classification (NCBI taxonomy): domain Eukaryota; kingdom Metazoa; phylum Chordata; class Actinopteri; order Anabantiformes; family Anabantidae; genus Ctenopoma; species Ctenopoma multispine. The sequence goes on along the minus strand of JAUYWH010000024.1, from coordinate 7,173,197 downwards.
ATCATAGCGACAAGCAAAAGCCACAACAATAAGTCTAATCAGCCTGCTGATGCTTTGGACTGTGTAAATGACTCATATCTCCTGCCTGATAGTGTTTCTATCATTGACCTGTGACTTCCGAATGTCCATCCTTACTTTCTCACTCTCGTTAAACTTGAAATCCTCTTTGCAGATATCGAACATTTGTTTCAGAGGACGCAGGCCCCAACACCCTCGTGGCCACAGTTCTGGCTAAAGACCCAGATGGTGACGGCATAATCTACTCCATAACAGCAGGCAATGAGGAAGGGAACTTCGTAATTGACAGCCAGAAAGGTGATATATCTTAATTTCCTGACGAGGCCTCACATTTGTAGCTCTTGCTCTAATTGACAGGCTTTCGGTGAAATCACACATTCAATTTTCTCTAACACATTCCTGCCACAGTGGTGTGCAATGAACACTCTTTACTTTCAAAGTCAATGTGGAATTTCATTCAAAGTTGATATTATAAGCCATAATTTGAATACGGTTGATACTATATTATCATTTGTCATAAGTAGAAATGATGACATTATTTAGGAAGTTTTCACACGTGTTTGTTTTTTTTGTATTTTTTGCACATACAAAAATCGGAACACTCCCCATGTTTCTGAGCTTTCTAGCACTGGTGACTGCACAGTTTATCTTTTTTATTTACCCTTTGATCCGAAACCAGCAGCAATCGCTGTGACATTTGTCACCCAACCCTTTCAATTCAATTTCACAACAACTGCTCTATCATAGCTGACAATCTTCAGACTGCGCTCCACCGGCTCCTCTTTCTTTTGTGTCATCTTTTTCTATTCCTTTCCGCCCTTTCTGTGTATCCTCAGAGCAAGAAAATGCTAACGCTGATATGCACGGAGACCACTATACACCTTACAATTTACTATATATATGCGAAGAGTGCTAGCTCATTGAATATCTGCTAGAGCTCATATCACATGTGTAAACAAGGTTGACATTTAAGCTGGAAGAATTACCGTGTACATCCCACAGTTCACTTATTTTAATTTAGTGCTGCAGTGCTGTCAACATCACGTTGTTATTAGGAGCTAGGACCCTCCTCTGCTCTGCGGGCATTCAGGCTCCCAAGTAAATTGGGGAAGAGGAAAGTCAGGCACTCACATATGTGTGTATCAGCATGCTGTGTAGTCTTTAATCAAGAGAATTGAAAGAGATGAATAGATGACACAACAAGAAAACAAAACAAAAAAAACTCCCCACGCTCACACTTCAATGAGTTTCCCCAACATCACAAGCTTTTCGCTTGTCCTGCAACCTCAGATTTTTTTTTGTAATACTGTTGACGAGAAGGATGTTGACTCAGATGCTGCATCCTTTTATCCCACCTTTTATCTTGACTGTTACATGAAAGCAGACAAAGGGGGAAAGAGGAACAGCTAATAGGCATCTGCTGAGCTTGGTTAACTTCTAACCCGAGTCACTTACTACCTTATGTTTTTGCTCAAGTGCTTGAGCTGGATGAGCATCTTTATATAGGAGAGCATGGAATTATTAGATTAGAAAAGTGACAAAATCACCACTGTGAAATTGGTTTTTGAATTTAGTCTGCATATCAGATTCATACCTTTCTGTGGACTTCTGAGGTGAATATCTACCACTCGCTATTTTACTCAAAGATTTCTAGAAGAACAACATGCAGTATCGCATTTTCTTCTATGTTTTTATTGATAGCGCATCCCTCACCATGCAAGGCCACATTGGCAGTAACATCCTGCTTAATGACTAATGGAATCCTCTTGCTCTGTTAGGATCGACCATGTTTCATAATGTGTAATGTAATGGGTGTGTGTTCTGTGCAGGTTTGATTCGTCTCCGCTCCACTCCCCTGCCCAAGCTTCAAGGCCTGGAATACATCCTGAATGTGACGGCCACAGATGACAACGCATCAGGCGGGCCGCTGCCTCTCTCCTCCACCGCACGGGTCATTGTCGGGGTTGATGATGTCAACAACAACAAACCAGTATTTGAGGAGGTGAGGGTTTTTTTTCTAAGGAGGTATACTACAATTCAACCTGGATCTTAATAGATAACCAGTTAATCTGAAGGGCTCTTGGACAGACGGATTCTGCTGCTTCTATTTGTCTTGTGTGGTGGTTGCAAACTTAGCATACTTCATTTCCAAATGATGAAATAAATTATTCAAATGCTAAGGGTTAGATGAGTTGATTGATACCACTCCTCAGTAATATAAAGCTGCGATGCTATGTAGGCACCCAACTGTTTCTAACTTGTTTCTTAATGCTCAACTTGCTCTAACCACATTTTTACATGCAAAGTAGTGGTGGTATCAATCTTCTCTTCTGCATGAAAGTGCAGTGTTTGTCCTAAACTGAAAAACTATTTCTTTTTTCATTGTTACTATCAATCTTTCTTAATAGCAGACAATCAATATTTTGCCGTAGAATCAAAGAAATGTGCTCACACAATATTACGTTACATTTTCCTTTCATCTGTCTCGTCTGCCTCGTCCTCTCAGCGCGCTTCAGTTATTCTCTGTCTATCACTCCTTCCTCCCTCTCCAGCTCTTTTTTGCCCTGGCTTTCTCATTTTTCTGGCCTCCGTCTCTCTGCGCTGTGTTTTCCCACGAGTTCTGATTAGCCTGCACACCCACTCTATCTTTAGGCACTCCATGGGGATTTCAATTAATTTATGAAAAAAGTGCAATATCATCACAGTATACTATACCTGTTTAATTAACTTCCTCCTTAATTAGGAATGACTTGAACTTCAGCAGAAGACATACTCCTGAGGTCTTTCGGGTTGGCTGGAAGTCTTGGAAACTTGATACGTTTAAGTATCAAGTTACCCCTCAGAACCATCTGGGCTAGCGTGATCTAATGTTTGATATTATGTGATATTTTATGAACGGCTACCTACAGGCTATACTGTCATCACGTTCCACGAATCCTTGCATTATTATTCTGCCTATCGCTCCCTCACATCCTTTCATCCATCTCCCTCCTCCTGCTTCACTCCCATTTCTCCATGTATACTGTTTTGTTTCATGGTCATTCTGTTGAAATAGTATATCTGATTACAAAAACGAAAGACTTCAGAGAGCAGCTCGTTATCTGGGGCATATGCACTTTAAGAGGAATGGGTTGATTTCGCGGCTACAGCAAAGCTGTTGCTGTCTGTTTAAAAGAAATCGACTCAAGTGTTTTCGTTTCCATAAATGTACTCTACTGTATCTGTGACTTCTGCATTCTGCTTCATGCAAGTACCTCCCTGTGCGTGTGTAGTGACCATCTACGTTATGAGTCTATTTTCTTTGATCCTTGTATTCTCGTTAATGTAACATATTCTGACAATATATCCTCATATATGAGAATTGCTTCTTGTATTTGTGTGTCTCCTTCTTTCTCTCCCCCCTGCCTCGCTCTATCTTAGTGCCAGCAATATCGTGAGCAGGCTTCAGTGCTGGAGAACCAGCCAACGGGGACTTTTGTGTTGCAAGTGCATGCTGTGGATGCAGATGAGGGAGCAAATGGAAAAGTCAAATATGGCTTAATGCACAGAGACAGCGCCATGCCTGCCTTCAGAATTCATGCAGACACAGGTAGTGCAGTCGCAGATTGGCGGGGATAAACCAGGTCTCGATCAGATATAGAGCACAGAGTTTACTGTTTTAAATGGTAATTCACATCCATAATGGTCACTGCAGTTGAACTGTAATCTGAGAGGCGAGGAAATGTTTGTACAGATATTTCAAATTGCTATTCTCATACTATTCTCTTGAATAAATGCCAAACCATTCTGCGATGATCATTTCATTTAATCTGGCAAAGCTCAGTGTGACTACTCAATGTAAAGAGGTAAAGAACGCTGCGCTCAACCAAAGACAAAAGGATGCTGCACATAAAATTGATTCTGTATAACAAAGGGAAAGGCAAAAACGCTAAAGAAGCTGCGCTGAAATCCTAGCATGTAGTCCACATGTTATTCTGTCATTTACCTTCAGGCTTGTGTTCTATCTAATTCATCTCAAGATGTAATAACAAAGTCACTGCACATGAAAGGAAGGCTCTACCTATAGTGCTTTACAGTATAATAAAGAAATCTATGATTCTTTACTCATTAAGATGTACACAGAGATAGAAGAATGGATAGGTGACTTGGATTTTCACTGAATATATAAGTTCATATGTATTTATGTGCGTGCGTTTGGTGGAGGTCAGAGAATGGGTTAACTATTGTTCTGTCTTTACAGGAGTGATTGTGACAGCAAGGCGATTTGACAGGGAGCGGCAGAGAGAATATTCGGTTACGGTAACAGCCACTGATTGGGCGGAGGAGCCGCTCATCGGCATCTGTCAGCTCACCGTCCAAATACTGGACCAGAATGATAACAGCCCCAAGTTTGAGAATTTGCGCTATGACTGTAAGTGGTGACAAAAAAATATACATGCTCGTATCCAAATGAAATGAATCAAGAAGGTCGTAATCAGGATTCTTATCATATCTAACAGGGTGAGATGGAGTTGCAGAGACTGTAATATTCTTTTTCAATTTTTTAGTAAATTTATTTAATTGAGGATGTGTTTTTGAATGTAAATGCAGCAAATGTGTCTATAGACACATTGAGTAGACTGAAATGTCATTAATTCCCCTGCTTAATGAACTGCTTCTCCACATGAAAATTGGAAACAGGCATAAAAAATACCTTGGTGTCCCCAGTGGTAATAACCTAAATTATTTTTGCATTATAGCAAATTCATAAGATCTGTCATGTTTGACCTTTACCATCTTTTGCTTTCAGTCTTTGAAAGCACACATTTCTACTCTTTGACCAAAAACAAACTAAGTGCACATACATTATTTCTGTCCTCGGTAGACTTTCTGAGAGAAGACACTTTGGTTGGTACAAGTTTCCTGCGTGTAGCAGCTCACGATGACGACTTCGGCACTAATGCGGCTATCACTTACTCCATGTCCCTGGAGCAACCAGAGTACCTGCGCGTCAACCCTGTGACTGGATGGGTCTACGTTAACCAGCCCATATCACAGGTCAGTCAGCAGTTTTTTTGATCAGGTTCTCTATCAGGTACAGTAGCATGTACACACACACACACACACACACACAGACACACACTCACCACACACACACATTCACAGCCAGTATCAAATGGCAGCCTGTGGATCTGTGTCAACAAAGTTAATGAATGAGCCACCTCAAAGTGCCTCTGTCTGCTACTTCTAATCTGAACTGTGTGTACTCCCAGCAGTGCTGCATATGGAAAGACCACAGAGAGAAGATGGAGGGACTAATTCAGGCTTAACAAATTATTAAAATAGATTTTAGCAGCTTTGGATTCCTGTGGTTATATTTGATGACTACAGATTTGTTTATTGGTCGCTATCCTTTAAATGTGCATTCAAATCCTCTCCTCTAACCTGCAGTAGCTGTCACAAAAGACATGCTGTTTTTAAATGGAAGGCACAGATTTTTAAGAGACTAATTATCACAAACCAAGACTCTTTGTCTGTCCTAAGCACTCGGGCTTTGATATGTTGGATTCAAGACCTTTTAATTTTATCACTGGAGACTGCCAGTATGCAGCAGAGTAAGATAATTTATTCTTTTTTGAGGCTATTAATGGAAATAATTTGAAAATTATTTTACTCGCAAAGCATGGTTACTTCAATGTTAACTAATTGATGTACTCCAATTGATTTACTGTCAGTGATGCAGAAGTTTGGCTGGAGATTTGCTATCGCACCACAAAGCCGTTTATTATTTAGCTTTTACTTTTCAGCGCGTTGGTGTTAGAAGTCTCTGGCAATTTTGCTGCTGACTTCATGCAAAATTGAAAGTGTTAAATTCAAACCTCACTGAACAAAGCTGTTGCATATTTCAGAATGGTTTCAGAAGCTATCTGAATCTTCCACAATCTTCGTGATGTAACTAAGATGATAAAAGCCCTTTATTAAATGTTAAATGTGTTGTCTGGTCTGAGACATTGTTCTGTTTTGATTTTCTTATCACAGTCTGTGATTACATTAAACAAGTATTAAGGCCAAAGTTTCACACCACACTTAACAATAAAATATGCAGCACAATTCCCAACTGACTTTGATGTGGAATATGAGGTCGATAGCAACAACAGCAGATACAAGCCAAGCAAAGTAAAGATACAGTACTGCCAGTGCCAAACTCCAAGACACTGCACAGTACAGCTTTAGAAGATGGAAAAAAGGTCGCTCTGACCGTATCCAAAATATTTTATGGTTATTTCTTGTTGCAGATCTGACACTATTATTTCAAATCTAATTTTAAATTTTAAACCACAGTTGGATGTTACCACAAAGTCAGTCAGTCATTCTTTTTTTTTTTTTTTGGGAAAGCAGCTACTGCTCGATTTGACTTCATACGCTGCAATTTTTGTTCTGTGGTTTCAAGCTTTGGAAAAGAGTTGTACTTGTTCTTAAATACTAATTGAATTGTCCCAGGAATAGAAGATGTAATTTTGAAGTTAAGTGAGATTTCTTTTTATCTGGCTGCTGCAGCACAATAATGGGTCACCGGGCCATGATTTGCATTGATAGAGTAATGCAGCTGGTGGCTGAAATGTTACATCTCAACAATGGAATTCTTATTTGAGCATTTTTTTCATTAACAAAGTGGTATATCAACGATTTGTATTAACTTTTAACTGTGAGTGCTTAGAATAAAATAAATTACCTTGTGCGGGTGAAAAGAGGCCTTTTAGAGGGTGTTATTTAATTCACTGTGGTGTGTGCAATGTTGATTTTACACATTGTTTAATTTAGATAAACAGAATTAAACACTCTAATGACCTCTTAAGGAGATTTTTAGCTTCCTCTGTAGTGTAGACTTTGATGAAATGCACCTTTCTCATCAAATTTGCCCCCTCATTTCCTAACTTCTGAATTATAGCACAATAACAAAAGTAGAGGAGCTTTTGTGCAACCTGAACTAAGGCTTAAAACATCTTTGTAAGGCTGACATTGCTCCGTCTGTTATTTTTGGTCTAATTAAATTATTTTCTCGGTGGAGTTCACAGAACAAGTTTTGGTTCACACAGGAACATGAAGTCATTACTGCCAGTTAGCTGATCATTAGCTGATAACACTACCTATTGTGATGTTACACTGTTTGTATTTTATATACTTTTGTGATGTTATCAGGAAAACAAAATCAGTTAGAAACTCGTTTTAAGTACGTGTGCATACATGGCCAATAACTCGGATTCTTATTCTGTGCTTCAGCTGCACACCTATTCACATAATGGAGGGCTCTATTTAAACACCCAGCTTCACACATTTATTCACATGTAGTTTTCATCGGCCAGTTTCCACCAGCTCACTGCAGGAAAGGCATTATTGAAACTATATCAAGATGATTCAGGGGATGTTAGAGAGCTGTATGTTTGACACAAGAATTTTAATGTACTGTATTTTTTACATTTCTGGTATGCTGTGTTATAAAACTGCTTTGCTCACTATTACAATTTAGTAGAGTATAAGGTCAGTCACCTCAAAGTAGTTTTTCTCCCCGGCGGTCTAACTTACAAAAATGTTAAATTTAATAAAATTTCATGCAAGAAAACAGTAAATTCTTTTCAATTTTTTTTTTCATTAAAAAATGCTGATTTGTTAGAAGGCTGTTCTTTGCACATCAACAACAACCAGCAGCTAGATCAAATGCTTCTCAGATCAAGGACATTAAACATTTTGAAAGGGAAAAGACTCAAGCACTGATAGATTTACCGTTTATACTGGTACAAACAAGCTAGACTAGAAAACAATGCTGGTTTAGTGTCTGTGAATGAAATAATAATAATGAGTAATGTATCAGCACTGTCATGAAAAATTTACTAACTGAATTGTTTCTGCTCACAACAGAGGACCTATATCACACGGGACATCGTAGCAACTGATGGGGGAAACCGAAGCACTTCTGTGGAGCTGGCAGTCACCATCACCAACGTGAAGAACCAGCCTCCCCAGTGGGAAAAAGAGAGCTACAATGTTGTGATCCCTGAGAACACCTCCAGAGACACACCGATAGCGGTATGTGCTCATGTTACTGTTAATGCATGAATATAATGATCCTCTATATACAGTATGCTGTTAAGCTGGTTTCCCAACTGTATCTTGCCTTTTGGAGTTGCTGCAAAGAAATTTGCTAAATGTTTGCTTGCTTACTTCCCTGGATTAGTGCGCCGTGTGAATGTTATTCAGACACTGTGCTCTCTTTGTGCTCAAAATACACTTTTGAAAGCTTGTCAGTGCACTGAAAAATCTGTAACTGTGTTTTAGTTGGATGTTGTAGGAGAACGCTGACACTGGATCACATGTGCTAAGCAAGTTTAATGACTACAGACTAATTAAATCCATTTGAATAGCCTCCTTTCATATGAAAATGATAAGCCATCAGTTTGAAGAGCACAACATTTTTCCCAAGGTCTTCACAAGGGGATTCACTTTGAGAAATGAGGTTATTTCAGGATTCAGTCAACAGGTTTGTCTCTCATTCTACACTTAAATAACCAGTTATCAATCAAAATTTGACCTCTGCTTCACTGAGACTGGTAATATCCCTGTTAAAGGAATAGTTCCAGGTTTTTAGCAAATGCACTTAATTGCTTTTGCACCTAGATTTGAATGTGAAAAATGATACTGCTGTGATTTCTAGACATTAATTATGAAGCTGTAGCCAACAGTCTGTTAGATTAGCTCAGCATCAAGGCTGAAAGCAGGAAGAAACAACTAGCTTACCTCTGTCTGAATCTTAAAAATATGCCCTGCAGCAGCATTTCACTAATTAATATGCTGCCAAACATCAATATACAGATATTGATACAATTTATTTTGCCAAACTATTTCCATATTTCCAGTCTATATTACAAAGCTAAGTTAATCAGGAAAATAAGACATCTAAAAAAGTGAGTACCAGTCTTCTCAGTCATTTTTTCATTCTCAAGGTTGTTTTCTATTTTTAACATAACACAACATTTCACTTCTCATCCTATTCAGACAATCAAAGCGACCTCTCATTTGGGTGACCCGAGGGTGACTTACAACCTGGAGGACGGGATGGTCCCCGAAACCAACATGCCGGTTCGTTTCTATCTGTCCCCCAACCGTGAAGATGGCTCTGCGTCCATTCTGGTGTCTGAGCCTCTGGACTATGAGACAACACCCTTTTTTTCTCTCCGGGTCCGAGCGCAGAACGTGGCCGCAGTTCCTCTTGCAGCTTTCACGACAGTTTATGTCAATATTACAGGTGGGATTTGTACTGTCCCTCTTTTAACTGTTTTCGTTCTTTGATAGGGTGCTGAAGTCAACATGCAGCACTTAATTATTTCATTAGCAGGTTTTATTAATATTCTTTAACATTATTATCAGCTGTAATTGGGTGTTTTTCAATTTTCTGTTTTATCGCATTGGGTTTATGTGTACTATGTTATTGTTTTATTCATTGTATTATTGTTAGATTATTAATTTTCATTTAGCCATTAAGTTTTATCTTGTTCAGTGTAGGTGGAGAAGTCCTTACTATCATTATTATTGTATTTGCTATGCCGAAATTATCACATTATGAATTTGCTTTTAAATCTCTTTCCACTCCTAAGATGTGAATGACAACGTGCCATTTTTCACCTCTTCCATCTACGAGGCCTCGGTAACAGAAGGTGCACAGATAGGGACGCTAGTTCTCCAAGTTTCTGCTCACGACAAGGACCTGGGCCTTAATGGACAGGTTTGTGCTGGTCTACTCGTGCGCTTTCCCTTGTCAAACTATCCATGTTATGTTAGAAGGAGGATGCCGTAACATCACACCCAAGTCCGTTTAGTGCGAAAGGTTTAATTCCTGAATTGTCAGCGCGGTAGAGGAAGTGTTGGAAACCTTGCCGCTGCAGCTGTTTGATTGACTGTGACAATATTGGTGGGGCAGAGTATATTGATCTGGTTTTGCCTGTAATGAGACGATACACTCTGGGAGTATAATAGAAAACTCTTGACATTTTCAGCTCCAAAGCCTTTTTTTTTTTACTGTTTCTGCAGCATACTGCTTAAAATAGTAACTTCATTTTCAAATTCCCTGTGCTCCACAGATCACCTACTCACTGCTAAGTGACAGCAGTGGTGACCACCGTCTCTTCCGCATTAACCCAGAACTTGGGATCATCTACACTCAAGCTGTGTTTGATCGTGAGGCTCGCGGCTCCTATTTGTTGGAAGTTCAGTCAGAAGATGGCCAGGAGTCAGCCCGACCTGGAAAGAACAAACAGCCCAACTCAGGTAAGGAATTATCAGGACTTCTATGTTGACATAAAATAATCCTAATGAATTTATATGCTGCTTCATTTAATTAACAGTATTCTGACCCCAGGTTAGACTCATTAATGTTCAGTTATCTAAGTTAGTGACTTCAGATTTAGTGTTTCTCTGATACAGATAAGTAGAGTTCTATTTAAATGTGTTCAGTCTTTAATGAACAATATAAGTTGGATAAGTTAACTTTGAAGTGACCTCTGCCCTGGTGCCGTGTCCTATTCATAAAAATCTGCATTGATCTTACCCTGTAATCCTACAGGGCAATACTGAAAACTCGTCCATGAGGAGTGCTTCCTCTGTGCACTGTGTTTTAAACAGACTGCACTGGCATTACATTACATTCGTTTACACCTTGGGATTGACTTTGTAAAGTGAATTCTAATTTGATTTATTCCATTGCCATGACCAGACAGCTTCAATCTCTTCCATGTGAAAATAGAGGTTTCCTGGCACTCTTTTTTTTTTTTGCTACAACCCATTTTTTTCTCCCCGTTTTTAATTTTCGTTGTTCAATATTTAACCAGTACGGCCTGTGCTTGTTTACCACGCTCTCTTTGTGACATTTTGGCAGGCATAAAGCCTTGTTTTGTATCAAGACTTATGGAATATGACGTTTGTACAGAGAAATTAGTCATTTGTCACTGTTTGTGGAGTAAGTATTAGGGGTAAAGGGTGATGTTTTGGAGCAACAAAACCTTCTCTCCAGGGTTGCCAGGGCTGCTTAGCATTTACAATGAGCCTTTGCTGTGTCTTGCGCTACATATCTCCCACATCCAGAAGGGCATCATCTTTTCTGCAAACATTACCTGTCTCTCTGCGTCTCCCTTGGGAAACACCAGGGGGAGGAGGAAAATGTAAAAACAAGCCACAAAAGTAGGGCCACCTTCCTCCACCATCATTTCTTACTGCTGCGGCTTGAAATTAACATGTCACCCATGCTCTCTTTGAGCGGATAATTTACTTTTTCTAACTAAAGAAATAAACAGCATAATGAGGGGGGCACAGATAAGACACAAACACTTGTCATCTTATAAATATTTAACCTTCCCAGAAGAGAGTTTTTTTTATTTAGTCTCTACATAAAAAAAAGAGGCTGTTGAAGAGGTTTAGCCCCATTGCTGTTGTTCTTTCTGTAGAAAACTGTTACCACTGGTAAACCAATAAACTCCTGACAGAATGAATAATTTATGTAATTTACTGCACATCTTTGTGAATAATGTTTTGTCTGATTTCCATGTCAATGAGGCACATTGCGTCGGGTTAAGTGCCTCTTCCCCACTAAACAATGACAATGAATTGTAGAATCAATAAACAGATGGAAGGAGAATACACGCATACCGTGTTCAACTAACTGCGTATGTGAAAGTGTGTGTTTGTGTGCTTTTGTTGCTTTATCGTCTGCCACTCATTCTTCCAGACACAGCCTATGTGAGGGTTTTCATCAGCGACGTCAACGACAACAAGCCAGTCTTTGCTCAGCGGCTCTATGAAGTCGGTGTCGACGAGAATGCAGATGTGGGCCTGGCTGTTGTCACTGTTAGCGCTAATGATGAAGATGAAGGTACACTTGATGAGGCAGTACACTGAGGAGATCCCAAAGAGATTTTACTGATGCCACTTACTAGAAATAAAGGTCAAAGAAGCTAGCCAAGCAGAAGCAATATAAAGTTTCTGTGAAGCGCTTTGAAACTTTCCAGCACATATTGTAGGCATATTTTCGCAGTCTACGAGTCATTCTTCCAAGCAGTGAGTAGTGTGCCGAGTAGACACTTTTTTGCAAGATGGTGAGCATTTGCAGTATGCATTGCAGTATGCACAAAGTGACCCTGTGGGCAGTCTTTCTCAATCTGGGCTGAGCAGCTCTGCTGAAACCATGCAGTGTGCTGGATTTAGCAGTAGCCATTTGAGTGCTTAGTAATGCACTGTAGCACATATGTTCCAAAAAGAGCGACATGCTCCCACACAGTAGGTGGGCGGGATTTAAGCAATAAAGCAGTTGCTCATCCTCTATGCAGCAGTAGCCTAACATCCCTTTATCAGGCATGTTTAGGTCCGTTAATCAAGTATTTATGGTGGGTGGGGGTGCAGCTTAGGCCCGAGCTGCAGCACTAATGATGAATAGTTTTAGAATAACACCAACCCCCAACATTAAAGTTACAATATTCTTGCACTTGTGCCTGAGAGGCCAAGCTCAATCTGTCTTGTTTAAAAACTCCACCCTGAGCTTGACTGCTGTAAGCCTACCAGATCTCAGTGGGAGGCATAGAGCACTTTGTCAGCAAAGGGTTGTGTTAATAGTACAGATTAGTGTATTTAAATTGGATTGTAGCTACGTTAACCCAACAGGATGATTGAAAGCAAAGACTGTACATTCTAGGAGATTATCTTATCTATTTCGATGTTAAACCGCAAGATTGGATGGTCTCCATAGAGACACAGTAGATATGTTCAGATATTGACTTCCTCTTTACTCAACTACATCCCCCACCCTCTCTTAGACCTCAAAATCATCCCCTTGAGGGTACTATCACAGTGCATTGTGCTGTTTTCACTCTCACTCTCCTTTTACTTTTTTTGGCATGCTTTCTTTTTTTAAATTAGTATCTGATTAAAGCCAAGGAGACGAGGTAACAAAGTTGCCGTGTAATTAAGTTATCAAAACAAGAAAGGGATACTTGAAAACCTACTAATGCTCAGGTCTTGGAGGAAATGAGGCATTATACCCCCATGTTTATGTCCTGCTGTTGTTGGAATTGTAGTACTGCTGCTAAAAGTAAGAAAAGGGACAATACTGAAGTATTCAGGCCACAGAGATTGAAGGAATTAAGTCGGCTACACTTATGCTTCACATTTACATTTCAGTAATCCTATGAGAAAACTGTCATTTGCAGAGCCAACACTGCTTTATCACATTCCCAATTATGCAATTTGTTATTCCTGTAACAGGGGCCAATGCCAAACTACGCTACCAGATAACATCTGGCAACAAGGGTGGTGTTTTCGACATTGAGCCAGAGGTGGGAACGATCTTTATTGCGCAGCCACTGGACTATGAGCAGCAAAAGAGATACAAGCTATTGGTCCTTGCGTCTGATGGGAAGTGGGAAGACTATGCTGCTGTGGTGGTTACTGTGGTTAATAAGAATGACGAGGCACCTGTGTTCTCCATGAATGAATACTATGGATCTGTCACAGAGGAGCTCGATGGGTCACCTGTGTTTGTACTACAGGTGAGAGTCTGAGATGGTTACGCTGAGAAGTTTTACAGTAATTACCGTAATTATCTCCAGGTATTTTTTATTTTATTAATTTCTTTATTTATTAGCTGTTTGTGTGTGGAAGCGTTTATTTAATGTAACATGTTTTTTCAATGTACTGTATCTACTCTTGGTCTTTAATTGTACACTTTCACAGTTTCAGAGGTTATAGAATTATTATTTAAGTAAGTTACTGAGACACATGAATTTCAGCAGTCAGGCTGTCAGACCCAGTCTTAGGCCAGATGCAAGAAACATGCCTGATCAGACCTCATTGCTTTAATTTAAATGGTCAGGACAAAATGCAAACACTCAAATGAGCTGTCTAAAAAATGCAAAACTGTTTGACAAGTGAGAAGAGATAAGAGGAAGCAGAAATGTGGGTTTGATTGGATGAGTGAGTGTCCATTTTCTTAAGTAGTTGTCTTTATTTATGCAGGTAACCGCTACTGACCCAGACAAAGATGCAGACCAGGGCGCCATCCGGTATTCCATCCATGGCCAAGGTGCAGAGTCACACTTCATGATCAATGACAAAACAGGAGAGATGTATGCTCAACGCACCATGGACCGAGAAGAGCGTGCCGTCTGGCGCTTTGTTGTGATGGCAACGGACGAGGAAGGCGAGGGACTAACTGGCTTTACAGACGTTATTATCAATGTGTGGGACATCAATGACAATGCCCCCACCTTCTCATGTGAGCCTGATAATTGCCATAGTAGCGTGGCAGAGAACTCCCCTCCTGGAACGTTTGTTGTGGAAATGACAGCAGTAGACCTTGACGATGCAGCTGTAGGTCAGAACGCAATCCTTACCTACCAAATTACTGAGAATTCACACAATGTAAACAATGCAGACCTTTTCACTATTGATACCAGCACGGGAACCATATCTGTGGCAGCAGAGGGTCTGGATCGGGAGATTGCCAACAGCCACCAGCTCGTAGTGGAGGCCCGGGATGGTGGAGGTATGACAGGTACAGCTACTGTCACTATAGTAGTGACAGACATTAACGACTACGTCCCAAAGTTTAGAATGGACTGGTGTGGTGCTCGTGTGCCAGAGAACACAAATGAAGACGCTACGATTCTGGAGTTGAGTGCTGTGGACCCTGACATTGGCACTCATGGACAGCTGACCTTCAGCGTGGTGGCTGGAGACCCACAGCAACAATTCTACATGGTCAGCCGCCGACTGGACCAGACGGGCACTCTGAGACTGAAGGGGAAGCTGGATTTTGAGAAGCCAGGGGAACAGCGGTTTAATCTTACCATCAAGGTGGAGGACTCTGACTTTTCCAGCCTCATTCACTGTGTGGTTCTAGTGGAAGATGAGAACGATAATGCCCCTGTATTTGTCCCAAGCTCCCACATGCTTTCGCCTTTGCCTGAGGACATAACTGTGGGTACCAGCATCATTCAGGTTGTGGCCACTGACTCTGACTCAGGCTTGAATGGGGACATTTTGTATAGCATCCTCCCTCAGTCTGACCCATATGGACATTTTACAGTCAGCCAAGCTGGTGTGGTCACAGTTGCCAGGCCACTGGATAGGGAGACAGTGGTGGGTTATGAGCTGGTCGTCATGGCAATAGACCAGGGTACCCCAGCGCTGACTGGCAGTGTCACGGTCCACTTGCCACTACTAGACATGAATGACAACGGGCCAGAACTAGAGACAGCCTACACCCCTGTGCTATGGGAAAACAATCCAGCACCTCAAGTGGTTTGGCTCAACAGGAGCTCAACTCTGCTTCATGTTGTGGACAGAGACTCCCCAGAGCACGGGCCTCCTTTTTTCCTATCCTTGCCCTCAATTTACTCTATTGACTTCCACCTACAGGATCATGGGAACAGCTCTGCCACACTCACTGCCCTGCGGAGATTCGACAGGGAAAGGCAGAGCGAGTTCCACCTGCCGGTGATTATGATTGACAGTGGCAATCCTCCAATGACAGCCACAAACACACTTACCATCACCATTGGCGACCAGAATGACAACGCCCATCAGGCAGGAGAGAAAGATGTCTATGTGCACAATCACAAGGGTGAGTTTCTTGCTTCCCCTCATTTCATTCTCTTTGCCCCCTGTTGTCGCATCAGAGCTTTTCTCTGCAGGCAGAGCTTGAGTGAAGAGGGAAAGCTGAGGCTACAGCTGAGGGGAAAAAGTTTTCACTCCTATACCTGCTCAGTGGAGTCTGGAATTTATAATTGCATTCTTCCTTTTACATTTTAACAGTGTTTTGTTATGGTAATATTGTTGTCAAATCCATTTTCAAGCCTTCAGCACATTCTTCCTTTGCCAACCGCATGCCTAAAGCTCATCTAAACATTATGATAGGGATCATGAATTGCTTTTTTCCCCCTCTTTCATGCATTTTGTCCTCCAGGTAAGTTGGTTCGGTATGTTGGCTTGTTAGTGTTTTGATTGCACACACAGTTACGTGGCACGTTTGGTAATTGTGGAAAACAGGAGCGCTGTGACTCATCTAGGCTGCCATTGTTTACCCAGCTGCCGTACTCTGGTACTGCAGGTCGATAATAACATAATCCATACTGAGATAGCCTTGCTTCCTTAAGCTCCATGCTGTCTGAAGTGGAGCACTGAGAGCCTATTCATTCCAGCAGTGGGGCTCCACAGTTATGAGCATAATAAGTAGAACAGAGCACAGGAATGCAAGATAAGGAGAAGAGAGGGACGAAAAGATAAGTGTTGGCATCAGCAGATTCTGTCCAGACGGAATCAATGTGCATTTGTGTGTCTGTGTGTGTGTGTGTTTTCGTGCATGCATGTGTGTGTGTTTGTGTGTGTTTACCTTGAACAGGAAGGATGGCAAATGCAGCACTGGGAAAGGTGTATGCCCCAGATCCTGATGACTGGGACAACAAGACCTACACTCTTGAGACAAGTGCAGCCAAGTAAGAGCTCACTTTTAAATGCATTTAATTTTTTTTTTCTAAAAGCATGCTGATCTGTAAATGTGTAGCATAAATACAATACATTTGCTAAAACAAAACAGTACTACAAGAACTGCCAACAGTGTAGAATTGAAAAAGAAAAAAGGATGTGGCTATATTTCTATAACAAGGCCTCTTTCAGTGATATCACTTGCCTTGAAACAGGTCCTTCACCTAATCTTAGATCCAATGCTCCAGTCTCTAATATAAGCTTTGACATCCAAAGGGACTTTAATAATAGCAATCAACAGTGATTGGCATTTTAGAAAATGCATTTAGATTCGAACAAACCAAGCAATCTTGATCCACCTGTGCGACGTTCTCGTAATGAAACACCCCGTAGGAGCACATGTGAATCCAGTGGGGACCTTGTGCAGCCATTCGGCATTCACATCGTCAGGATCAGATTAGAAATACCAATTGCACATTTGTTTTATTCCAGTAACAAATTCTGACAGTTACCATGACTACTATCAAGATCTTTTAGGAGCTTCTTTAGAGCCAAATAATTTGTTTTCTTTCCTCTTTTTGTTTTTTGTGGCAGTTTTTGTATTTCTGTTCATTTGCATCCACTTCTTAGTAGAGAAAACTAGGTACTGCTGATCATTTATGTACTTGTCTTTCTGCCATCTGTCAGATATTTCTCCTCTGAACAAGAGCTCAGAAACAAAAGAAGATACTTGTCATCTTTTTTCTTTCCCCCATCTTCCTGCTAAGCTAACACCTCCTCTGCTTTTTTTTTACCAGATACTTCAGCCTGAACCAGACCTCGGGAGTGCTGACTGTCCGACAGAACACTCCAGCAGGCAGCTACTGGTTGAAGGTCTGGGTGTCTGATGGGGTGTGGCCCGATGTGATGTCAGGTGTCAGAGTTCATGTCAGGGAGCTTGAGGAAAAGGCTATCTTGTCGTCTGCCTCACTGCGTTTGACAGGTAGAATTGACTCACCTAATGGCATAACCACTGTTAATTTTGAATCACTGGGTGAGCAATCATCCACCGTGCAGCAGGTGCACGGTGTATGAATCAGTTTACTGTTTATGTCTCTACGTGACCCAAAGAACTAATAGTTTAAAAAAATATTGAGTAAAATAGTTTTTCAATCGGATTCCCTGTCTCAGTCATCCTCCTCAAACTCGAAAGCCTTTTGTTTCTGCTGTTGTTCTTAAAATCTTTTTTGAAGCTAATGTTGAAAGAGACAGCATCTGCCACAGGCATGAATAAATTGGTACTTTTCATTGAATGATTATCAGGTTGTCAATCCAGTTAATGCTGAAATAATGGGCTGTCAGGAGAAATTTTTATACGTGCATTATTTAACATTTCTAAGCATTGTAAAGCAACTATTCACACTGCATGTTGGTAATCGTTTCCTTCTTCTTATTATTCTTGAACACTCTGAAGTTTGTGTTAGTGTTCATTTTTCTGTCAGTCTTTCAGAGCAAATCAGAGTTATAAAGGTCAATTTGGAAGTGTCAGGTAAAGTCCTTGACATTTAAAAAGTCGTTCGGCAAACACAGTCGAAGGCTATTATGGATGCCTCTGACTGCAAGTCATTATCATTTTTGAAGATTAAAGATGAATACTTACATTCTTCAGATATGACTGGGAGGTAGCGTGACAAATGTGATTGATTTCCTGCTCATTAAAATATTTTGTATGAGGTAGTTCTTCAAGACCTCTAACTTTATTTCACTTTAGAAATAAATGATTTTTACTTAACTGCACAACGTTGTGGATGATTCAGTATGGACGTGGATCAATAGAGAGAGATGTTAGGTTACCTCATGTGCTAATGCATCAGGAACTCAGTAGACTTTGATCAACTCTGTAGTTGTCATTGACGAGTCAGTAGTTCTTACTGCATGAACCCCTGCTTTCTCTGTCTCCTGAAGGCATTACCGCAAGAGATTTTATCGACTCGCACGTCGAAGGGAAGAGTCGGCTGGAGACGTTCTGGGACTTCCTGTCTGAAACCTTGTCTGTCAGACCAGGGAGCATCAACATTTTCAGCATAGCAGATAGAGAGGAGAAAACAGTGGACATCCATTTCTATGTGCTTACTGATAATGGCTACCTGCGCCCAGAGAAACTGCATAGTGTCCTAGCAGCACATAAAAAGAAGGTATATGTACCATTGCCTGATAGATAGAAATCAATGCTCATATATTACATGATACACTTGGGAGCTTCAGCGGAAGCGATAACAGAGGTTTTTATCTGCCCTTTTATTTTCACACCAACTTCTGTCTGTTTACTGCCTGGCCCTGTCATGTCTCTTTGTCTCTCCCATTCATTAGTTGTCCCCTCTCTTTTTTACTTCCTTTCATCCATGTTTTGACTGCAAAATCATTTTGAATCATCTGTCATGCTTAACACTGTGTGTCACTCACTTTTCAGTTGTAGGAAACACAAAGTATTTATGTAGATTACGCCTTGCCTTCCTCGTTTGCATTACTCTTTCTTAGTCTTCCCAACGTATATCACTGCTTACCCTTTTGTACTGTGTCGTCACTGACAGTTATTGTAATTTGTTTTTTGTCTCCCTCATCTGCTCCCTTCTTCCTGTTTCTGACTCTCTGCAGCTGCAGTCATTGCTCCGTGTGAATGTGAACCAGGTGCAGATAGATGAGTGTATACACACAGACTGCAAGACATTCGGTGGCTGCTTCACACAGTTAGGCATCAGTGACTCGCCCACCCTGGTCGACTCAGGTGTTTTATCCTTGGTCTCAGTAAAGGTGACATCCTTGGCTGTGTGTGGTTGTGCTGCAAGGGAAATGACCCACAGATCCTGCTCTTCCTACCCCAGTGACCCCTGCCTTAATGGGGGGACCTGTGTCGACACCCAGAATGGATACAGGTGAGAGGCATGCGTGTGGCTGTTCACAAGGACTAGAGTTAATAAATGCTCTTAAAAGATAAAAATAGATACTGGAGTGCTGAGTCCTCTTGGACTCACAGTAAAAGTGACATCGTAGGAAATGAGCCTAGAATTACTAATGGTGCCCCTCACAGGAGAAAAATATCCTTCACCTTCAATGTGATCTAACCTGCTTGAACTTCAGCTGAATATTGAGTGATGGGATTTTTTAACAGACTGTGGAAGTTTTAAAATCCTGGTGTTTTTTGCAGAACAGTACATAATAATGACGTGCAGATCCTTTAGACTACTTTAGATTTAGATTACTTTGAACGTTAACACTAAATATTAATAAATGTCTGCAGTCAAATTAAAGGCCTTCACCTCCAAATAATCAGGTCCCTGCAGGAATCACCCAAGAAACAGCATGCACTTCTTATCATGCACACACTAATGCCCAGATTAAACAAATATAGGGCAAGGGGATTAGTACAACTCTGGCCCCCCTCTATGCTCACAACTTCTCAAAATCTCATTTAATGCCATTTACATGAACATGCAAGTTTGTCAAAAGCGTAGTCTTCAGCAGGATTTTTTTTTTCACTTTTATCTTTTAAATTGTCTCAGCAGAAGTAGATCTGCACACTGCTGAGAGAACTCCTTCGCTCTGTGAGAAGAACATGTCTTCATACGAACCATATGTGCCTCTGTGTGTCTATATGTGAATGCAACACAACCATAAAGAATTCAATTTTTGGTTCTGTCCTCTGCTGAAGAAGCTTAATAGGTAACCTCAGAGAGCAGCTAATTAGATGTTGTCAGTCAGAAGTGAGAAAAAACATGCCCTGCACATTTTTATTTGGATTGGCATTGCTCTCATGAATCACATGAAAGAGCGGTGAAAGAGTGAGGTGTTATGCTTGGCGCATACGTGCATATATATATATGCATAAGGCTACACTCAGGCTACGCTGTCCCTTTTGCAGCATATGGATCAGTATTCCTGACATGTGTTGCCCCTCTGCAGAATAAACAGCAATGGGGAGAAACAGCCCCTAACAGCCTCAGTACACACACCGTTCCTCATACACTGCATGAAAATAGATGGCTTTGACATTATCAGCAAAGCCAGCTTGTCTCACATGCCTGCAGTGGAGGGGACAGGATGAGATCAACCGGTCCTTTCCATCCTCCCCAGTCCAGTGATTGAATGGGCTGTTTTCCATCTCTGCTCGTATCGCTTGCATTATGCTGTTTTTGTATGATTATTAATATTTACCATTACGGACGCATACACAAACACACTGAGAGGAGCCATGAAAAACATTTAATTTTCAGTCTCTACAAAAGCAACGATCTTTAACACTCAAGCTCTAATCAAAGTAGATAAGTACAAGAAGAGGCAGTTGCAAAGATTTCAACTAGAGTGTGTAATACCTTAAGAATGAGAAGGGGTTGGGTGGGGATAATTGAGAAAACGTCCAGGAAATCAGCGGTGGTGCATAGAAAAGTGAGAGAAATAGAATTAATTAAAGCCTAACAAAGGAGATGTGATGTGTAGAGCAGGAACAGTCTCCAGAGGGTTCAGCTTGGGCAGCTGTGATAGATAAAGAACAGACATGAGCAATGTTGTGTTTGTAGCTAATTGATTTAATGTAGAACTGAATTTTCAGGGTTTCGTGGCTCATGCTAACAGCTGATTGATAAAATCATTTTCCTAGCAGTCCATTGAAAGCTGGTGTGTTACAGCATAGCCCAACACTGTCACATTTGCCAGAGAAAAGTCCCCCCCCACACACACAGATCCAAAAATTGAACAGTGTGAAGATTTGTCAAAGCACAAAACATGAACAACACTGACTGTTTCTTTTCCCATGTTTTGCTTTTATTTTCCTCACTTTTTCCCCCTCTGTGCTACAGGTGCCACTGCCCCCCACAGCTTGAGGGGCCAGACTGTCAGCAAACGAGACTTAGTTTCCTTGGCAACGGCTATGCCTGGTTTCCCCCCATAAAGCCATGCTTTGATAGCCATCTTTCACTGGAGTTTATGACAGAGGAAGATGACGGACTGCTTCTCTATGCCGGCCCATTGGCCACTCTTCTGCCTGGGGATACTGAGGACTACATGGCCATTGGTAAAGTCTGGATAATTAGATTTGCACCAAGGGGCCTCTGTGCCTTTATTGCTCTAAACCTGAAACGTAATTTTGTATGTTTAATTACTTGGTGGTAGATAATCAGATATATGAGGCACATTTTGTTCATTACTGTACTCCTGAGGGATATGAGCACTCATGCTACTGCTTCAGACAGTAAGTACCTAATGTGGTGCTACACGGGCAACCCAGTTTTAATGTTTCATGTGTATGTAATACTTTGTCATATTCACTTACCCCATGCCTCAGCGTCAGAGCATTGGTTCATTTTCCGAACAGACTGGATAGTAGACAGTCAGCGTCTTACTTAGCGACACATCAGCTTGCTTTCCTCTTGCTGATACAAATGTTTGAACCTGATTCCTGAAGGTGAAAAACAGTAGTTGAAATTTTATCAAACAGACTTGGTGATTGGATAAAGTGATTCTTAGGTAGAAAATGTCATACTTTAAGGATAAACAGTGATGTCAAATAAATAATATTTCAGTGTGCAGAAATCCAACTCAAGATCTTTATTATAACAATTCATACTACTAATTAAATAATAACAATAGTCTCAATAAATAACAATGTTTTTTTCTCAAAGTGAGCAGAAGATAATCTGTATCTAAAACAATGGCCATACAATGATGACAATAAAGTGAAATAATAACGGGACATGTTGTCATGCTGTTGTAAAAATATTGTTGTAGTGTTGAGGCAACTGTGGCACAAGTTGAACAAAGACACTGAACCCTGAACCCTTGGCGCCTCAAGGGGGCAGCCTGTCCACAAGAATTTCCACAAGGGGATTAATAAAGTATCTATTATTATTATTAATACATACACACATTTATGGAAAACATCCAAAATTGTGTGTTTTGATGTTTGTAATGTAGCTATCTTGGTCTCTATCCAAGACTCAAGCTGTCAGACACACTTTCATGTACATACTGTACAGTTTCCAATTACTATTCTGTTTACCAAAGTGACACAAATACATATATTTTTAATTTTACCACTATCTAGCCATGCAGATGCTCTTAATTTTCTTGCTGCAACATTGAAATGCCTGTGTCTCAGATTTCTGCCTTCACATCAAATATGATAAAGATTAACTCAGTTTTATTTGTGGATCTCACATTATCAAAAAATTGATTTGAAAAACTCTGTCACCTTTACTGGGTAATCCACAGTACTTGCTGTAAACTGTCCTTTAGGTGAACTGAACCTTTAACTGACTGATTTTGATTGAATGTTGATTGTTGGAAAACAGTTGCTTTCCATCACCTTGTTTTTGGTGTTATTCAGATTCCCAGCTACAATCCAGCAGTGCTGTATTGTCATTTTTTCTGTTCATACTGTATGTTTGTTTTAAGGTGAAATGTTTTCATATGTCCCTTGGGTTTTTTCCCATGTGTACACAAAGCAGTTTCTTGGATCTTGTCAGTTTTTTCCTCTTTTGCAGTGCATTTCATCACAGTTTTTTTTCACCTTGCTTGCTTATTTTGTCTGTGCAATCAGGACAAGCTATTTTTACATTGTAAAGATCTTACATTACATTTCAGTCTAATAACAATTTCTCTCTTTCCCCCAGAGCTGATTGGTGGGACACCGAGTCTGAAAATCAACCATGGTTCTGGGACACTGGTCCTCCAGTTAATAAATAATGTTGGGGTTTCTGACAGACGCTGGCATCGCCTTGATGTGAGGAGCAACAGTAAAGTAAGAGCAGTGCATTTGTGCTCACAGCTTTAGATACCATTTTCTCTTTCTCTCTGTGTGTGAAGAAGATACAGCATACTTGTACATCAACGCATGCAGCAATGCTGACCTCTCTCCACCCTCTCCCAATTTAAAGGAAGTGCGCTTCACTCTCGATCGATGCTCCACTGCGATTGTCATGGAGACAGAAGGCGTGGACTCATGGGCAATGACAGAGGACCGCTCATCCTGTGAAATCCGAGGGGTCACACCCAACAGAGACAAGTAAGTTGAATAATTTAATGAACTAAGTCTGACTAAGACTTTATTAAAAAAAAGCAGCTCCTCTGAATCCTAAAGGAAACCAGTGAACTAGCGAGCCCTCCAGTTTTAAATCACGAGATAAATAATGAATTGTATGTATTATATTTTCTAAAAAAATGTACATAAAAAATAAATGTGGCTCCATGTTTTGAAGAACCCAATATTTACAGTATGGTTGAAGTAGCCAACAATTAGGACTTAGAAATCCTTCTGGGGGTTTTCTTGTGGTTGCAAACTACTAATCTGTTTGGTTTTCTTATGTTAACACTAAAGGAGTTTAAAAAAACTGAAAGCAAGCATGGCCCATAGGGACAGTGTCTAAATGCCCCGTGCTCCCACAGGGGTAAACAATCCTCCACAGAGCGGAGCATTAGCAGTCACAGCAGCGGCGGTTTGTGCGGTGGTAAAAATTAGGAATGAAGTCAGTTGTTTTTTTTACATACAGAAATGTAGCATTAAGACGCACTGTATTTATGTACAGCAATCAAAGGATATGCTTCAATAGACAGTGTGTTAAAATATAAAGATGTTTCCGAGCAGGGCATGCTTGATTTTTTTCAGAAACCAAACATTAGCTTCATTGGAAGGAAGGGAAAATATATAGACTTTAGAATATTTAATATGTATTTTTGTTTATTATGTACTGACATTTTTAATTGTAATTGTTAGTTTGCATAAACTAATGCTATCCATTGTTCAAGGGGACTGTTTGTTTAGTTCTGTTAATGATGTTAAATTGACATAATAACATCAGCTGCAGTCACATGCATGCATTATTTGTTTCGTACTGGTTCTAAATAAAGTCTCACATTTGAGGGTTGAAGTAGAACCGCATAATGAATATAAACATTCAAATGAGATCCATATGTATGTGTGTAGCAAACTGAGAACAGCCTCTGTTCCCTCAAAACTCTCTCAGTACTAAACAAAATGGACTGGTAAAGTGCATAGCCCTACAGTTCATGTTCAGTAAATAGTATCTAAAATGGTGTTTATGTACAAGCTGCATCATTTATCAAAATCAAATCAGAGAGCGACTCAGACTGTTTTAGGCTCACAGTGTTCAATTTCTTTACGTACCAGACTGTCCACTCTAGAGGGAGGAAACTGTTGATCAAATTGTAAGATATAAAATGCCAACTAATCTTTTTGACTATGAGTCTGTGCATAATCAGATTTAGCTTTGCCGCAATTGAGTTTGTGTTCCCCCACCGAGGGCTTGGCTTGCCACTGTGGTCATTGTTTTTGCTGTATAGTTAATCTATGACTTTATAAAGTTTAACACATACTGTTCATAAGGATTTACCGCTCTCATTATTTGTGATAACATCTAACTATTAAGAACCGTTTACCGTGGTTATGAGGTAAGCTGAAACGTGGGTCTTATTGGTAACTAGTTTTTAATTAAACAAGAAACATGCTAAAAGTACCCCTGGGTAACAGTCTGTGATTTATCGTCTAGCCAGTTATAGTTTTGACAATATCAAGGGTGCTGTGCCGAATCTATATATGTTTTGATGATTTCAGTTTTACCCATCATGCATATATTTTCAAAATAAGTTGAGAGGAACAAGAATAAAATGTCATATTTGTTGTCAGGAAGCTGTTAAAGTGATGACAGCCTCAGCAGGAAAAAAATGAAGCCGTGAATTTTAACCTCGACAGCTCATTTGGTGTGTGTGTGTTGTGTCGTATGCTTTCATTCTGCGCTTCTTTATAGTGAGATGTCGGTTTTGAATTGTGACCTTGAGAACTTACATGGTGCCTGCTTTCTTTTCTTCTGTTCACATTCTTCTTTGTTTACTTGTGTTACTTTTCTTTCCCAGGTATCTGAATGGAAGTCATGTTTTGCAGCTCGGCGGGGTCAATGAAAACATATCATATGAATACCCACAGCTGCAGCACAAGCACTACACTGGATGTATAAGGAACCTGCATGTGGACAGCAAGGTATGGAGAAATAAATAATAATAATGACACATTTTATCGAGCTCCTTGGGGAATTCGTCCTTGGACATCTGCAAGACAGTACACGTCGGCGCTTCTACACGGTTTCTGTGCCTTGTCTAAGAACACCACAACATGTAACCAGGAATCAAGTGGATCTGAACTGAATCAAACTACTGACCCTGGAGTTTACAGACAGCTGCTCTACCAACTGAGCTACTGCCGCTCCCAAAGCAGAGTTCATTGATTCACTGATTACATATGAATAAAATAATGAATAGACAAATAATTTGGGCACCTTGGGCACCTAGACAAACAAAGTGGGCACCCACTCATAAAAGGAGCATAACCACTGGATAGTATATAGTGTGAGAGTGTGAGTAATATCAATATCATTATCACCAAAACATACTTGAGTTACAAAAGTATTTAATAAGCAGCAGAATAGTATCTGTTGCATTTATTGGATTATATGTATAACGTGGGAGAGTTGGGGGGGGGTTAGCTGCAATTTGTTTCAGTATTTAAACTCCTTCTTCGAGTCATAACTTACCCGTGACTTATTGAAATTTGAGCACAGAGACCTTACGCACATATTTTTAAATTCGGCATGCCTTACACTACCCAAGGATATCAAATACCATGTCCATCATGAATAAATATCCACAAATCTACTTAGAAATGACAAAAAAAACAGAAGAACAAACCATACATTTTTGTAACTCCAGGTGTTGCCTGAGAATGATTACATTTTGACATTTTCTTTAGCATCACAGCGATCAAGTGATGTTCGAGGGAACATCCATAGAACTGCTAACACTGTAGCTACTAGATGTAGTAATTTATATTCAGTAAGTAATTCAAAGCCTCCTCTGACCAAACCTCATGGAAGAATTAAAAAATACAATTATTATGTTGCAATAAAAAGTGTATTTCTCAGAAAACATAAGTCAAAATTATATGCTTATTGCTACTAATATAGTTTATTACATTTAATGTTAAGATTTTGTTTGTGATCAGATTCCCTCAGGATGCAGGGGGAATTAAGGGCAGATATATTCAGCCTTTCATTTTCCTCACTTCAATGCAGTCATGTTTTTTCTGATGTTTTCCATCTTCCTCCATTCAGCTCTATGACCTTGGTTCTCCAGCTGAATCCTACAACACTGTGCCAGGCTGTTCTCTTACTGATGGCCAGTGTACCAACATGGAGCAGCTACCTTCCTGCGGCAAAAGGGGTCGCTGTCATGGAGAGTGGGGCTCTTTCAGTTGCCTGTGCGAACCAGGGTTCATAGGGCCACAGTGTGATCAAGGTAAGTGTATAAAATGAGGTGGTATTAGCTATGAGTTTTTCTAGGAGAGCACCATGAGATCTCTGTGGAGCATTGGATTTTAAGGTTCACAAAGTGTACCGATCAAACGGGTGTTCCAAAACATCACTTTGCTTCATCTTCTGCTACATCTGTTGTAGGAAGAAAACTTACATAATGCGCTTTGACAGAACAGTACACCCTTTCTGCGATATCCTCGTGTATTTCTCATTTGACAGCTGAATTAGTTGAACAATTCTGTGTTTTTGATTGACAAGTGGCTCCAGAGTTCTCCTTTGACGGCCGGAGCCACATTCAGTTCCTGCTTTTGTGGTCCCTGCCTGCGCGACAGACGAGAGTCCAAGTTGGAGTTCGGACGCGTTCTGCCACCGGTGTCATCCTCAGCCTGCTCTCCCAGGAGCAGAATGAATACCTGCGTCTGGAGGTGAGTTATGGCTGGTCGCTCCCCTCCACCTTGACAGTCTGATTGTATTGTTTGTGAGCCTTAAAATGATAAGGGCCCGGACAATGATTGCTCCAAATGCCTGTCAAGTAGAGAGTGAGTAATATCAGGGTTGAAGACACATGGGTGGATACTGAGTGGGCTGGAGATTGACACATGTATGTTCTCAACAAGGTCTTTCAGTAAGTCTGCAGATTGGTGCTATTGAGAGGCAGCTATTTAAAAATTAGGCTTCTTTTATTCAAGGTTATTTCTATCTCTAGTTAGTGTTTCAAGCAAAGTTCAATGTGGCAAGAAAGCAAATGTGCACATGGTAATTCAAGGGCAGAGTGCTCTTAAGTGAAGGTCAGATCCCCTGCTCTGTTCTTGAGGGTTTTGACACAGCTTGCTCCAAGTAGTGTGCTCAAACTCACGTCTGCATGCCTGCTGCTCGCTTTGCAGCAACTGGATTGGAGTGATGCTCACACAGTGCATTTCTTCAGGAGACAAGACTACTTCACTTTGCCAGACCTCCATAATAGCGTGCCTCTTCTGCCTGGCACATTCCTGAGTGGATATGAAGCCAGTGTTTCTTGTCAAAAGCTTTAATTTCAATGACAGACAGGCCAAGCGAGAGCAGCACCTGGAAGTAAATATCTCTGTTCGGACTGTCACTTTTGGCTAACTCACAGGTCAGCTTTGCAGTGAACCTGTCTCCACTGTGGTGTATTCCACACCACTGGTCTGTCTCTGAAAACATCTTGTCTCTGCTTGTGCTTGTTATTTGTTAGACAGCACTGTTTAAAGCATCACCCTCGTTTCTTGTTCTTCTTCGGGTCTTTAGACAACATGAGGAACAACAATGTTGTCCTCTTCCCTTGTTGCAGCCACACAGTGACAGCAAAAGGAAAACGCTGTAGCCTTCACTGTGTGTGTGCCGTGGAGCTTCTCCCTGTGAAAACCTCTCTGGAGCTGAATTGGTGAGCTGTATAAAGGATCTGATGTCTGTTTGCAGCAGCACGCTGAAGCATTTTCAGCCTGGTTGTCTCAAAGCTCTTAGAAACACTTGAGTACAAGCGTGGTGTGTTTGCCAACAACAAGCCCTAATTTAAAGGGTGTCTCTCTTCTCCTTTTTTCCTTAGGAGTAGATATGGGATAGAGTGCACGCTGAATAAATAATCACGCTTTCATACAAAGGTTACCAGGGGCTTGCTGGGCATAAACAGCATGCAGCTCTCCAAGGAGTATAGCGTATCTGTAAAGAAAACATTTATCTAATATAGCCTATGAAGGATTTTCTTTCCAGAGACACTGTCACCAAAGACACCACTTTGTCAAAAAGCACTAACCCTTAAGAACAGTAAACTCTAAAAACAAAGCATTTCATTTTTATTTTCTTCATATTAAATGTTAGTTGAGTTCAGTTTTGTTTCTACAGGAATTCACTTGAACATGTTGTGCTTACTGGTGACGGCTTTTTCTCTTGGGAAACTGCAGAAGTTCTACATAATCAGTTCTTTCAGAGTATTGATTGAGTCTTTGTCCTTCGCTCATTTTTGTTGTGGACTTCAGGGCAGGTTGAGGTAGGGGTGAGAGCATAGTCAGCTTTTACTGCCTGTTCGTGTTTGTGTGTGTGTCTATGGCTATGGTTGAGATGCATTTAAGATGCCCATGCTGAGGGAGCAATAGTTAACACAAGCTAGACTGAACGTGAATTATCTTGCCCCACTGTTTCCAATTAAGCTTTGGACATGTACAAGCTGCAGTTATGAGGGTCCCTCACTGGTTGAGTCCATTGTGTTCGCTCATCCTTAACTGCTAAAGATAATTGTTGTTTCCGCTATACGTTCCCTTCGGGATGACTCCAGCTTCTGCCATGTAGTGATGTGTACGGCATTGTCACAAAACATCATGGCTGCAAAATTGGTGAATTAATTTTTACCACTAAAATTGCCATGTCATTTTCTGGTAGGATCATCACAGATATTCTTTCCCCAGTAGTTAGATTTTACAGTTCTTGCATGGCCCAACCTTTGCTGCCTTTTCTTCGCCATGGGATCTGGCCTACTTCTTATAACGTTGTTATGCTCGAGATCAGTTCTTGCTCATCAACACAGCACTATATGGCAGGAGCCGTGGTCTTTCAATGTAGAATATGTGTCACCTTCTTCTGCGGTTTTTACTCAGGCAGCTATTCTGATTTATATTCAAACTGTTGTAACGTTACTGCAACCCTCTAACCCTAACTCACCATAAGGCATACAGTACGGTGTTACTCCATCTAAAAAAAGATGGAAGGTTTGACACTTTAAATATGAAAGCTCTCCAATAATTTCATTTTCTTTATGTTTTCATGCTTCCTCTGTTTGAATGTTTGAATTTCAAGCAAGTTAAGCCCTACTATATATCTCAGGTTATTCAGGGCCTGCTGGCTGTTTTCTTCAACCTTGGCGATGGTGACTACAACATCACACTGCCCTACCATCGCCTTGATGATGGAGACTGGCATGATGTGGAGCTGGATCGTTACGGCAGAGAGTTCACCCTGCGACTGGACGGGGGTGGAGGACGCCGAGAGGTTACAGCCTCGCCTGGGCAGAGTCAGGAGATCATTATTGACCCCCAGGTGGTGATGCTTGGAAACTCTTTTCCATCGGGACACAACCGGAGCTTCCTTGGTGGGTGGCTCTTTATGTATTCTTTGTTAGGATGTGAGTGAAAGAATAGATTAAATGAAGATAAATGAGTGAAAGGATGAACTAACTGTGAAAAATCAGTGGATAGGATGAATGAATGTACAGGTCAATTTGAGAATAGATTAATTGTCCAACATACTGAAATGACTGGACATATAAATGATTCAGCGCTTTCCTTTACCCCTTACTGCTGCTTTTGCATTTCACAACTTGACCCTAATGTGTTTTTCCTTAGTTTCAAAGCAGATGAGAAAAAGTCATTAAAGCTGATCGGTATTTAAATGACGTGTTATGCCTCATGCTTCCCACAGAGTGAGCAAATAACCAGCAGAGAAAATATCTTGTAAAAAAAGAAGTCCATGCTGACAGCTTTGCCTTAGGCTGTTTGTGCGTTGGGTGCAGGGGAGCTTGCATGGGCATTGGTCTGCAGGTGTGTCAGCGAGTCAGTTTGTGTGTGTCAAATCATACGTTTCTCTTCTTGAGTTTACACCCCTGCCGTGGCATAAATGTGTTCATAAAAGATTTTGCCTGAGGACTGGTGTCTTAGTGTATCTTTTGGCATTGTGAACTCTTGTTTTTCATATTTCTCCTCCTGCTCTTTTTCTTCTCTCTCTCTGTACCAGGTTGTTTGCGAGATGTAAGGTTTAACAGCCGCTCTATCCCCCTGGATCTGGAGCAGACTTCAGAGGGGCTTCAAGTGGTCACTTCGCAAGGCGTCTCCGTTGGCTGCTCCTCAGATGCCTGCAGGAGACATCATTGCTCCCCTCCCTTGGTCTGTGTGGACCTCTGGAGACATCACGAGTGCAGGTGCTGCAAATATACAGACAAGTAACCCAGGATGTTAATGAGGCCATATAGTTGGCAGGCACATTTTGTATATATTTGCATGCATACATCCACAAAAAAAGGATGCATACCACAGCCTTGCTTATAATAAAATTAGCAACTCTAGCACTCAACTCAAGAATTGCATTACCAAATGATGTCAAGACCAGGGTTTATTACAGAGGTTATTAATAAAATGAAATAACGTATCCATCTACTGGAACAGACAGGTTGAATGTTAGATATAGAGGTTTTCAAAAGAATATGACGCAAAAACAAAATCACTAAAGACAAAAGTATTTTGCCCATCCCTGATTTTATTTTTTTTTTTGCACATTTGTCAATGATTCAGATTATCAAGTAACTTTTAATACTAAATAAATGTAACCCGAAGTAATTGCCCTTCCCTTACCAAAATCATAACGATGTGATTAACCACATTTTTTGGAAAAGCTGGGTTAAATTTTTCTTGCCACACCCAGGCCTGATTAATGACAAAACCTTCCATGAGTGGACTACCATGGAAGGTGTCTGACTACCGAAATTACACCAAAATCACAACAATTCATCCAGGAGGTCTTGATTTTCCAAAAGACTTTTGGTGCAAATGTTCTGTGGACTGATGAGGCAAAAATTCAATGATTGGGAAGGTGTACATTCTGTTATATCTGGCATATATAAAGAACATTACACCAACAGTCAAACATGGTGGTGGTAATGTGACGGATGGGGGCTGCCTTGCAGCTTCAGAACCTGGACGACTTGCCATAATTGATGGAACCATGAATTCTGTGCTCTAATAGAAAATCCTGAATGTCCAGCCATCAATTCGTGACCTCAAATGCACTTGGGTTATACAGCAGTTATACAGCAATGATCCGAAACACACCGGCAAGACAAAACTAAATAAAGGGCTAGTGAAAGTCTGGACTTAAATCTGATTGATATGTGATAGCATGACTTTAAACAGGCCGTTCATGCTCAAAAACCCTCCAGTGTGGTTGAATTAAAACAACTCTGCAAAGACGAGTGGATCAAAATTCCTCTGCAGTGATGTGAAAGACTTCTTGCTCCCTTGATGAATGAAATCATCATTTAAAAACTGCATTTTGTATTTACTTAGGTTATCTTTGTCTAACATTCAAATTTCTTTGATCTGAGCGTGACGAATATGCAAAAGAGTTAAATATCAGAAGGGGAGCAAATACTTTTTAAATACATTTCAAGGGGAACAGCCTAAAAAAGGCGGCATGTCCAGGGTGTACCCCGCCTCTCGCCCGAAGACTGCTGGGATAGGCTCCAGCCCCTCCGATGACCCTTGCAAGAATAAGCGGTTAAGAAAATGGATGGAATACAAAATCAATGACTTTAATTATGCCAAGTGCTTTACTTTATAAAATGTAATAATATAAGTCGACAATTCATTTTAGGAGTAACAAGATGAAACAGTCAACAGTGTTTAGTCGTTAAAAGGAAAGGAAGGAGGTAAACCTAATAAAAAGCCACTTAACAGAAAGTGTGTTTGTGGTAAAGGCTGATACAGTAATTGGTATGCAAATCTGAAGTCCACCAATATTGAGTTTACATTTGTGACTAAATGAATGAAAAATTATTCTGTAAATTTACTGTAGCTTTACTGAGCTGTATACTGAGTTTCAACTCATTGTTCACTGTCACTGCTCTCATAGTGTTGTTTTCAGCTACAGCAGACAGTTTTTTTCTGTTGCTGTTTTTTTTGTTGTCAGAGAAAAGGCTGTAAAAACCCACTTACTGCTACCTGCTCAGCATTAAATGGCAAAACAAACAGCTGACTAGTTGTGAACATAGTGGAGCATTTAGCAGATCGTTCCCCTATACATCCAAACACAGACCCAAAGGAGAGTGAATACTGGACTTACATTTTGCAACATTACTCCAAATGAATTTGAATTTTGCTTTGTAGCTTTTGTGGGTGTAAATGAGCAGTTTTCTGGCAACACTTTAGCAAACTTCAACGTAAAACATGAAAACCCACCCACATTTATTAATGATTTACCAACATTTAGAAGTTGCAGTCCTACTGATTAATTAAGCATTAGTAAGCAGTTTATTTAAGCCAAAAGAACTATAAGAACTGTATTTGTGGGTTAGGATGCACATTGAAGGTCTGATCAGAGTTTTTTGCAGTGCACATGAAATCAGTGTGTCCACCAGGCTGAGTTTAACCAAATGCTAAGTACTGTGTCAACCTGAGTGAAATGTGTGTGCCAGCAGCGACTGACAAAGTTTCAGCTGCCCCTTTAAACTCTGCGGGACCACTAACTTTCCTGGATGTGATTTCAACAGTCAGAACCAGTGTGGGACTTTTCAGTGAGGTTGGATATCCATATTCTGTGATTGCAGCACAGCCTCAGGATACAAAGCACTGAGAGAAGCAGGGGCAGGGTTGAATAATATTCAGGGGATATTTTGTACAAATATACTAAGGGACTACTACTGCAAAGCCAATCTCAGCTCATTGGTTTCTTTTTCTGTGTTTTCCCGCAGTACAGTCGACACTGTGTAACCTTCAAAGAGCGTATCTTTGAATCTGAAGAGGTGTAACTCCTGAGAGATTTATTTTTACACTGTCAGCTTAGGTTTCATAACTCTGTAGAATTCAGCGATCCTTTTATCTGACAGTTTCCCAAGTGTTTCTTGTCTTTGCTTTACATTACAGTCTCTTCTCTGCACAGGTGCCCTCCAGGCCATCTGACCAAAGAGAGCTCTTTGGGCAAAGTGTGTGTCTATACCCTGTGCGCCAGTCGGCCGTGTCGCCACGGCACTTGTGTGGCGCACTCCCCGTCGCGCTACTCGTGCCACTGCAGTGAGGGCTACCGGGGACGTCACTGTGAGGTGACACTCGCTATGTTCCACAACGAGGAGAGCAACACCCTCAGCATCAGCTCCATGTTCGCCATCAGCATCTGTGTCATGGCCTTTCTAGGTAGCTATGTCGACTATGTCATCTTCTACCTGTGGTAACAACACTGTCATCATCTTTTGTTGTGTTTAGTCTTTTTTATGTTTTCGTCTCTCAGTTTGTTTCTTTTTCCATATTTAATACGTTGATTTTCGTCTTGTTGTGTTTTTATTTTGGTTTGTTGTCATCTTCATGGCATAATTCTCCATTATGTTTGCTTTTATCTGTATCATCCAAGATTTTTATTTGTTTTCTGCCCATGTTTGCTTCTGTGAAATCTATTCATACACACCTCTTGTAGCTGTATTGATCTCTTGAGTTGTGCCAGGATGTGTTTTCTCCATGGGAGGCTGGTAGAAGCGTGAAACAAATATTTCCAATGGAACAAAAGCAGGGAGGGAAACATTGTATGTCTTAATTTGTGATTCACATGGAAGCTGTAAAAGTCCCATGGGAAATGGGGAGTTTCTTTATGTGTTTTTCTATATTTCTCATTATGTTTGTGTCCCCTGTCTCTTCCAATGTTACGCTCTGACTTCAGAAGTCAATTTCACTCTGAGCCTTATTTTTTTATCTGACCAACTTATTTTATATCCCACCATCCACTCATTTTACTCCCTTGATGTGTTCTTTCCTTTCGATTCTGTGTACATTTCTGTTTTCCCAAGTCTCCCAAATGTGTCCACAATGTGCACTTTAGTGTTATGTGCAGTGAGCGCTGTACATCTCACACATCTGAAAAACAAAACTCCAAAGTACAAACAGGTAATTCTGGGCTTATTGTTACTAAAGGGTATTTTAAGTTAAGGGCTTTGATTAAGTATATTTATAATAATTCTCAGTGAGTGAAGTTTTGTATTTGACACCAGAGTTATGAGTTACTCTGCCATAGTAACAGAGATACATGTAAATACATTGACCGGGAAAGATGTTAGACAGTTTAACAACCACAAACAGCACCTGTTGTGTCTCCTATCAAAGCATTCAATTTGGAGAAACAATTTTGTCCAGTGTGTATTTTACAACTACAGTATTTACATATTATCTAAAAAAATACCCAGTGCTAGCTGCCCACCAAGGACTTTATCTTTAAATTAAATACCCCCTGGCAGAAGAGGTGCTCAGATATTAAATGATGGTTGAGGTATGAGAATAAAGGATGTTCCCAGTTACAGCATTCAGTCAGCACTATAGAGAGTTGGTTGTAGGGTTTGTGGATAAGTAGGTGTGAGCTCATTTTTATATGCAATTTTTGTGCAGATTTTTCAGTAATATGTGTAATATAGTGAACAAAATAAAACTGCCATTACACAGTTCATACTGTAATGAATGCAATAAAATAAAAGCACCAGATTAGGTCAGTAAATCAGTTCACAAAATTATATGAGATAGAATTATATGGATACAATTGAGGTTTTTTATAAAAAGTTTATTATATGTATCGTAAAAGTAAAAATCGAATTGCCAAGTCTTGACGTGGGATTTTGAGGGCCTTCAGTGGCTTTGACGACTTTGACTTGTCAGTTCATCTAAGCCTGCACTCTGACATATGAGAGGTCATAAGTTCAGAAATGTATACCAGAGCCCCAACGCTGACTGCTTTGTAGGAGAGGAATAGAATCTTAAAATCAATAAGTTTTAGATTTATCTGGTTTCTTCTTTGTACCTTGAGACAAAAATACATACAGCTGCTGAATTTTGATTTTTTTTAAACTAATGCCTGAGTATATAGTATTACTCAAGTATAAATAAATGGATGGCCTTTTCTAGCTATGCAGTTGTTCAAAAATACTGTATTAGAATATAAACAATTTCAAAACTCCAACGGCATCCTTTAATGAGCATAATTTAGTTGTTGATTTATTTTCTTTCAATCAGTGAATCCACTCAATGTCCCAGAACCCAAAGCCTTTAGAGAGTAAGGGTTCTAAAATAGTGACAACAAAAATAAATCAGGGGTGAAGGTGTTATAAGCTGTATCAATAATTCATAGCAGCAGTATTCAATATAAAGTACACACATCAGAATTGTACTTTTACATCATGGTCAGATTTGCAGGTTTTAATTCATTTTGATGATAGCAGCTTTGTAAATGTGATTTTTATTTTCTGCTTCATATGTACTGTATGTGTTTGTCTGTGTGTGTGTGTGTGTGTGTGTGTGTGTGTGTGTGTGTGTATGAGGGACTTGCATGTTGTTGCACTCACTACCCTCAGTAGGGCCACATCGCTGTTTATGAGTCTTTCTGTCAGAGACAGGCTTATAAAATGCTCGGGCAATTCAATACACTGTCCCTCCCTCTATAACTGGCTCAACATTCCCTCCAGGGCATGTGGCTAGTATTGGGACATCATTTATTCTGACACTTAAGAGTGAAACGTATAAAGCAGTCTTCAATATTTGATAATGAATTCAAAAATGATAAAGTGTGGCCTTGGCATCATTCATGAAAATGTATGTGTTGTTTGCATGCTAACTAAAAGAAGGTGCAGTCTATTTGAAGTGGCTTTCCTACCTTTCGCAGTCGCATATGAGGTATTTATATTCAAGGTTCAAACCTTTCACCTCGACAAGAATCCTACACTATAATGCAGATTAAAAGAGCATTATATCTGTATTTATACTAAATGGTATTATATATGTATATATATTATATAAAACAAAAAACGTTTTACCTCGTAATGAATAATCCTGAATGTAGAATTAAAAAGAGTCCAGTGTTTAATGAACGACTGGTTATGCAGTATGCGGTTGTTCAACAATGACCCTCATCACCACAGGAACTACTACCATAAATACACACTCACACTCTGCACACTTGCTGCACCAAGCAAGACTACTAGCTGGGTGCTAAATTAAAGGGGGACTCCTACTCTGCAAGTGCATTAAAAGTTAAAACGATCATCTATTATTAAGTTTTACATAAGCCATCACAGGCCAACCAGAATGTGAGTTCAGCGCGTTATTGACAAAGCCAGATGAGCTGATGTCTTACCAAGCTTCATTAGTCCGGCATCTAATCTGGCATCTTGTTTTTGAAGAATGGGAAAAAAATTGCTTCCCATATGGGCCAAGCTATCATGTAAAGTGCCTGTTCTTTTTATTCCCTGAACGATTTATAAATAAATAATTTGTTCAACTCTTCCTCATCTCTCACCTGTCTCATTTCCTTCTGCTCGTTTGTCTTCTTTCCTGCCAAATCTTGTTTCATCTGTCTCACGGCTCATTTTTTTCATTAACTCCAGACTGGAGCTACAGTTGAAGGGTTAAGTGTTTTGATCAAGTTATGCTGTAGTTGTTTACTTGACACTCATTTATAATGCACAGTCTGGACCGGGCTAACAACATAATACCCTGTTTACAGTAATAGTTAGAGGGCAAAGAGGTAGCAGCATTATGGATTGATGAATGACTACGATGTTTGTTCTCCACCTAGAGTGATATTGATCTCACTGGAACATAGCTGCACACATACATACACACACACACACAACTCCAGGCAGCAGTGGCTGCAGGTAAAAGGGGCAACCACTGTGTGCAAGTATGTGTTTACTTGTGGCTGATTGTACATGTGGTGGTGGCGGGGGTTGTGCCACTGTGATGTGTATCGAACTCCTCCCCTGCAGAGATGTGTTTAATACCAGCTCAGGTGATGTTGAGGGGTGAGGTGAGTGCGGGCCTCCAGGCACCACCTCAGAGCAGTGTAATTCTGGAGGAGAGGAGGAGGGCTGGCATCTGGTTGGTGCAGGGCCTCATCGAGATTCTGGTGTTTTCTGTGAGGACTCTCGGGCGCAGCAGTGAAGGAGCTGGGTCAGTTGATCAATATATCTCTCCCCCCTGCCCCATACTGAGGATGACTGGTTGAGGAGCAAGGGGGGGGGGGCTTACAATCCCTCTTTTTCTATGTGATTTGAGAGCAGCATAGAAATATTAAAAGTACAGCAGCTGATATGTTAAAGATGTACCAGGCACTGGCTAAAAAGATAACGATTTTTAATTGAGATATTTTTTTTAGCAGAGATTAGCTCTCGGGGAGTTGTTTTTCTGTCTTTGCTTATGAATATATGTCTCTTAGTGTGACCTCAAAGAGCCACTGGTGCATTATTCCCTTACAAAGCAATTACTTTAAAACTCCAGACTAATGTGATTACCCCACATTTCTCAGAAGATTTCCAATTAAACCATTACTTGGAACGTAACATATAAACTACTCTAGTTGAAACGGATCCTATCTGGTGTGAGAAATAAAAGCCGAGGCCAGACAGAGGCCACAGACAGACTGAAAAAATAGGAACAGTCAGTGGCTTAATGAGTGAGGAAGAGAAGAGAAAAGACACAGGGAAGTTCCAGTATAGGGAGACAAAAAAGAATTACGGAGATAAAAAGAAAGAGAGTCAAAGTGTGAGCTAGTAAAAACAGATAGTGAGAAAGTGAAAAAGAGAAATAGGGATGGCAGATGAGAAAAAAATATTGGTGGAGATTAATGGACTTTAAAGGTCAGTCCAGCATGTTGTATAATTCAGCACACAATAGCTGTGATTGATGTGTATGCTTTAGGACCTTTCCTGGGCTGCTCCCGCAGCATTCCTCTCCACGTTCATCCGAGCCACCAAGGCTTTGAGTTTAAGCTGGGAGGAGTACAAATACTGTTAATAGGTTTCCGAGGAACTGTGGTCTTTTATAACACCGGAGAAAAGGCAACATCAAAGGGAATAGGTGGAGAGGTGGTGCCACAGTTTCTATGTGTGTTCCATTAGTGTGTCTTAATGTACAGTCAGTGCACCTAATAGGACCTGCAGGACAAATCAATGTGATGGAAAGTCAATTAAGAGTTAAATACCATTAGTATTTAGAAGGATGTCGGGTGTTATATTACATGTGACGAAAATCCCATACACTATATTCACAGTGCATAGTAGTTACATCATCACTTTCTACTCACGATGTCAATTTCAATTACACCCAAAGATATGTTTTTTTTTCTACTCAGAATCTCATTTTAATTATGTGAAAGAGTTCCTGCTGTGTTAACATGCTCTCTGGCACCCCTCAGTGTTGATGCTGGGCCTGTTTCTCTACTCCTGCTGGAGGAGGCACAAGGGGCTGAAGGAGGGCGTGTACCACGTGTCCGCGCACCACGGCGAGTGGGAGGATATCCGAGAAAACGTGCTCAACTACGACGAGGAAGGTGGAGGAGAGCAGGACCAGGTAAAACGTGGGCACACGCTGATTGTCAGGCAGTCATGGGAAGAAATTGTGGCATGTCTCCAAGTTCTCACTTCCATGGCTGTGCATTTTAAATGTCATCACAGAATACTTTTTACAGCATCTTTTAAAAAGCATACAAACAAGTCCCACGGAGGGTACACCGGCAGACATTAACATTTGATTGAGACTGGTGTTTGTTGCTACCTTGAAATGAAAACCAAATATCAGTTCCCTGGAGATCCACCAGTGTGAGTCAATTAGCTGAAATTAAGCAAGTAGACAACAATTGCTGTTAATGTCTCTGTTGTAATAGTGCTGAAAATAGCAGGCCCCACTGCAATCAGATAATTAATTACTTGGCTAATCAATAGTGCTGTTGTTGCCACATCTCATCCTACGTGGTGAATCTTCGCCTTAGCCTGGAGAACAGGTCCATTGGCTTTGCAGAGGCATTAGCTGAGCTACACTGCTCTGAGCACAGATTGGTGTCATGTGGCAATGTTGTTTTTCATTATCTCTTCAATTCCTGTGAAGATTACACAGGAAAAAGTAAAAGCATCACTTCTTTTCCGTCCCTTCATTCCCTGCTTCTCTCTCTCTCTCTGTGTCGGTTCCTCAGAATGCCTTTAATATGGTGGAGCTGCAGCGTTCCCTCCAACCCAGCCCGGCACAGTCTTTGCGCTACAGCTATCCACAAAGCATCATCTCTTACCCGCAGACTAAGCTTCCCCAGGACAACAATAAGAAGACAGTCTCTAATGGAAATGGCAGTGCAGCTATCGCCCTACGTCTGGCCATCCCTCCCTCAGAAACAGAAACCCTGCCGTCCCCTCTGACCTTCCGTCGCTCCCACAAAAGCCTTTCCTTCTCCAGCCAGGACTTGGCCCGCTACTTGTGTGAGGTCATCAGAGACATGGAGCACCCAGGTGAGCTCGGCAACATGACCATGCCGCGGCACTCCTCTGAAAAGGAGCGCGGCCTGACAGCGGTGCACTCCCTCAGCTCCCTCAGTGGACCTCAGGGTTCAGAAGTCAAGCTTCAGAGGGCCCAGAACACGCGGATGGACAGGTTCAAAACCCTCCGAGCTGTGATGAGTGATTTGAGAGGAGACTCCAAGACGCCAGAGGACCAGAGAGACAAACTGAAGGAGAGCAGAGGGCCGCAGAACTGCGAGAAGAGTGGGTGAAGCTGCTCAGAGGAACAGAACTGAAGGTTGCAGAAAAGCAACACTAATCAGAAGACGATGGTGGAATTCCAAAGGGAGATAATTAAATGTGAAATACTTTGAGACTGGGAGATTCCCAGGGTGTATGTGAAATCTGCTCTAAATGTACTGTATTGATGAAACTTTGAACATTTAAGTTCTTTGATATAAAAGATGTTTACCAATGAATGATCAGATGTGATGTATTGTTTACTTGACATTGCACTGTACAGTATTTACTCCACAGAAGTCACTTTTTGCAAGTGCTCTGTGTCAAAACTACTTGTGTCATAAAACTCATAAGACTGCACATGAGTTTCCTGTTAGAGAAGTGGATTTTGTTTTCTGTTAATGACTCATGAAATAATTTATGTGACAAAAATGATTTTGTTTCATTTGTATTATCTATTTCCTTTTAAATAAATTAATATCTTTGATAATATTTTGAGCTTGATCTTGTTCAAACACCAGTCCACATTAGTGATCGTCAAATCTCCCACTTTTGAAGTTCAAGCCAACTTTCATCATCAAATGTTGGCCAGGCTGTTTTTTTTGTTGTTTTTTTTTAGTATCTGGTCAGCAGTCACTAAAGTAAAGATGTCTTTCTTATTACCTACACATGAATAATCCTGTCTGTGTAGTTTCATTTTATCTATCTTCCTTTATTCCTGGCAGTGATTAAGATGAATCGTGACTCAGAAATAAACTGGAACATCTGGTCTTGTTTTATTCAGCTAACTATTACCAGCAACAAAGCTCTGATCAGAAGAACAAAGTCAATTTCAGGATTAATCATTCATGTCCAGAGCCTGTAGCCCTCTGACCTGAGCTTCTGGGAGTCTCCAGTATGAACTTAGAAGTGTGGGGGCCCCAGCAGGCCGCCCCACACTACACTTAATTGGACGGCATCACTGGAGTTAAACAGCTGTGACACTGGAGTGAGCCGCTGGGGAAGCACATGGAGTTGCTGCATACAGCTGATGGTCTTGATTTTTGTATCTGGCCTATCTACACACCCACTTAAGAGGCAAAAGGGATTTTAAGTACCTTTAGTTTTTCTTTTTTTGTCTTGTGGTATACGGAATCTTTGTGCTGGTCCAAAGATCTTCAGTACTCTAATGCTACATCTCTTTCTCTCTGTGGTTATTGATATTAGTACTACATTAAATCCCACTCTATCCTCGTCCTCCTCATTGAGCTACATTAGTGAAGTACATTTTAAGTGAATGCACACTGCCACCTACTGACGAGATGCTTGTACCACATGTAATACGAACAACTGCTCATCATTTCAGTTTGTCTGTGCAGTACAAGAGGGATTTCCACTAGTGGGATCTTTGAACGAGTTCATGGTTATCTCAGGCATAATGAATTACAATTTATCTGAAATGTAATTACATTTATTAAAAGTAGAGCAACCGCTGTATGCGTGATTAGTGTGAATTTTAAATGCTAATTCGTTTACTGCAGTATTTTCTATCAATTTACATTGTAAACATTCACTTCAGTTTAGGGTTAATCTAAATTTCGATTTAAAGCTGAAATAAAATTGTAAATGAACATTCTGTGCTGCATGCGAATCTGCTTCCAGGTATTCGGCTTCATAATATTGAGAGATTACAGTAACCTATCTAGGAAATCCTGGGTAATCCTATGACCCCCCCAGCTCTTTCAGTGTGGCTGCTCATCAGCTATAAGATCTGCTGCTGTTATCCTGAGAAACGTCCAGGTGTGACAGTCATCATGATGCTCTTTAAAAGGAGTAAGGGTACTGTACTCAACAAAACTACCATGAAAAATAAAGAGTAAGACCAGGAACGGCTTGCTGTTCAGGATGTTGTTTACATTGTAGCCATCAGAGGTCGCTGTAAGTCTGTAAGCTGCGGTAAACAAGTTCACAGCAACAATCTGAATACACAAGAAGATTAACCTCACTGAATGGTTTGATTAGTGCAAAGAATATGTGAATTATCTGTCAGAAGTCAACAACATCTGAACACCCACAGAGAAAAAACACCAGTGCAGCAATGCAAAAATAAAGTCTCTAACTGTTATTATCGAATATAAGATTATAATAATAAAATTCACAACCTGTAGTAGGTGTCAGGAGTAGAAGAGTTATTCACAAATCTGCGTTTCTCACATTTCATATTTTCTGTTCTTATTTATTTTTCTTGTGAAATTTTAGATAATTTTACATCTTTGAACTTCAAATGAAACCATCAGTTTATAGGTTTAGAGGGAATTGATTCTTTGGTGGAACACTTCATAAAAATCTCAAACGTTTTTTCTTTATACCACTTCATACTTTTCATTCACTATAT
Organism: Ctenopoma multispine; assembly: GCA_034779795.1. Taxonomy (NCBI): domain Eukaryota; kingdom Metazoa; phylum Chordata; class Actinopteri; order Anabantiformes; family Anabantidae; genus Ctenopoma; species Ctenopoma multispine. The sequence goes on along the minus strand of JAUYWH010000024.1, from coordinate 7,130,707 downwards.
TGTATTTTATACTTGACTGCTACAATACTACAAATTATCTGCAAGCTTTCAACCAGTTACTTTGCCAGTTTAGAGTTCTAGATATAATCTATATGAAGAACTTATTAAAATTGTTAAAAAATAAGTTTTACCTTAACCACAACAATAAAATGATGTTGACACATGGGTGCATGCAATATTAAGCAAATCAGATAATATATCAAGAATCAAGTAACATTTTAAATGCAGAAGCTTTATTTTTAATGAAGTACAGTGCCAAAGAGGGTACTCTTAGCTAAGTAAAGAATCATAATACTTTATCCACCAGTGGCTTTCAGATAATGTAGTGCAGTAAAACTTCACAATACGCTGTAAATAAAAAACTAGTGCAATGATGTGGAATCACTTAAGACCTATTTTTGAATCAAAAAGTACAAATAGTACAAAATGAATCTTTTAAAAAAGATCTCCTTATTTTGAATTTGAACTTGGCAGGCACATGTTTTCCATGGTGTTGCGTCACCTCTTCTTTTACCAACACTCTGTGGGTGTTTGGGAACTGAGGAGGCCAACTGCTTATGTTTTTTTAAAGCAAATGTTTTTCAATCCATTTTTCAGCTGCACAACAGTGTGGCCCTCCTTTGTCGATTCCTTTTTGCTTCATAATGTTTTTAATGAGTGACGGGTCTGGACTGAAGGCAGGCCGGTTTAGCACCCGGACTCTTCGGAGCCATGCTGTTGGAATACATGCAGAATGTGGTTTGGCATTATCTTGGTGAATTAAGCAAGGTCTTTCCCTAATTGCAGCATACATTGATTCAAGACCTGTATATACATATCAGTAATCGTTAATGGCGCCTTCACTGATGTGCAAGTAACCCATGTTGTGTGCTCTATGCACCCCCATAGATGATGGCTTTTGAACTGTCAGCTAATAGCAAGTCAGATGGTCCCACTCCTTTTTTAGATAAACCTATGATGAACTAAACACACTTATCAGACCTTTTTCAATGATTGACCAACTTTAAACCATCAGTGTACCACTCTGATGATTTGCACCTCACAGTAAGTTAGTTCTCAAAAGAAAGAAAACCCTCTCCTCTTCAGCCAGCAATCACGATTTTCAAAAGGAATTTCAGGTTTTGTGACAGATCTTGTGACAGATCCACCAGAAAGTGTTTCACTTCACCTCACTCCATCTAAAATGAGCTTGAGGCCAGAAAAGGTTTGAGACGCACCGTCAGTTGGTTGTTATTAGCCTTTATGCAGCGGGGGTGGCTCAGTCTGTTGAGTGGTTGCCCATCAACTGTAGGGTCAACAGTTGGTTCTTGATTACTGGTTGTCTTTCCCTGGACAAAACCCTAAACCCCCACGCTGTCCAAATATCTAGCAAAATTCCTTTGCTAAATAAATGTGTGGACCATAATTTGAAGCTGAAAGAGCGCAATGAAATATAGGTTTGAAATCATTTGCATTTAAACTGTACTGTTTTAACTACTTTAGAAACATGGTTGTACTACAAATATTCAGAATAAAGTAAACAGCAATACCATTAGAAATTGATAGTTTTTTCATCACTGCTAAACACTAAGGACGTATCAGTTCTCTTGCAGAAACCAGAAAATCTAAATTCACTAGATAACAATTTTAAACACAAACAAATCAACATAATGAGGTAATATTTACACAGCAATTATCAGGATGTACGATACACTGAGTCTTGTGTCGTCCTGCACTACAGGACACATTTGATGAGATCTCAGTGCAGAAGGTGGGGGTGGAAGAAGGTGGTGGTGGTTGGGTCGAGTCTAGAGGCGGAGAAACACAGGAGCGAGTGTTTGATGTGACAGCTGGAGATTGTAGGAATGAGGGGTGACACAGAGCTTCCTCAGCCCTGGCCGGTCATCCAGTCAGGCTGTCAGTCAGTCACTCACTGAGGTTCCAGCTCTGTTTACTCTTGTGTTATTAACGTTTGTGTGTGTGTGTGTGTGTCCATGTTTATCCTCAGGCAATAGATCTGGGAGAAGTGACAGTGTGGTGTGGCCCTCTGTCAGTCGCCCAGTAAAGTGGCATGCGTGTCAGCTCTCCTGACAGACGCTCTCATCCTGCTGGCCAACGATGGCGGTTGCAAATGTGGGACATGTCTTGTGACAGAGCGACACAGCGTACACGACAACTCAGCGTGCAGACAGGACACGAGCAGTCAAGTTTGATGGGGCGGGGGGGGTCACCGCCGAGCGCCCGGGTTCTCAGAGGTTGAGTGAGAGCTGCAGTGATCTCTGCACAGCTGGAGACACAGCGACTGTGCTACATCTCACTTACGGACCTGGATGTAAGAGAAAGCTCTTTTAAGAGATGTGCTGACGTGGTTCCTAAATGCACCACATGCAGCATGTTAACATTAATAAATTCTTACCATGCTCTGGGAAATTACTGTTAACATATAAGTCCATGTGAGAAATTTGGCAGCCTCTAACTGTGTTCACACTGTATTTAATATTATTCTGAATCTGTGATTTGCTTTACATTATGAGATTAGTGGTTTACCTCACACAATAGAATTTACCTCCCTGTTCTTACATGCAGCAGGCATCAAAACTTTCAGAGATCCTCACAAAGACAGATGGCGTCTGTAATACAGGGAGCCCGAGTGTTCGACTATAGTTTAGTTTTTAATGTGTTTATTGCTTTTTGGAACAAAACAACAACCACACAAACAATCGTGTCACATCTATAATAGCAGCAACAATTAACACTGTTGTGAATTCAGTTAAAAACTGTCCATACAGGGTTCCTCATGTTACCAGAAACACCTTCTTGTCATTAGACATAATATCAAAGTCTGTTCAGATATAATGTGTTGACCATTTATTTCACACCTGTCATGCATTGGAGAAGTCTCTCTTGTCGTCTCTTCTCTTTCTAAACAAAACAAATTTTTCACACGTTTTCATTCTTCAACACAAGAAGCTTATTACTTCAGTGCCGGTTGTGAGAGGCTCCCCAACGCTTCCCAAAAACACGGAACACTTCTAATATGTGTGCAGTCCACTGCAAGACCAGAGAAAACAGCTTAAATTACAACAACTAGAAAGAGGAGATATACCAGGGTTAGAGTTAGCTACATTTTTTTACATTTTGTTTTATTTCATTTCATTTTATTTCATTTTTTTCTGTGAGAAGAGCAGTCTGACTGAATAGCAGACAATTATTTGTAAACTTTCTATTTGTGCATGCTTTACTTTACTTTACTTTGCTTGGCAGACGCTTTTATCCAAAGCGACTTACAGGGATGTCCTATGTCATAGGACACATGTTTATGGGAAATTTTTAAATGACGGATTTTCACCTTTTAATTTACACATCAGTAACATTTATTATTCCACATGTGTGGTTAACATTGACAACAATTTGTTAAATGTGTAATGCTTTGTTTTGAGTTTTATTATAATGGGAGAGTGTTGGAATCATGAGACAATATGAGACACTATTAATTACATGTTGTGCTCCTGGTTTCCTAGCTGAAGAATAGACTCTGCGTCAGCGATAGATGTAAGTTTTGTATGTGACCATTTCAAACTGCAGTTCTTGCTATCCACCCACAGGTGGCACTCTTTGCCACACCTGAGCTCTGATCACACCACTGGTCTGTGTTCACATCAAGTTCCTCAGGTTTCCTTTCAGACAGTTAGATACCTTATCCCCTTCCTGTGTGGCTCAGTACTTCGACACTCGGCTCTTCAAGGATGCACCAGCTCCTCCGAGAAATGCGCTGGCTACACTTTATCATTGACTGTATTGAGAGCTTTTAGTGGCACAACTGTGATGGATTCTGTGAGTAGTTGACTTATTGATCACTGTCCTGGGCTGTGAATACTCAAATAGTTACCAATCACCTCCAGAAATCACCTTCCCACACAGTTCAAAAGTTGTAAATGGTTTTTGTTCTGCGCCACAGGTGACTTTGAGACAATAATTGATCGAATATCTGAGGGGGATTACATAAGAGCAACTAAACCTGGGAGGCGTTCTTATGTTGAATGTGGCCATTCGAGGCTGTCAAGGACTTTATCCATCCATCATTGAGGAAGAGGAGGGTTGAGCTGAACAGCAGTGGTGGGGACGAAGAGGGGAGAAACAGAGGGCGCCTGACAGATGGGCTTAGTGAGTGAATCATTGACAGGGGCCTGCTAACGGATGCTGGCTCCATCAATAGCTCAAGCCCGTGTGATGAATTACTGCAGACAAACAATGCTGAGTAAGCAAATGTGTTTTTAACAAAGCCAGGTGAAAATATTACAGCTTCTTTTCAGGGCTTCAAAATAAAATGTGTATTCATATTTTTTTTGTTGGTATTTATGGGCATACGGCCAAGCAGTGGCATAACATAGTAAGTATAAAGCACTGCATTCAAATACTATATTACATATATTGATAATAATAAAATGATTTAAGTCATGTTAAATAAATGTAAACTTAATTTTATACTATTTGTGTTTGCTGTTTTTTCATCAATAGCCAATTAATGTATTTACCCTCTGTAATCACCTTTATATGTATTTAATTTCATTAGTGGTGGAGTCCGCCACTGTAAACAGAGTTGCCAGTTGCTCTTCTGGCAAAGTATCCGTTTAACAAGTGTTTTCTTGTCCACAGATGTCTGGGATCTGTGCATCGGTGCAAGTGCAGGACAAGTGCACATACCACCAGTAAACATGTGTGTTGTTAATTATCATATCTTAAAAAAAAAGATTTGGTTGAAAAAAATGTCTAAAATACAAAAACAAAACTAATATATATTACAATTCAAACTTTTGTTCCCAGTTTCCAGTTGCTTAAAAAAAGAGTAGCCTAGAAAATGTTCACACCGCCCTTTCCAAAATAATCCTCTCCCCTCTTTGTGTCGCCTCCTCCCCATTACTGCAGACAGAACTCCACCAGGTGCTGCTGGAAACAATGGCTGGCCCATACAGGGATCAATGCCAGGCCACTGATGGGCTCTCATTCCTTCACCAGCAGACGTGATAAATGACATGGCCCATATGTTTCAGCAGCCTAGACTCTAGCCGCCAGCCTCCTTTGTCTCTACATCTAAAGGGAGTTATACTGTGAAAAATGTAATGCACACACACGCAAACAAAGCACACATGTTTTTGTCAAAAGCCAGGTTATGCTGTATTAACTGCACTATGTGTTATTCGTTTAGACAAGAATTTATGACAAAGACTCACTAATTGGAGACAAATCCTTATTGTTTATAATAATAGATTTTAGCTGCTTCAGTATGTGATCCTTTATCTGTGTCCAGTGTATGTGTCTCTCTTTCGTCCTCCTCCACCACACTTCTTTCTTCTCTTTTCCTTGGCAGCAGTAAATCCTGATGTCTATACAGGTAGCAGTGCTCTGGCCCCTGCCTGCCGAGTCCCAGGTGTCTTGTCAGCTGTCAGAGACGTCCGACAGCAGACAGGGATGGCATGACCAGCCGGCCGGGCCGTGTTGGACGGGTCAGCCGTCAGCATTGTGGACAGACAGGCATGTGGCAGTGATCTCCCTGTGACAGGCTGTCAGTGCCGCCGGAGAGCCACCAACCAGCACTCGCCCCCTGTCATCCCACCTGACTACAGACAGAGGGGAAGCTCTGAATTCTCAACTTGGCACCCGGACTCCACTGCTCCCCCCCACCGCTGCTGTACAGTACTTCCACTGTGGCTTCTAAATTCAGTAGTCTTCTTTATCTATGAAATGCACTGGTGTGGTTCCTGGCTCAGTAATAGCGTTGTTCTGTATTAGATATTCCAATTAAATGTTTACTGAAAGGTTGATTTAGTGCAGATGCCGTCACTTGCTTTACTTCTTGAAAATGTATACCTGCAGGGGAGACACGGCCTATAAGAGGAGGAAATGCAAACCTGTCAAATTATATAATTTCCCTTTTATAACAAGAGACTTCTCTGCAGTGGTAGTATATGCTTGAGGTTGTGTGTTTACCCCAAACCGGTCTCTGTCCACCGTTCTCTGTGCTCCTGTCTGACAGGTGACATTTGGAGCAGTTCAGGAGATGTATGTGCCATTTGTATCTGTGGCAGGGTCAGAGCATGTTACATGACCTGCAGGACAGAGAGCTAGAAAAAAGATACTAATCTTGCCCGGGGATCAATACAGCACAGGGAAGCTCTGATAATTGACTGCTGTCAATCAATCAGTGCTGTGTTTGTGCAGCCAATAAATGTCTCTTTGTGGAACCAAGCGATACTGTGGGGAAACCATTTTCCAAGGAAAACCTTGGAAAATAAAAGGTTTAACTCTTTTTTTTTTATCTCAACATTTATGTTCCGTGAATCTGCAGTGGTGGATGAAGTATTCAGATCCTTTAACAATAATAATGATAGACTTTATTGATCCCCTTGGGGAAATTTTTTAAATTTACTGAGGTAGAAATACTGATACAGAAACAACACATATATATATATATTTTTTTTTCTATCCCAGAAAATCTAATATGGCTTGAAATAGCATGTGCAATTTTTAGCTTTTGTCAAGGAAATGTAACCTCAGATTGCCTTGAAACATTATTAGTACAGCTAACAACTATTTTCAGCATTTCACATAATCTGTAACTTGCACTGGGAATTTTACAAAACAGTTACAGCATTGTGTCAGGATTTTCTAAACATGATTTTTCACTGTTGGATTTGGTGACATTGTGTAGGACAGAGTCTCGGGCGGTGGGGGGGTTTATCGCTAATTATCTGAGGAAAGATGCTGCATATACACTCTGCAATCATGAAGGCATTAGTTATATAAACAAGAGTATTTCCATAAACATGTCTGTGACAAGAGTAATTGAACACCACTCTGTTAGAGCTAGCATGTCTGCATGACTGTGTTAATGGGTGGTGTAGTTAGCTGTGTGTGGACTGGCGGTGCACCACAGAAGCACAGAGAACATTCACATACTCTATGTGGACTGCACAACCAAAAGTGCAAACACACGTGGACATGCACAAACTCTGCGCACACACACACACATACACCAGAGACATAGAGTACATATGCATGTGATGTTCAGAGAGGAGGTGACATCAGAATATGCAAAAAAGACTTTGCCGCAGGCCAGAGATTTTTAATGATGAAGCCATTCATTATAGAATAAGGTCATTATGCTTTTGTTGTCATGAAATGTACACATTCATCATCAGTCCACCCAGGACTGAGTCCATTGTCCCTCTTCTCCGGACGACCTTGTCTGGAAAATTTATAAAGTGAAAAAAATAACAAACACACAAATACAAACACAGGCTGGCGCAAACATGCATACTAGTGCACACACCAATGTCCCCAAGGACAGCAAACATACACACCGTGAAATATTTTTCTGAACTATGTTCATTTTATCGCACCATTTATAAAGTGAGAGAGGAAGTGCAACAAAAGGATGCTTTTTCGTGAGTGTTGTTCAGCTGTTTCATACTGTTTCATCCTAACCAGAGACTAAACCAGATATATGAGGCTGTAATGAAACATTTTATGCTAATTGTATTTGTTTATGAGCAAATTAATGGCAGCCGTGCAAAACGGATGATGATGTGAGCACATACACAACATGATAGGATTCTTGAGGAATTCATTAGCTGTTTGCAGGTAATTAGAGGAAATAATTAAGGTGATTAGAGTGTGTCACGTACGCACACACACACACACAAACACACACTCACACACCGGTACAGTATACATCAAAAGATCTCCCCTACCGCCCTCCCTGGTTTTCTGCAACTCTTTGTGGAAAGTGCTGACAGTGCTGTCTAGAATAACCCAGTCACTGAATACAGAAAGATTTTGATCCCTCTTTCTTCCCTCATCTTCTTCGTCCTCATAGGTATCCTGTTAGCAGGGTCCCCCTCCAGTCACAAATCCCTCATACCAAACCTGACCACAATCTGACACATGCAGAGGTGGCATATTGGTGCACCAAATATACAATCGAGTAGAGAGCTCAGGCAACAGAATGCAGGAGTGATAAATCAACAAGCTGGAGCTCCTCAATATAGACAGCACAGCATCACAGACAATAGCAGAGAGATAATATGCACATAAATGCAGCACTCAGCTCATGCACGTCCTGCAAAAATCTAATGTTCATGTGTGTAGTAGGAGCTGTAACATGGAGGGTAAAGCCCGCTGATTATCTGAGTGTAATAAGCAAGCGGCTTCGTTCTGCAGTGTAATTGGTCTGCAGTGGATCTGCAGCCGAAGCTCGTTAGTGTCACAGCAGAAATAATCACGCAGTAAAAACCCCTCCTGTGACTGATCACCATATATCACACACATACACACATACAGATGCATGAATGATTTCCACACACACACGCGCACGCGCGCACACACACACACACACACACACAAAACTCTTGATAGGTGGAGCTTTAGTGTTATAATGCACATTTGTGCATTAATGCAGCATCTAGAGTAGAGAGGGAGCATAATAGGTTGTCATGTGGATTGGAGGCGGTTTTGATTTATTTGGATAAATCTTTGTTGCTATTTTGTGTTACAAAATACTGCAGTTTAAAATGTCTGCTCTGCGTCTATCTTCTTGGATCTAAAACAGCAGAAATGCCAGTGCAAATGCAATTTTAGATCTCATCTTTTCTTTCCTAAAAATATACTGTACATATTATTCTCTGAAGCCATTCCAATCAAATGTGTTTGTCTTTTTTTAAAAACTTTATTTCATATTCTTATTCTCAGTGGGAAAAGCATGTTGGTGTGACTGTGTTGTTTATTGTCATTTATATCTGTATTAATGAAATCTTATACATACATGCTACATACTGAAATCCATTCCAGTAAATTTTCTTTTAAACTTTTTTTTTCATTTTAAATGAACAAAAAAAAAATAGTATGGGTTTATGAAAGATAATCCCACTGTATATGTATGTTGTGTCTGCAGGTTGTTCCAGATATGAGAACAACCTGCTGTGATTTTCAGTCCTAGAAACAGTTTCAGAAAATATCACTGAAGTCACTGACGTGCTTTAGAGAGAAGCAGTTCTACACGACTCCTGCTATGAGGAGAAATACTGAGTAGATGGCACTGGAGCTATTACAGTTAAAGTGTAGAGCGTTTCATTGTTTAAGATGAAGGTGAAAAGCAGTGTGAGTGTATGTGTGTGTGTGTGTGTGGGAGGTGACTGATTCTGATTCAGAAAGGGGACCTACACACTGTCTGAAACAGAATCAAACTCTGACACCCAGGCATACGCCACCTGCACCAGAAGTCATTTAACTGTCCTCCTGGGCCATCGTAACATCAGGAAAATTCAATCACCCTGTCTGCTGTTGGACGGGGGACAACGTTCTCTGAGAATACTTGCAAAGAAACTTAATAGCTAAGAGCATTAAATGCTGGTTGTTGCTAGCTCTGCTGCCAATAGTGAATAAATGATTTTGGCAGTGTATACAGACGGGGAAATCAATACCAGAGGGTTTTATGTGGTGCTGGTCTTCTGTATTCATGTAAACATGGGAAGTGGTTTTCTTCACACCTCAAAGCAAGATTACCTCTCCCCACTGGAGCCCTGCCTGGGTGCAGAGGAAGATGCAGCTTGAGTCTGTCACTGGCAGGAAGGTGATATTTGAACATCACCCGTTCCAATACGATACATGCATGATACATTTTTTGTTCTGGTGGCCCACGCTACATGTCAGTGCAGGAAAAATCCCTGCTTTGACGAGTGAGTGCTCGAGCAGAATAGCTGTTGCACATTTAGTGGCGACTTACTAGAAGGCTTGAAATCGTGCGGTCAGTGAGAAGCTGACGCAATATTTCACAAAATGCCTTTTGTTGTGTTTAGACTGAGGCATACCCTGTTGTGACCCCTCTATCCATATCGGCATCCAAACAGGGGCAAATAGAGATACGGAGACTGAGAATGAAGGGGAGGAGGCGCTGGTGTGAGAGGGCTACTGCTCAGCCATAGTGACCGGGTGAAAAGGCAGTGCAGATGTAATTTGTCCTCAATGGCTGTTTGGGAAGAGTAATTGTGGTGACACTGGCGGGTCGATAGTATGGATTTTTTGTTTGGAGTGCCCTGTGTGTGTGGTGCTAAAGGGAGGCCAGGAAATATAACACTGCTGCTCAAATACAATAAAAATGGATTGAGGGTGTGGTGGTTGTTTGCAGAGCTGGTAGCCATCGTTTGGCTGTGGATGTCATACTGTAGCCGCTGTGGTTATCAAATACACCCCGTCGTTCTGCCCTATTAACACCAAATGTTCAAGCCCTCAAACAGGTCTTTGAAACAGGTTTAAATGCTGGAACGAGACCATCAGTTAAGAGGTGTTTCACTGGAGCAAATATGTGTCTAAATAAACTGTACTGAAGAGTGGCCATGTGGTGAAACAAAATCCTGATTTGTTAAGCTTTTATAATGCACTTCCCACCAAACTATTACGAACTGATAAGGATGCATAGCCCTCAACACTGTCTGTAGTAGCAGTGTTCAGACAAAGAAAAGCTATAGTTTGTTTAGTTAGCATTTATCTGCTAATCTACAATAAATATATTTGTTTTCAAGGGACTTGGTTGTACAGACCCTTGTCTGAGTGATTGTACAGTAGCAGTGGGGGGTTTAAAAAAGCCTCAGGCAGAGGCCAGTGGGCGCCCACTCTGGTGTCCCAGTCAACTCTAACATGATCAGGCAATGGTGTGTAGTGTATTGTGTTTTGTCCACCCTATGAAATGTAATGAGGGAGAACAAAAGGGGTTATGACACGGTGGAGAGACATGTAGTGTCTGTCTGGCATTAGACGCAGCATGTGCACTATCTTGCGCTCATGTGTTGTGTGATAAAATTGTGTTTCTTCGCTCAACCAGGTAAAAGTCTCTTTGAGATTAAACTCTGCAAGGTGTAACCTATACAACACATACTAACTTTCACTACAATGTGTGACGCGGACCGTACTTCTGCAGGGTGTTTCTTTTGTGTGATATGTCTGATGTGTGTGTGCTAAAATGACTGTACCTCCTTGTTGCCTTCTTTACGCCCTTTGTTTGAGGTGTCAGAAACACGTACTCACATGTGCAAATACACCATTTCTTTGGCATTCTTCCTCGAATCTGCTGTCCACCACGCTGATAATGAACAGCGTGTCCCGTCTTAATAGGACACTTTCCATCGTGCCAGGGCCACCTCATCGAACACAGCCAGGCTCTGTCTGTGTCACCCCTGTCAGCACACATCATCTCCTGTTTCACTCCAAAGCAGTGCTCTTTGGGTAAAACCATTAACAGAGTCAACAGACACAAACAGGACCACATTTTGACACTCAGCCGCCACCCTGACGTAACAGAGCACGACATGTGACGTGGGGAAAAGGTCACACGACTCGTCAAAGAGACAGGGGTGCCTCTGATGGAGGATGCAAGGACTCAAAAATGGATGCCTCCCGACGGTGATGATGGACACATGGCTGAAACATGGCCTTCTGGGAGCGGTGGTAGGAGTGGACGTCCTGCCGGGAACTGTCCCTTCCGGTTCCTCCGGCCCGCTGACGAGTGGTGTCCTCGCTGATCTCACATGATGAGGCTCACACTAAGAAGGCAAATCAAATGTGCTTAAGTGTGAACTGTTTCACATGTAATCAGGGCAGGCATGACTTTGGTGCTGGAAGATGTTAAGTAAGTTTTAAGATTGTTTTTTTGAATAGATGGATTTTAAATCCTGGTAATTCAAATGCCTTAATGAATATTGTTTGTCCAGTTTTCCTAGTTTATGTTGTCTGTACTGTATTATTGTAAGGCAGGTTTGTAGGTTATTGTAGGTAAGTTAACTCACCTATTTGCCCCTCTATAGGTCACAAATTAACAGGCCAGCCTGGCTATTTCCCTCTGTTGCCAGTTATTCAGCTTGTAGTGGTAGTGGTAAAATAAAGGGTTTTCTAACATTTCCAACTGTTCCTAGTATCTTCTTCCAACGCATGGCAAAGTTTGATCCTGGCTACACATAGAACAGTTAAATATTTCACTCTAGTTTTTATGATGAGACTGGACCTTGAAATTGGTTTTTTGGTGGCACCTTTGAAGGTGGACTTTAGGGTCGTTTGATTTGCACATGTAACAGTAAATTCACAAAGCGTAATAGGAGCAGAATGCCAGGAGCAGATAGACACAGTTAGAGAGAGGATGGCTATAGAGAGCCAGTGAGGCAGGGAGAGAAAAAGGGAGAGGGTGAAAAAGAGATCGAGAGTCTCTGGGGCCCCATTAGAGGCAGTTCTGAGGGCCTGTGACATCTGACTGGATCAGTGTTCTTCAGTCAGAGGCTCTCCTCTTATCCACTCTTCTACTGGAGTCAATAAACACATCACCTACGCACAAACACATACACACACAGTAACAGAGCCTCTAGGGTGAACAATAGATTAGTTCATTTAGAAAGGGTTTGATTATTTCTCCTTGAAGGTACACAGCTTACTAAGGACTTAATAAGAATGTCAGTGCTGTTGCATATATGTGCTGCACTTGACACTGGACGTTTTAAAGGCATTGTGGAAAGTGCTATAATTGCTTAACTGTGAGCAAAGATCTGTTTGTGTGGTGTATATGATGTAATCTTTTTTTTGCATAAATCTAAAACTTTTTGGTGTGTAAAGAAGAGATGGTTAGCACGGCCAACTTGACAGAAAAACCGACCCATGAGCCGTAAACACTTTTCTCTCCACACTGCCAGTGCGGTGGCACCAAGCAGGGTGAAACTTTGAAAGTCAAGCGGTCCTTTATCCATCCCTGCTCTGACCTTTCTGCTAGGCTGCCCTGTATTCACTGGCTGTCGTGTGAGTTTGTCAGGAGCCATCCGTCTCTGTCCACCTCCACCCCCCTCCCCAAATCCCTGCCGACCCATTAGCCGGTAGGATCCGGGGGAGCAGCGGCACGGGTAGCCTATGGGGGCCTTTCCTCCCTCCCTCCTTCCTCACTCTCAGTCCTGGTATCCACATAGCACACAGCTCATCCAGGTACCCAAGAGAGGCAGAGCTAGCTAGCTATATATATATACAGTATGTAGCAAAACCATCAACACAGCACTACTGTCTGACGTGTAGCCCATGGGAGCTGCAGAGAGGCTGATAGCTGCTGGGACAGAAGGAGAGCTGGTGGCATCACTGAAGGGGTAATGCTGCTGCTCCCCGCTGATCTGTTGAGTTTCAACCAAGGACTGTATGGTAGCAGTCTGCATGTTTATGCACCAGGAGCTAGGTGCTTTTTAAGTTCAAACTTTAGCCTAGTTGTAATGTCTCAAAGTGCTGACTTACATTAAAACATTTTGCACCACACAAACTAATTTTGATATAGAGAGCTTTTAAAAAAAAAAAAAAATTTACACCCAATAAGTGCCAGGTGTATGCTAATTGTTGTGTAGCTAACCAAGAAATGATAGTGATAACCTTAAAGTAGAGCTACTCTGCATCAGATTGTACAAGTGTATCTAATAAAGTGGTCAGTGAATGTCTGTCTGTTTTGGTACAATTTACTGCCAAAAGTGAGTCACTGCCCTCCCAAAAAGAATTAACACTGACCTATATGTTTCTTTAAAAATACGCCTGGATCGACGCCTATCCTGTATCTCTTGGCTGGGTTGGGAAATTTCTACCTGCAACAATGAGCCATGACTAAAAGTCTTGACACTAGTTACAAGAACCTTGACTTTACACTCAAAGTCATGAATTTACAAAAAGCTGGTGCAACCTAATCCAACAGAAGGAGACACGCTTACTTACACTGATGAATTTCATATGTAAGGTTAATTTTTCTTACGTAACATCACAATCTGACAAAGGCTGTGTTGATCTCAGGAATTCAAACATAAGGAGTGAGTGGGAAATATGAGGCAAACAACACCTGATAGGACGATAGAAAGGGGGTGTGAGAAAGGGGAAGTAGGCATGAGTTTGGAAAAAGTGATGCAATTGTGAACGACAGAAGGATAGACGGATGGCTGAGAGATGAAGGAGGAGTAGAAAGGTGGAGGGAGGAGAAAAACACAGCGAGAGAGGGAGGGAGGAGGCAGTAACGTGATTAATGGACGAGTGGTAGTGGAGAGGTTGAGGCAGACTGGGAGAGAGCAGAGTGACAGTAATAAAGTGAACCTGCCTCCCATTCATCTCCCTCAACACGTCTCCCGTCTGACTGGTAGGGCTTTACACACTCTGACTAATGCCACGCTCCGCATGCGGGCACAGACAGGAGTGCCACACACTGCTTTTGGCTGCTATATGCCGCCACCTAAATGAACACGCAGCTTCTCATGGCTTCCCATTGTCAGCTTCACGCCCATCCACAGCTCAATCATTCATCAGCAGTGACGGCTGTCTGAGAGATCAACACTACCTCATCTCTTTTTATGGCTTCTAAATCATATTGTGTATCAGACTCATCTGGCGTGAAACAATTGCTATCGTCGCTTTAACAACAGGTCAAACATGGTGGTCACGTTCGCCGTTGGACACAAACACATGACCTTTCTCAAATGCAACGCGAGCTTTCAGTATCCGAGTCATGCCACAACAATGTGATGATTTGCTGCTGTTTGGGTACATATCGCCCTGCTCTACACGGATGAGTCTGTTGAGCAGTGGGCAACCGTAAACAGTAGTGTTTAGTGACCTTCCCTCTGGCTGTCATAATGAGATGCATATCCCAAATGTAGCCTCATTAACCTGTCCTGAGCTGTTTCAGGTCACGTGTTTTACACTGATTCCGCACTGGGGAAATGTAACCCCTCCGTGATAGGGTTATGTTAGGGTTGTTACCTCTGCTCATAACACGCTCCTTTCACTCAGACTTCCCGTAATTATAATAAATTAAACATGGCTCACAGTGGAGAAGATGAACCTAAATATTCATCCTTCTGAGACTGTGCATTGCATTTAAAGTGAACCTTCCCTGACCTTGCTAGTGAGTCAAGAGCCCCTTCTAAATGAATATATTATTAGAGTCACTCCTGCATATGTGCAGGTGAATGTGCTGTTGAAATAACTTGTAGATGAGTGATCATTCATCTTTTAGTCAACTTTCCCTGTGCACCGGTAAATCACAGTGTTTGAACCCTGAAGCCAGTGAAAAAAAAACTATGACTAAATTGGCTTAAATTACTTTGGTACTGACTTGATAAAAGACCCTCTATGTTATTTCAATCATTAGTGGTTTTAATTGCTCCAAGGTATAATGAATACATTACTAATTGATAAGGAAACCAGTAACAGTAAAGATCCCTCTCTAATGCGCCCCACCTGCATGGGGTAAATCTGTCTTCATATCAGCCACATGACTTTTGCCCGGGCAGACAATAGATTAAACAATGAATGAATGATTTATTAGCTGTCGTTGTCATGCTATTTAGATGGATGGGTGTACACGCGGCATGACCTCACTTCCTTGTACTCTGCCTTGTATTTGAGGGTATGAAGAGGGGAAGGGGGTGGACGGGGTGATGTTGGCAGGGCGGGGTGGGTCAGGCACACCACTGGCCAGTGACAGGACCCAGCCACTTGATCAATGATCCCTGAATTCAATGTTGTGCCGAGGTGTGAGGCAGCTGCGTCTGAACTCCAAATACATATGGAGGGACAAAGGTGTGTGTCTGTAAACTGTATCTGTCTTTGTGTGTGTGTGTGTGTGTGTGTGCATGTGGGATGGAGTGCAAAGCCAGAAAAGTAACTACCTTTACTCTCTCCAGCCTTACCTCCTCTCTCTTCCTCTTTCTCCCTCTCTCAAATGGGTTATTCTGGCGATGGCCCTGACAGGCCATGGTTTGGATTTTGATTTATGTTCCTGTGAAGCTCAAATCAAAGATTCCATCTACTGCTGCTTTATGGCAGCTGGGATGATGAATGGTGCAGTCTCTCGGTCAAACCAAGCCTCTGTGTCTTTGCCCCACATTTTAATTGCTAAAGTAGCCAGTCATCGCTCAGTCCTCCTACCCTCTCCCTGCCTCTCAACCTCATCCTTTCTCTGCTTTTCAGCCCATTGTCTCTCACCCTCTCTCTCTCATTCACACTCAATAATGTACCTTTATCTCCTCAAAATGCCTGGATGGCATAACTTTTCTTGATAAAACTTCAAATTGGCATCTAAAGAGTAGCCATGCAAAAAATATTTATATATATATATATATATATACACACACCCAGGTTGTCCAGATATGTAACCAATTAAGTCTTATAGATATCCCTTAATATTTCAAAATAGATTCTGTCTTTTCATTTCTCCTACATTATCTTAAAACCTCCAGCGAGAGTACATGATATACAGCAAACAAGCCTGATGAAGGAGAAAATTCATTCCTGCATCAACATAAAAACCCACTTTATTTGGAGGAAGAATGCGTAGATGTCAAGCTCTGATAGAGTTTATGTTTTCTCACTATTTTTCAAAAGTAAACACATTCTGCGGTACATGACATTACTAAGTAGGTTAAGCATAGCCCCTGGCCATCATCCATCAGTACAGAATGAAGCGAGCATATTCTGCTCGATGAGAGGTGAAAGTTTTCCACTGTGCCACGATGACATTTAATTTTTCACATCTCCTGCGTGTTCCTGGGATGAATTTTGGCAGACCTGGTGCAATTTAGCTGCTTGGCAGTTTGAAATTGGGCGATGAATCACAACGTGGATTCAATGGGAGCCAGTCAGCGTACAATATTTTCTCTGTGTCAGAATGGAAAGAGAGAGAGTGAGATACAGAGAAAAACACAGAGAGAAGGAGGCAGTGGGAGCTGCTGAGGCTTTAGATTGTGTTCTCCAATCATCTTCCACTCACACAGCCTATCATCCCTTCCTCCCCCCCCACAAAAAACAAAGTACCAGAGTCGACCATTATAAGAGGAGCCGTGTGTGGCTTCAGATGTCGAGCAATGGCGGAGGTCTTTAAGGTCCGCAGTTGTATATTTTGACAAAGAGCAGTGAAGAAAGAAATCAATAAAGTCAGGACTTTGCCAGTCACTGAGCAGAGTGGCAGAGAATGCAAAGCTCCTCTCCAACCCCTAGACAAACTCAAAATGAGCAACCAATAGACTGACACTGCCTCTGACACAAGCCATTTATTAGCCTGGCAGCAGAATATGGTGGGTTGCACAGCTGATGGTCTGTATCTGGGAGGACCACACCTGAAGAGGAGCTACTGTGCGTGGCAGCACCAGACCACTGTAAAAGTATGAGATATGTCACAACGCATATGGCTTTCAAATGACATTTTAAATACAAAAATATATACATATTACAAAGAATCATCTAACATGCTGGAGTGTGTTCAAGCATTATCTGCTCCGCTGAGCACTGAAAAATGACCACCTCTAGTGGTGCTTTTGTGTGTGCACTTTGACCTCCCTGTGGAAAGGGCAAGAAAAAAAGCAGCAGACTTTTTCTCCAGTGATCACAGACATTTGAATGTTCTTCTGCCTCGTGTGAAAGGTGTTGAGAGAAAAATAAACAGAAATAATGTTAACTGTTTAAGTAAAAAAAAAAATTAACAAAAAAAAATTATTATTTCAAAGTAACTTGTTATAACACTGTTAGATCAGAATAAAAACCACTAGTAGCACAGACAAGGTCTTAATTAGGATTAATTCTTCCTATAGGATTCATTCAACTCTTCAGTTTTTCAGTTAAACCTTTAATTTTAATTTGTATTCTTCAGTGTCCTCTAAGCCTGAAAGACTAACCCAAGCCCCCTCGAATTTATAAAAAATATGTTTAAAATACGCTGTATTACTTCCTGTATCACTGTAAGCATAGTTTTCATTACACTGTTTTGGAAAGACTTACACATTAAACAGGACTTCAATGCCCTGAAATCTTATATTCTCAGTCAGCAAAGAATTTTAAATATTTTATTCGAGAAATTTCAGTTTTGAATATTGTTTTAAACAATATACAATATTAATAAGCAACGTCTTTTAGACTCTTTACTGAATAAATGTAAAACTCCTTCTCATGTATACTTTAAACACGAGTTACCCTGACTAAATGCCTCCCGCTGTGTTGATGAACAACAGCTCAATAAATTCAGTTTGAGGACGTCAGTATTACTTTTTGTATACCTCTCAAAGACTGTCATAGCTACAGTATGTAGCTAGACTCCACATGCTGACCTGTCTCCTCAGCTCACTGATCCCCCTGTCCTGGATATGTGAGAGCCTCCACTTCCACTGTGTAAAATCACATTACCCTAAAGGGGAAGGCAAATGAAAGGATAGTGTCGCTGAATCGCCATAGACCAGTGAGTCGTCAAAACCATTTATGTTCGGGAGGGAAAGAGAGACAGGGTGAGTGAAGATGGAGAGAGCAGCGAGGATCGAGGACTGCAGAGTGCGGTGTCTTTCTGCCTTACAGATGTGGCCATCTTTTAAACTCACCTGCCTCTATTTCCCTCCCTTGAGTGCTTGTGTAATGATTGACAAACAAGGCATATCCCCCTCTTACAAAGTGACCCCGTGTCTCCTCTCCAGCTCTTATATTTGCATACTTTACGTGACGTCGGGCTGGAAAATGTGAAGTGAAATCTCTGCGTGTGTGCATGTGTGCTTAGATGTGTTTATGCGTGTCACTGTGCGTACACATCTAAGGCGTGAGGATGATTCAAAGTGCCAGTCCGTTGTGTGAGGACAGCCTTCACAAACACACTCGTCATGCAGAAGATGTTGTCATCCTCCGCCTCATTGTTTGTGTACGGGATGTCTCCAGTCACCATCAAACACGTGGAGGTTTCACCCTCCCTCTGTCACTCTGGTTCTCTGCCTTCTCCTCCGATTGAACAAATTGTCCCATCGTCCTTCTTCTCCTGGAGCCCATCTCTGTTATCTCTGCTCAAGAGGTTCAACTTAAAGGGGTTCACAGATAGGAACAAATACACAAAACAGTGATGTACAGTATGCTGGTTGAGATTACTCGGGCCACGACTCCTGATCAACATGACAGACACTGACAAAGAAAGTCCACTTCACATGTCTTTGGATTACAGGATGAAACAAAGGTGAACAAAAGATACACAGGAATTTCCACATTAAACCAGGAACTTTTTAAAAACAGCCTGTTTTGTAATATACAGTATGTCCTGTTTGCACTTACAGTATGTTGCATATACTGTATCCTACAGAGTTCACGTGTATCTAGGTTTAGGTTTTCATATTTTTTTGAATGATATTAAAATAGCACCTTACACCACTGTTTTCAGATAAACTGAAGGATTAAGTGCTTCAAGTGCTTAACTGGTTAAATAAAGTTTCTATATCTTTATTTTTTTTATTCTGTTCTTTCAATTTTGCTGTGCTTTAGTGGACTGTGGAATCAGTTACGTTCCATGGAAAAAAAGAGGGCTGACAAGAATGACTTTGGCTAAACAAATGAGTGGCGTTTGGTCAAGTTAGTGTGTGTACAACTCTGGGACTGGTGGGGAGGCCTTTTTCTAATAATGAAAAGATCAACATTTACTCAGTAAACACAGTGGTGATAATATGAAGAGAACACAACAAGAGAACAAAGAGATTACATTTATGATGTTAAAAAATGAGTGTGGTATTAGGTAACATATCATTTTTGTAATAATTTATTTGTAATATTTAATTTAGTTAACAAGTTATATCTGTGGTTAACTGAGATTTTTTTATGTTACTTGCTATTGACAAAACAAAACCTGAAATAAGAAAAGCAGATTTGTTCAGTGTGTTCTCTGGACACTGTCTCTGATTGATAATCAGTTTCATTTTGTTTCCTATTGTTCAGATTATTTTAAATTCGATTGATGCACAAAGACTGAAACATTTTAAACTTTTACATTTGAGGAAAAGCCTGTGAGAAGAGGATAAAACGTGATCCTTTATCAGGATAAAATGTAGATTACTACTATTGTTGGAGGCAACTCACGCAGTAAACACTCAAAGTGATCAAAGTAAACACTGGGGCATACTACTACTAAAAGAGACTTTTGCTAAGAGCAAATATGAACCTGGTTTAAAAGCCTCAAAAGATCTGAAGGCTGTTTGAATAATGTTGTGAGCAGTGTCTGGGAACATCAGCCTAATTACAAAAGCTTAAAACATTTATATATTATTTATAGTTATTTATTAGCTGTTGGTTCTCAGTCATCCACTGCATGTCTTCCCTTGACAATGTTTTTAAAGTACCAGCACACCTCGGCTCTTTTTAAGTGCATGATTTATAGCATAGACTTTTTCTGCTCTAGTATGTTTTGTATTACGAGAAGATGCATGTGCATGTGTAAAATTGTGGTGTCTTGGAATTGCATGTGGGATTGTCCAGGTGTTTCTGCTGCATTTCAGACATGAAATTGCCCTTTATACTCTACTTTGTCAGACTTCTGCAGGTGACATTTTAAATTCAGCAACATTTTTTGAGATCACCCTGGCATATACAGGTGACATTTCTGCACATAATGTAAAGTATTATATTAAGACATAAGACATTAAAACAAACATTGTGCCACTGATAAATTAGCCAACATATGTTGCTACATATTTCTTTCTAAAAATAACCTGATGTTTCAAACAGCTTAGGTATGGCTGTCATGCGGTCTCAGACACTTGACTGTCATGTGATTTGTTGTTGAAAATCTTGCTGGCGGTTTGAAAGCTTCTTGCTAAGGCATGGCTGAAGCTGTTTGCTTTAATGGCCTGCGTGTGTCCAACAGAGGAGATTTAAGCATCTCCCGACATTTTGATGTGAAAGGCAAAATTCTAGCCAACATGTGTAAGCGGAAAACTTTTGACACTTTTTTGAAAATTTCTGCATTAGTGTGAACGTGACCTTTGACACCTTTGAATAGGACTAAACATCATTGGAACTGCAAACACATTTGCAGCAAAAGAGGAGAAACATTCCAGTTGCACGTTTACTGCAACTGTGAGTTTACTGTAGCTGTTTTGTATCTCTGTATAGGTGAGTACTCCATTAGTGCTGTCTCTAGCTGTTATAATGGAGCCAGTGAAGGCTTTTGGCAGACCCATTACAGCACCAGTCCCCCACCTCTCCACACACCACCACCCAAATATCTCTTCTCATTACCTGATCGACCTGTTAGCATTCGTTACCAAAAGATGTAGCCGTTCCCCACAGAGTACTTCAGATAGATTTCCCATTTTAGATCACAGTAAAGTGGAGTCAGCTTCGATTGGAGCCGACATCGGAGGAGTTCTTCAGGGCAAACCAGCTGTGACTGGGCTGATGTGTAGCTGTCACTGTGTCGTGACATGATATAATATGAAATGATATTGAACAACGTCAGTTTGGCACTAAATTGTTAGCAGGGCTTCAGGTCTGACAGCAGCCAGTTTATGGCTTTAATCCCAAGGTCCTTTAAACCTTGTTTGACATAAATTGAGTTTGTCTTCTTGACAGTGGAAAAAAGAGCAATGACAGAGAAAACACTTTCCGTTCTTCTGTCTTGTTTGGTTCAAATGGAAAGTTTCTCTGTTTGTGAAGTTTCTGTTACTCCTGGGCCACAGTAAATGTAGATGTTAATGTCAGAGCAGTGCAGCAGAACATTGGGTAACTTTGACACACATTTTTTTTCATACACACCAAATAGTTATCATTAAACTGACACCATCTCACAGATCACGTGCTTTCATCCACGGACTACATCATCCAGGCCTTAAATTACAGTACTGAACATAAACAGCTTTAGACGGTCATCTCATCTCATTGTTAGGTCGCTGACATCAGCTAGTGATCTGTGATAAATCTGCAATGTAAACCGCAATGAAAACCCTGAACACAGGTCTGAGGGACCTGTTACCATGACTAATGCCCCGACTGACAGCGAAAGATAAGACTCATCCTTCACCTCAGTCAAGCCCATTTCTCAGCAATAATGTTCATAATGGAGTGCTCCGCTGTCGTTACCGTGTGAATAATTTAAATTGTGATTTAGGTTATTGGCCACTGAGGTCACAGCCACAACACCTACCTGATCCTGCCTGATCCATTTAAGATACAGCTTCACTGTACACTTTTGAGAGGCATTTTCTTATATAGTAGCAAAATGACAGGCTATGATGAGGTGATGATTTGACGTGTTGCTTAATTAGATGTTCTAGCGACATCTGTTTTTAAGAAGAAACTGCAACTCTGGCACATTAATTCACTTTGTAATGAATGACTGAATGTCAGCACAGGCCGTGAAATCACCAAGAGGGAAGTATGTGAGTGTCTGTGTGTGGGCAACACAGTGACGCTTTTCCATCTGTTTGGCAAAAACATTTCCCCTCCAACACTGGCACCATCACTGCGCAGTAACCAGAACGAGGAGGGATTCAAGACGGCCTAACGCTGATTGGAATGCCTTTTGAATGGAAAAAAAATGAAACAAAGATGGAGTGGACATCATGCCGCTGAATCTTAGTTAAGAACCCTTTACAAGTGTGTGACAGTGTCATTAATCTCACGAAATTACAGACAGAGAAACCAATACAACAGAATCACAGTCTGTTAATAGAAGATGTACGTAGAGAGATCCACTTCTTGCTGTGCTAAGATCTTGTAAAAATGTGTACACAGAAGGATGTACATCACATGAGTGGAGGCATATTATCATGAAAAACAGTAATTTTACATTGAAGAAAAAAAATGTTGTGCTAAAATCTGGTAAACACAACTAAATATCCTTTTCTGTCTTCCAGATGGAACTAATGGAAGTAGCCATGTTTTCTCTCCACCAGGATAAAAATGGCACGCTGCTTCCTCCCTGCGAGTGACTGACTGCAGTCCAAGGAGACCACTTGGCACCTGGAGTGACAGGCTGCCATCAGCGTGTAAAGATGCTAATATGAATTCTGATCACTCACTCATATAGGCAAGGGAATTACTGCCCATCACCAACGTCTAGTGATTCTCCACACATGGCAAAGTCAAGGGGCATGCTGTAAAACCCAGGCAAATGGAGTTGGCACGACAGTCAAAACCAGATTCTGCTTGACACTTCCTTCCTAAGTGATAGTGCTACAAGATGAGCTCTATAATGTAATAAATTGGGAGCTCTGCCCTCAAGATTTCAGACTGATGAGAAATTTCTATGACAAATCCATCGCTTAAACTATCTCTGTCCTTCAATCTTCACGCCTGCATGAGCCCAGGCGGGTCAAAGGCTAATTACCAAACGGGATAAGAAGCAGAGGAAGAGAAAGACAGATAATTCACATTTTTAAAAGGTGTAAATTTATTTCTAAAGCCAGATTGTCTTTCAGCTGTAATTCAAGAGTATGTCACTAAACATGTCCATAGAAATGTTCGAGTTTGCCTGTGTTGGCACTTATTTTTGGTTTATCTCGTGGAACGAATTAATAAAACAGGGACCAGTTGTTTCCTAAGAGGTATTACTGTGTCCTGTGTGGTATTATACATTTGAGGTAATAGTTCAACATTTTGGGAAATTCACTTATCAATTTTTTTTGCCTGGAGTTAGATGTCAGTACGTGTAAAGCTACAGTCAGCAGCCAGTTAATGCCTGCATAGCCTCTTGTTTTTAACTTGTTTTTTATGCTTTATTCCAAAATATTGAACTGTTTCTTTAAGATTACTTAAAACATATGCATCAGTACTAATTTTAATTTGTTTTTACATTAACAATATACATTGCCAGAACTCATTATGTACAAGTTGACACAGAATAAGACAAAGTGCTTGATAAGAAGAAAAAAGGCCAACCTGACAGAAAAGTCAGGCCAACATGGCTGAGACTTTGCCCGCTCTGCACCACTGTCCCTCCACTTCTCTCCTCCCCTGCGAATTCTTGCTTCTCTCGGGAGAGTGATGATACTGTCTACTCTGCTAAGACTCCCCCTGCTTGACATCTCGACATGAGGAGAAGGATGTTCCTGTCTGTCTCGTCACATCACAGCCGTGCTGATTCGGATCCCTCCCATCCAACACCCTGTGATGCTTCTCTTTAAAAAGCTGCCCGTCCATCATAAACATCCTCCCTTTTATGTTCCCCGCCTGAGAAGGAAGGGGAAAGAGAGAAATCAGCCTTCTCTCAAACACAAGCTGACAGCACTAAGCAGACTGACGTGACATCAGAGGAGCAATGTGCCAGATGTAGCTTTGAATTTCCATAACAAGGTAACACCACAATTATTAATCACTCACAGACCACAGCTTATAAAACCTATTTAACAGAATATTTAACCAGAATTGCACATGTGAGCATACTCGTACTGATCCTGTGTTAAACTTTTTCCTCTAAAGAGTGTTAATCATATAAATCACTGTTCCTTCATCAGTCTTTTACTAAATATTCTGAGCAGTTCTGCAAGGGTATTAAATTAAATCCCTCACCTTGACTCCATATAAATGTAATACTGTCAATAAAGAAGATAAAAATAGATAGGGGTGTAACAATTCATAATCTACCTGAATATTTAAAAAGGGTCTTTTGGGCAATGAGACAGGGAAAGAGAAGAACAGAGAGAGTCTTGATCAATCGTCTGAGTTCTGCCTCTACAATCAGAAGTGTGCTAATTGAAACAGCGTGGAGTCATCTACCACCCCTAAAGGATGAACATTATCAGATTTCTCATAATAATTTACCTCTAAATCTACCTTCGTCTCACACACTGAATGCCTCTCCTCTCTTGTCTGGGCAGTGATTGAGAAAAGAGAGAGTGCTTGTTGGCTGTCTGGGGAGATGCCCTAAGAAATGTTAAGGAGACCTTTTCTGTCTGACCCATTCGGTTTGTGAATGTTAATGTTTTTTTAATGAAGACACAAACTGAAAACTGAACTATACAGCTTGATAACGAGGGAGAGGGTTGAAAACCAAGTGGAGAGTGACCACATTGCAGCTGAAAAGTCATTATTTTTTTGTGAGTAGCTCATGCTTAAGGGCACAAATGGCCCAAAAGAGAAATATGTAGCACGTCAAAGGTTTAAAGAAAGATCACGAGTGTTTAAGGTGGAGTGCTGGACATATTTTAAAGGTGCTTACTCTCAGACTTTATCACATGTCCACCTTTCCCTGAGCTTTTCTATTTTCAGTGTGAAGCTAATGAATTGGGATGTGGAAAAGGTTTCTCTGCAGGCTCACAATGAGAAATGATAAGAGATTATTTTAGAATGAAGATCAATGACAAAGTGCAAACGGTATGAGGAGCAGCAGGAGGAGGAGGAGGAGAAACAGGAGAAGTACTGTATGTGCCCCGATGTAAGATGAGTGTAATGTGCAACCCAAGGCCAAAGGCAAGAACTTCATCTCACCAATTCTCTTCACAGGAGTGGAAATTACTGGGTGCCATACATAGCTGATTTACACAAATTAATGACCTGGGTTATTAATAGGCAGAGATGCATATATTAAACACTATGAGTAAAGGTAGCTTTAATTATGCATTCTTTATAAAACCTGTTTGACTTCAGCGTCTGGCGTGTAGGTGCATTTTCAGAATTAATCAGATTCTTGAAAAATGAGTGTTAATATAGCAATTGTGCCTCCTTCCCCTTTTGAATCATCATTTGCTTCTAATATATCTGTTCTGCACACTTTAAACAGCGACAATAAATTAAGAAAATGTATATTCAAACAGATAATAGAAAAAGAGTCGGACATTATTTATTTTTATGGCTTGATTTAGCTGCATTGTCAGCCAAAGTCCTTGAATTAGTCTTTTCTTTCATATTAATTTTACTGCAGATAGTCTTTGAGCTTTGCTGTGGATAATTTACATGAATGCTGTTCACTTCTCACTGGACACTTTGGGGCCACCATATGAGCAAGAGTTCTTGCCCTGCCCCTTCTGTTTTTGTCCGAGGGGACTGCTGCACTGACAATGGTGTCACCTCTCCCCTGGGGGGGACACCTCGGAGTGATTTGTGGTTGGGGAAGACTGATGAACTGCTATTGCCACCCTGTTTCTTTGCAAGATCAATTCTACATGTAGGAGTGTGCTTTATGAATGATGGAGACCTCCTCAAGCCATCCATACAGCTGCCCAAAGACACGGCCCCGGCCCCCATAGCACCTACAAGGCAGGAATAAAGCAATCACTCTTCTCAACAGGGCCATGCATTACGCACCCACTCCCACACATGAACATAGCCACATGAATACACAGATAAGTCAACAAAGCATGCACACAGACAAACATGTGTTTCTGTTTGCAGGAAATAAATGGAAACCCTATTCAGAGTCATTTCGCTGTCTTTTACATTTTATTCAGAAGTATTTTCAACAAAGCAGCAAAACTTTGCCACATAATGGAAGATTGGTCCGAATATTGGAACAAAGAGGTGCTGAGTGGGACTCTCATGAGAAACAGAACTGTCAGTTCGCACTCTGACACTGTTATGTTTCTTTACTGGACAGGCCCATAACTGGTATCATGCCAGTAAGAGCGATCTGATGGTATTGAGGGATCACTTGCAGCACACATCTGAAGGCTGAATAGCATCATGAATAGGAGCAGCATACATAGATGTCATGAGTCCTGCCTCCCGCAGAGAGGTTGAAAGCGAAAAGTAGAGCGCAATGAATACTTGAGTGTTCTGGAGGCTATGAAATTGAAAGGCCTCTCTCTTTTTGCCAAAAGATTTCAATAGAAAAATAGAAGCAGCTCGCGCTTTTTAATCGCAACTTTGAGATTGATTGGGCGAACTTGTGTGCAAATCAATGCAGGCTTGACAGACGTACCTCTTTTATGATAATCCTGGTGTCAAGAGCAAGAAGAAGGGAATAATGCAGCATGGCTACCTGACATCACACATCGTCCTGTGCTGAAAAGATTTTTTTTTTAATATGCACACTTCCTGTTTCAAATCTTAAAACAGTGGCATAATACAGTCTGTAAAAAGTCTGCTAAAAACTTCACTTTCTACTTCACACTTTCATCACAACAATAATTGTAAAGCACTAAAAGCATACTTGATATACTGTAATTTCCTTTTAATTAATGTTATGCATAATATCCTGTTTTCATTATGTACTAAACAGCCAGTCACATTGCAGTCTCTAGATATCTGGGTTTTTCTGCACACAGGGAAGCAAGACACAGCTGAGATAACTTCCATTTACAGTGTAAGCCTGGGAGAGACACAGTGTAGAGGCCATATACTGTTTATGGGTTAATCGATACAGTAGCTGGATGACACCATGTCCCTGCTACTTTCTGTCATGATGATGGCTCACTAATTTTGGAATGGCTGCTTTCTCCTCCTGGCTTCAGAACACTGCAAGACGGTTTAATTTGGCTGTAAAAATGCCAATCACCTGGTTACTTCTTGTTCCTGGGGGAGGTCATGATGGGGGCAAGTCCATAGGAGGAAATATATTCACATAGTTGTCTTAGAGACACGGCTAACCCCTGACATTCCATTTGGGTTGTAATTTCATGTTGTTAAAATGACAGGGGACAGAGCCTCTGTGCTCTTAGAAATAGGGAGGCAGGGGCAAGTACTGATCAGGAAGGCCTCTAATTCTCTTCTGAGTGAGGATGCTTGTGTGTGTGTGTGTGTGTGTGTGTGTGTGTGTGTGTGTGTGTGTGTGTGTGTGTGTGTGTGTGTGTGTGTGTGTGTACAAGAGAGACAGACAGAGTAAAAGGGTCTATGTTGCCATTTGTGTGTGTAGTCTTTGGGATTTCTGAGCAGCTTCTTGAGCCTGAATACTCACTACTTAATTTGTGTGTGTCCAAAGCATGTGCGCAGTATTGAGCACCCACACACAACATGTTTTGTTACTGGTTTTTCGCTGGCAGGGGTCAGCACACATCAGAGGCACAATGGGAGGCCCAGGACTATCCCACTCTGCAGAGATAGCCTACTGCTGGCTCGAGAAAAAAGAGACAAGTGGTGAAAAAAACTCATTACCTTGGCACTAAGACTTAACGCTCCTTCCTTGAACTGGCTTTGATCTCAACCTAATGTGGATATATGGGAGAACTGATGCTTTTACTGTGATGAAAGCTAACGTTTAACTGCTCACATTAAATTAGTGAGGAAAAAGCATCAGACATGTTTGCATTTTTGGGGCGGTGAGGAGGGGGGCTGCTGAACAAATTTTGACGTCAGTTATATGATATATACCATATCCATCATGAGTATATTTTTCCAATAAAAACACCTTCACTAGGAATGATTTAAGCAACATGTAAAGGCCAGTGGCTCCGAGGCTCCCTGTGTTCTCTTTCTTTCGTTTTTGCATTTATATTTAACACTCTTTTTCTTTTACGTTGTACATATTACTAACTAGTTGCTGTTTTGTTGTATATTCTTTATTTCCTATCTGTTCCTGTCCACAATGTTATGATGATGCATCATATCTTCATACTGTAAATGTTGTGTTGTATATGTATTGCATATTCTGTATATTATTTTGTTAATAAATTTCTTCCACAAGCATCATTTGTTTTGTTGTTCATTCTGCACATTTGCTAAACTTTAAATATATTTTTTAAAATGAATCTATACAAACTTTCCACAGTGAAAGTAAAGCTGAATCTATGGTAATCTAATATCATATAAATATGATATGGAAAATAAAAAAGGTTTTTATTACTACACGTTCATTAACATCATAAGCAAAAGTAAATTATTAAAACAGTAGTTCCAGAGACTGTGTGAAATCTAATTATTACCATGAATCTAACAAGCTTTTAAATTAGTGAGTTATGTAAAAATATATTATTAGTGGCTGCGTGCGTTTTGCATATTAAGACAAAGAAATGTGAGAAATGTGTTTTGTCACTATGTCAATCATAATCCCTTAAAAGAAATATTACAGCGGCTGGTAAAGCTAAAATGGGATACAAATGAAATTCACTGATGATGAATCCACACAAATGACACATATCGTCTGACTTTATTGGAATATAATTCAAGACAGTTTGTGGTTTTGCGGCCGGTAATGATCACCCTACAGTGCGTAATAATCAGCTAATAGCGCATGAGCCGTGAGTCATATGAAAGCAGAGGTGGGAGGACACTCGGTGTGCGGTGTGTCTGCCCCTCTCTGAGAAGTAAAGAGTTAACGGAGCGGTGGGTTTGCCCATTCTCCTGCTGTGAGTGACGCGATCATCTCTCTTATCCCTCAACTTTGCCTGTTGCCAGACCAGGCAGCCGAGGTGGACGCTGGCTATTACCGCTGACATTCTTAACGCGATCACACACGCACACAGACACACAAGAGAAACATTTCCCCCCGCCTCGCTTATTTATTTTTCCGCTGACTTTTCACCGCACGCTGCTGTTCTGTAACGATGATTTTTAGTTTTTCTTTCCATCGGACTCCCCGATGTTGTGCAGTCCACTACACGAAGGCGTGAATCTTTTTTAGAGTAGAGGTGGATCTTCCCGGATACGTCGAGGGAGTATACTATTAAATAAAAAAAAAGAGAGAGAGAGAAGAGTTTTACGGAAATTCCCACAAATAAAAATGCCACGAAGGAAACAAGAGGCACCCAAGCGCGCAGCAGGTATGTGTGTTCGTGTCTGCGACTAGAATGTGCGTAGAAACGAGGTTTACTATCATAAAGCTGCGGATGTTACCTTTTGTTTTGTAAAGCTCACTTTACAGTCACTGCATTTCCGTTTCCACTTTGTGTTTGCTAACGATGCGCTTTGTCACTCTTGGCTACTCTTGTGTTCCCTCATAGAAACTGTTACCTTCTTTCGTAGCGGATGCTCACTTTTCCTTCGCATATGTATGTGTACATATACAGCTATGTTGTGTCTTCGCTCTCCACGCCTCGGCAGCTACTGTGGTCCCGTTGGATGAGTTGGCTGCTGTAAACTTTCACTTCCTATTATTCCCAAAAGGAATCCCTTAATAGTTTACTGATCCTAAATGTCATCTGCCGTTTGCTCTCTGAGAGTAAACTCTCTAGAAATAAGCAGTGTTTTCATAATGGTGATCGCCCGAGGCGTACGTCCCATAAAGGGGGACACAGGGGCTTTGAAAAAAAGCTCTACCTCAGAGTTTTTTTCTTCTTCTTTTCTTGGGATTAGATAAACAATTTGAGAGCAGACAATGGGGTTTCGTGGACTGGAAGGAGCCATAATCGACAGTTGCCATGTCTGATTTGACGGTTGATTGATTGGCTGTCATGCGGCTTTGATCTGATCCTTCCCGATTTGCATCAGAAAATCACTTCCCACCATGTGCTGCAGGCACCTGACGTCACGTTTAAACCACATTGAAAGGCCCTGTGTAGTTTTTTTAGACACACACACACACACACACACACACACAGTCCTGTCTCTCACTCTGATGGTCAACTGACTCACGAAAAAAGTGAAAGAAGGAGAGACAAACTGGTTTCACAGTGAAGCATCACACACATACACACACACACATGCGCACACGTCCAGTAGAGAACATCACACTCCCATGTGCACATGCTCACTTTGAACACACACACACACACACACTGTGGGTAGAGAAGGTGGGAGGAGTGGGTTAGGGGTTGTAAAAGGAGCCGTGTGCTATGTAATGGAGGGGAGGAATGGGTTTGCTCTGTCAGACCGGGCCGTCACAACGGCTTTGTTTCATGTTTGATTTAATTGTCTCTCCCCTGACAGGCCCATTCATCAATGGCTTTAATGGTCAATCAGAGACAGGCTGAGTGAGTGCTCCCATTCTGTTTAGCCATAAGCTGGCCTGGGCTTTTATTTCATCAAAATGCCCCGGCCTAATGTACATGCTCACTGGCTCAGAGTGGCCGCGGGGAGCACATAAAGAATGACTGAAAGCTTTCTGATTTCAGATCAGTGAGAAGGATGGGGTTTTTTTTCATCTCCTCCTCTTCTCTCTCCTCCCTGCTACACTGCTGTTTCTCTGTTGACGAAAGGGAATAAAAGGCTGTAATATAGATCGTTTTGTGTTTTTAGAAAACAACTTTTTCTCCCTGAAAACCACGCTTCTTTGTTCATTCATTCATCTATTCATTTCTTCATTTTTTCATGCTCCCCTTCCACCCCTGTCAGTCAGCCCGTGCAGCTGCAAGTTATAAAGTTGTCAACTGTTCAGTGGCACACAAAGGGTGATGATGAATTGATTGCAGCACAGAGCATGGTGATAGAGAGAGCAAAGAAAAGGATGACAGATGATGGGCCTTGATTAGGGACTTAGGGGGAGAGTCAGCCCACTGCAACCTTGAGACTTGCATGAAAAATCTACCCCCCCCCCCCCCCACACACACACACACTCGCATACACACCCCACTTTGCTCTCATTGTCTCTCAAACACACAGTCTCTCAGCTTCGCCCTCTCTCTCTTTCTTTCCTTCCTCTGTCTGAGAGGGTTCCTCTCTCCACAGTAGAAAACTTGTTTTGCCTGCTTCATTAGCGTTGGTCCAATTAGCCATGAGGCTGATGGAGTCCTGACAGGCTCTGTGATTGGAGATGACAAGCTCGGGGTGCCCAGCCCAATGAGGTTTGCCACCACTTTGATGTAATCAACTTGATATTACACAGAGCCGCTCGCCTTTGGTTGTGCTGTAACTCAATTTTCCGCTGCAGGTGACAAATGGGCCTGCATACCTGGGTCAGGTCTGAGTGCTCTTAACAACCAAGGGCAGCTGGCCACGTAAACAGCCGAGCAAACATGAGAATGAAACTCTCCCAGCTGTGGAAATACAGATCTCCTTCCTTTGGGGCTGGTGATTAGCTGTGCCACAATCCAGAGGCCTGGAGCTGTTGAAAAGGCTGCAGAAAGTTGAAATGCTCGACTACTGAACAGAGAGTCGGCATCGGCTTTACAGCATGTAGGGCGAAGACACGGCTATTTCACTGCAACGTCTAAGCTGTACAGCATGTCTGTAGAATGGTGTCAATATATTTACAGTGTCCGGAGTGTTGCATGTGTGAGTGCACTGTCAGGACACGGTAGAGAAAGACGCTCACCCCCTTTAACCTGTAGTCCGCCGTTTGTGTATCACTGTGTATAAGAGAGAGTCTGACACAGAAGGAGACAAGTGGGGGAGTCTTATTTGGACCAGGCTCCGCAGCAACAGTTTCTTCTTTCTGCAGGGTCAGGATTATAGCTGCCAGACTGGCAGCCATCATTCATGTTTGTGTGTGTGTGCACAGATTAGTTTGGGTGTGCACTGATTTGTTGGGTTTGAGCGCATGCAATTCTCTGAACCCTGTAGTTTTTTCGTCTCTTCCCTTCTCTCTCACACATTGCCACACACTGTATACTGTATGCCAGCTTAGAAACGCAAGACATAGTACACAAACGTGCACTGTTGATGCTAGTAAAGGTAAAAGCATTTGCAGCACACATTGCAGACACATGCACACATACCGTGACTGGGTTGTAAAAGCATCAAGTGAAATGAATGTAAGCAGTTTTTTTTATATCTGTCTGCCTTCCTGTTGTTTATGTGTGAAAAGCATGCCCTTACGGAAGCAGCAGGGGAGCGCGAGCTGGGACTTAATTGTTCCACCAACATACGGACCGACAGCGTTAGCGAGCATTAACAACAACACATCTCCACTAGCGTTGTTTTCAGGTGTGAGAGTGGCGAATGTTTTGGCCTTGCAGGCCCCGTTGCTAATGAAAGTCCTGTGGCAGGATTCCGGTGAGGTTGAGTCACGTCTGTGATCTATGTGTCTGATAAGTGCATACCTAATGAGGCTGTGAGCACCAGTGGAAGGAGGAGGAGGAAAGCTGACGGAGTGTTTCCCACAGGTATTGACAGATGCCTTTTTGTTTTTGCCATAGGCCCTGACTCCATAAATCCTGCCTGTGTAAAGATAACAGTGCCACCCTGCCAGCAAGTGAGTGAAAGAGAGTGTAAGAGAAGAGAAAGAGGGCAGAGGGGGAGGAAGAGGAGGTGGTGCTGGTGGTGGGGACGATGAGGAGTAGAAGAAGCGGGGGCGGTGAAATGGGCCTTCTCTTCTTTTTAACACACACTTGGCAGATGTCAAGCCACAGGGTTGGGCTTCAGGAGAGAAAGAGGAATGTAAGTGCTGTAGTAGTGTCACACACAGAAAACTCTTCACTTTTAGCTTTCGGTGTGCTTTCAGCCGGGACTGCTGTCTGGGCACTGAGTCGGAGGCTTTGTAAAAATAGTCCCACCGCTGTTGTGATAGATCCAGCTGCACTGTGGCGACAATTGGGACAGACTGGATCCCTCCAACCCCACCTCCCGCCCACCCTCTCTCTCCCACCCCTCCTAGAGGCAGAGAACGTCAGAGTCTAGTGGGATGTGTGCTCTTTTCGGGGAAACTGAGCCGCTCCGGTCTTCAGGGGTCCTGAAACCCAATCCAGGAGGAGAATAGCCCAGCCATGCCAGAGAGCCGATTTCCTTTTCAACAGAGTCATTTATCACTGACCCACCCTTCGCTTCTGACACGGTGACATGTGTCATTTATCAAACAGGCTTTACCAGACACACAGAGAAGGGAGGTGGATAAGGGGCAGAGAGGAAGAGAAAGAGAGAGCGAAAGAGGGGAAAACAAGACAGAAAGTGGACTGAGAGAAACAAAGAGAAGGACAAGAATGGAGAATGAGGTGCAGCGTCAGTGGAGAGACACAGAGAGAAACAGAGGTTTAAGAAAAGAAACTGTCAACATTCGTGTCTATGTGAGAGAGAGTTTTTCCAGGGAAGAGTGAGTTTTCCTGAAACCCTTAAGGAGAAGTGTTTGGGTGGGGAGATTTTTTCGAGATGACAGGGAGGATTGAGTTACACTGACTTGTGTTTTGATGAGTGACAGAATGTTCTTCCATGGCACGTCTCTGGATGTCTGAATGAAGGTCTGTGAGTATACAAGTCCGACAAGTGTGTCGGTGTTGTGTACTCATAATATATGCACAACGAAAATGCACAGAGACACAGAGATGTGTGTACTGCATGTGTGCACGCATGGGTGGCCATATGGCGTCAATGTTTAATGCTGAATGACTGTGTGTGTGTGCCGCTCCCTGATGAACAGGGCTGACAGGTATCACTCATGCAGCAGCCTGGCCTTTAAATGAACCCGAGCTGCTCTGCTCTCGCGTGGCCCTAACAGGCTCTCTCCAAGATGGATGCTTCTTTAAAAATCAGATTAATGATGGATACCAGGCTTATAGTGCCATTTATCATGAAGAATATTATTTAAGCCGGCCATGTATGGCTGTAACTGGAGAGCCAGGACGAGAAGAAGCAGGGTGGAAAGCCTTAGACAGACACTCACTGTGTGATGGATGACTGAGCGCTCTCTCTGAGTGTTACTAGACACCAGTGCCGCAGCAGTAGGCCATAATCAGATAGCCCAGGGATGTTTATGCCGCAACTACACTACCCAGATTGCCTTGCCTGAAGGGTTACTTTATGAAAGGTATAGTCTGTCATTATTATCATCTTCAAAAAGCTAGTGGTATCATGAAAAACTCTAGACACTTAAGGGCATGTGGAAGACAACAGTTTATTGCAATTATTAAAAAAAAAATCTATTGAATCCAACATAACTGACTGTAATGATTACCTAGAAGTTTCCATTAAGCTTTGCCCAGAAGAGTCTCCAACCTTGCGTCATTCTCCAACAATCATGATAAAAGAGTACAGCGAAGGGTCAAGGCAAGGCCAGTTCCGCTGCTGCTACAGAAAAGTGAACAAACTGTTGTTTTGTTTTTGTCCTCTTCTTGGTCCCTCTCTCTGTCTCCTACCTCCTCCTCCTCCTACACACTACTGTGATTTATGGTGGCCATCCATCTTCAGGCTGCGTCCATCACCTCTTCGTTGCTAGGCAATCATGGCAGCAGCTGTGCATTGTGAGTGGGGTTTGGTCGTCCCACTCCCAGCCCTGACTTTATTAGACCCGATATTGTAGGTACATTTCAGGAATTGTCATACTTATAATGTCAGGCTAATTCAGAACCTTAAAGGGGTATCAACTTTTAGCTTGCATTTTTTATTGTTATCAGCATGTCGTACATGATGCGCTATCGAACGTGAAATCACAATACTCAAGTGCATTGTGATTTTCTCACACCCCTGCCTGCTGCTAGAGAAGAAAAGACACAAAAGCAACAGTCACCAGACACCTGAACACCCAGCTACTCCTCCAGCATGATAGTAACTGAGACAACTTTACAATTAGGTTAAAGTGGCAAAGAAAACATGAGTGGATCAGACAGATTTTAATCCAGTTTTGGAAAAAAAAATCTTTGGAAATATATGAATATATTATTATTATTATTATATTATTTATTTCCAAATAGTTTAACTGAGATTAAAATTGAAATGTTTAAAATCTGTTGGATTACTGGTGTGTACAAGGTTTCACGTGAAAATCTGAGTAAAAAAAAAAAAACCCTGTTTCTGCAAAATTCTTGGCAAGTCTAATGTTATGACAGGCAGGAATTTTGGCATAAACTATAACATTAAAAATGTCAAAAAGAATACAGTAGCCCCACCATTGCAGATAGTTCAGTTGCAGTGTTCTTAAGGTAATTCCACCCCCCCGCTTTCAGACCTATGTCCTCCTGTTAAGCCTCACTCACACAACCTGGTGACCTTTTAACAACACTGACATTTGTGGCCTAAACAGTTAAGGGAATAAGAAAATAAACAGTGGTTCTGCTTCATGGAGCTTTGCTTGAGAAATGCTCAAGAAAGGAGTGACGAAGAGAAGGAGGCAGAGATGAGGGATAGTTGAAGGAAGTTTGACTGAAAATACATCATCAGAGGAGACGAGCTCGGTGTGGATGTCAAACCGGAACATCGCCTTCCCGCGGAGTCTTGATCCTTATTACTGTCCTTGGATCTGCACCTGTGGAGAATTTTTGTGTTGATTTAATTTTGTTTGTTTCCATTTTGTTTATCACCTATTGTGGCTGCATCAAGTTACAAACTGAGAAACTGTGAGTTTGGTCACCTCGTTAGCCTCCCTTTCAGAGTTAGTAGCAGACAAATGTGTTTGTGGCTTGTCTCATGTCAGATAAACGAGATGATTTTTAAAGTCCTGAAGGTCTTAATGTGCAGCTGGCAGCTTTGAGGTCCAGTCATAACAAAACAATCAGACGAGAGCTGAATCTATTTCATTGCTGTGTCTTTTTCTGTGTTTCTCTTTCTCAGCCTCTTTCTCTCTTTTTCATATGCACATTGACAAGGTTCAGCCCTGAGCTTTGCCCGGGGCCAGAATGACCTCTCTGTTTTTCCCATCTCCCATATCACACATCCTGTACTACAATCGGCGGACACAATGTATTCACAATACCATCAGGGGGTAGAGAACACACACAAATAAAAACTGACAAAGACATCTATGATCGTTTGTAACATGATAGGTTGTACGAGAATAATGCGCTAGCACAGTTTGGTATTTAAAAAATGGAGCGTGAGCAGCACTTGATGGCCGTCTCTGGACCCATCTTAAAAAAAACTACTTATGTCAGGACTTGTTAATTTTTCAAATGGCCACAGATCACCTGTTACATATTTTCTCGTGGGACTTTGAGCCAGCCTGTAAGGATCAAAGGGAAAGGAGGGAGAGAACTAAGTTTGATTGAGTGTGTTACATTGACAAATGCGTACAACAGAAAGGCATTTTAGGTATGTTACTGATCTGCTGCTATTTTGACAGAATGGGGCTGTTTTGGACTAAATTATTCTAATCTATTTAAAGAGTTTAAGGCTGCTGGGAAACTTAAGAGTATGAGTGGAAGTTGAGGGTTTGTGTTTTTTTTTGATTGAGACTGAGGTGACTTCCTGTCCTGTAGTGTTCTGGAGCTCTTTCCTGCCTGTAAGAGACCCCCGCTGAGGGGCTGTGTTGGTTTAAGGGCATCGAGGTCCAGTTGAAATACTGTACACATGTCAAGTTTAACTCTCTCCTCTCAGAGCCGTTCTGTCTGATCATCAATTAATGTGTGATCAAAAGTCTTCTTCCCGCTGCTCTGCTCTTCTACTGGATAATAATAATAATAAACTTTATTAATCTGTCATCTCTTGTACAAGAATTGCAGCTCAGTGTGTATAAGCTCTTTAATGTCGACAGGATAAAATTGCAAAATCATACATAGTTTTAGAATTTATTAGACCATTAACAATCTAATCAAAAATCTCTCAGCCTTTTTCTGTTTCTGTTTGATTTTTGTTGCTGTTGAACGATGTAGTAAAACTTTTCCTGTAATCCTTACAGTTAGCTATAAGGGACCACCCATGTAGGCAACTTCCTCTTTCCTCCCTGGATTCCAGTTTTGTCTTTGTGCACAGTACAATCCTCAAAATATATCATTATGAATAATAAGGTGGTCAAACATGGAACTGATATGGATATGGAATTTAATGCCTTTTTTTATTTTTTTTACATTTTAGCGTGTTAATTAAGCATTTTTATTTCTCTTTTCTATTAGCATAATAAACTATAATGTGCACACCAAATTTACATTTTAGATCTTACATTGGTTTGTGAAGGACCTTAACACATATTTTACAGATTATTTTATCTTGTAGTATGTTTATGTAAATGTACAGGTCTTGTTCTCTACATGTTTGCACAATAATTTCAGTTCTCCAATATATAAACATCTGCTTTTGATAAAAGCACACATTAAATATTGTGCTCATGATGACCCAACTTAAGACCTTTTTTATATCACAATGCCTGTGGCAAAGCTGCAGTCATTCGAGGGTCAGACTCAGGTAGGGTTTTTAATGACACATCCTGTTTATCCCCTTGCTGCTGGGTGTGATCTGACTCCCAGACTGTTTCCCCAGCTGTGGAGACCAGCCTAGGAATCTGCACTTTGGTTATCAAGGAGCTGATTTAAGAAAAGGAAAATAATTTAGTTGCGACATGATAAAGAAGCACTGGATTGCGTTTTGACAAATTTCCTATAACATATTCAAATTTATACAGTGATTCAATTGCTTGCATGTTGCAGCTGTGATAATCCTGCAACAAGTTCAAAGATTTCTGTTTGAAAAATGGATGATTGATTTTTTTTTATTTGGTCTTCCTATTATAACTCATGCATATGGCTATTTAAAACACAGCATCAAAAACAGACAGTGGTTTCAGCAGCACTTGAGGAGAAATACCCCATGGGACAGAAGGAAAGAAACAGAGAGAAAGACACTGAAAGGCTCTGCTTTAGAGGCAGCCACAGTACCTTCCTGCTTAATCACCCCCTGTCCCTGCCCTGTCTGTTGTTCCTGATCGCCAGAGCAGCACTGCAGTATTTCTATCAGATGATCTCTCCCTCCTCGTCTGCGGCCCTTATGTTTATGAAAATGATACTCCACAGGAATGCCTTCCTGCATGCCAAGATGTCACTGTCTTTCCTCATCGCTTGCATTTATCTGTGTGTACGAGTGTTTGTGTGGGGAGTGCTGACTGACTAGCTTTATTTATAATTATGTGGGGGTGTTTTTTGAGGTTGTGTATTTTAAAGTAAAATGTGTGTTTCGGCACAAAACTTGTCTTTTCTGCAGTCTTTGTGTTTGTGTAAATGTTTTATTGCTGTTTCTGTGTGATCTGTGACTGACATGTTAAAAGTGCACCTCCTATCCTTCTTGTCCACCCCCACCCCCACCCCAAAAAAATCATTAATGGAACCTAATGATTCTTGTCGTTCCTCCACATGGCAAGCTCACTTTATCTGTACAAGAACACACATGCACTTTCTTTCTCTCTCTTGCACACACTAGGAAAACTCACATTGGGCCTACACCATATGCTTAGATATTAGTTAAGACTGCATCCAAGAGTATTGTTGTATTCATAATAATCTTTTTTTTATTCTAAGGGACCCTCTATACTCCCATCACCTTTTATTAGCTTGATAAATCACCTCTGTTGTCAGTCAAGTCAGGGAGAATAATTGGATGTGGTTGTCGCCCTGTGTGATGGATTATCAGTCATTGGGGATTAAATTAACAGATAGTGCTCAGACATAATGGTTTTTGTTTTGCATTTTAAATTGCCTGGGAGCAGGGCTAGACTCTGCAGGTTTTATAGCTGGTCCTTTTGGACTACCCCCCCCTCTCTATGCTATCTAGTCTTAATGACAAATGAACAATAACCTAAAGGGCCACAGATCCATTAGTATGAAATGTAAAACATTTACTACTGAGTTAAGGCACAGAGAGAGGCCTTAGAGGACCTATGAATGTGATAACATGAGATGAAATTTGATATAACAATAGTTTTCTGAAATGGCTAGACAATGTGGAGAAATATGTGGAATATTTTCTTGTTAAGGAAGAGAAACATGACCTGACAACTTGGTCAAGTGGTGTTCCAGACACAACTGATGCAAGCTGACATCTGTGACCAGCTAGTCAGGACACAAACACATTAACTACCTCATCCTGGCTGGATTTCCTTTTTCAAATGAGAATCTGACACAAATACCTTCCAAAGGACAGTAAAGCAAAGGGAAAGAGGGTGTGGGCAATTGCCTCAACGATGGTAGCAGTGAGGTATCTCCCTTGCGTGTTTGCCCGAGTTTGAGCGATTTACCTCCTCGCCCCCTCCTCCATCCTCCGTCACCCCTCCCTCCCCTCCACGTCCACATTATCATAATTGTGTCCAGAACATGAGGGGCCGGGGAAGTGATCATGTCATTTTATTTACACCCTGCTTGGCCCTTTTTACAAACGACATGCCACTGACTGCCAAGCGGACTGGGGCCCAACGACATCTTTTGATCAGGGCTGTCGGGGCCTATCAGTGGAGAATGGCAGGTAATGGATACCCAGTGACAAACCAAATCTCCGGGAGGACGGAGAGTGGGCCGCACCTGCCAGGTCTCCATTAGGCTGGCCTCTCAGTGGGGCTGCCTGCTGACTGTGCCCCCAGGGCCCAAATCAGACCAGCGCCAGCCGCATGGCTGCCTAAAGATTGGCTGTTAGCACTGGAAATGAGAGTTATTTCAGCTATGACATTTTTGTTTAGACTGGACGTGTATGTGTGGGGCGATGGTGGGAAAGAAGGATTTAGTCACAGCATGTGTGTATGTGTGTGTCTGTTTGCGTACACATGCACAAGCTCAACTGCGTGAATACAAAAACCTTTAAAGCCTATACCTACAGCTTCTTTCTTTGGCATTTTTCTTAGTTTACAATATTGTCCAAATGGCCTAAGACCTGTCCACAGGCCATCCACTATTTTCAGAGTTTATTTGCTTTTCCCTAAGTTGAGCGGTTTAGTGAGTGAGGTAGACAGGAAATGAGGGAGGAGGGCAAAGTGACACTGTGGAAGAAGGGGGTGAGTGGTAGGTGAGTTGGCGTTGAGTGGGTAGGCTTGGTGCCACAGCAGACATAGGAGTTTGTTCAAGTGTATATGTGGGGCCAGTACACATACACGCAAACACGTGCACACAAACACTTATCGTCGCTCTCCATGTGAGCAGTGGGTGCCAGTGTGCAAAGTGACAGGTCGCTTATGCATCGCGATCATGACTATCTTCAATCTCACTTTGTTCTCTTTTCCCTCTGTCTCATTTTGTTCATCTCTTTATTTAGTTCATTTATTTTTTATTTTTATGACGTGTGGAATCGCTCTGCATTATGCTCACATGAGATTTAACACCTGTTTGCACTTTCGAGGTTTCCTTTGAAGAATCCAGCTTGGACTCAGTCTTGTCTATCATTCACATAAAGTATTAGGAATAAAATCCAATCACTGCAGTTCAGATAACATGTTCAATTGTCGGATGTCAATGGAACATGTGAATTTCATCAACAAAATTCTGACTTCCCTTTCTTTAAATTCTAAGGATTAAATGTGTATGTGCTCTGTGTGCATGTGTGTCTGTATGTATGTGTGTGTGTAATCAGAGAAGAGGCAGATGAAGAGGCGTCAGACATATTAACTGACAGATGGAGGTTGATCCAACTCATTTATTACCCCAGAGGAGAATGCCACAGTGAGATTGGGCTTCATTAATTTCAGATTTAGTTTTCATTTCAAGCTGTTGCGCCCTGAGATAAATAAGATTGTGCATTATGTTTTTGCCAAGATATTTCTTTTTTGTTTTCCTCCAATAGAAAGAGTTAAAAGAGGGGAGGCATAAGTTCCGTGTGGCTGGGGTAGTATATAAATACAGGCTCGCCTAGAGGAAAATAACACCTCAACGGTTGATGAGGTGAAATGGGATGACTGTAATTTCTCAGCTCAGCTTTAAAGGCTCCCACACAGATGGCTCATTTATCCCTGGGAGTCCTCGGGCACACATAGCAGGGAAACTTTTTCTCCAGTTATTCTAACATAGCGTGTTCTTTCCCTGCAATTTAACTCATCTCTTTCTCTCTCTTTTTGTCTCCATTCTCCTCGCAGCCTATTCTCCCGAGGAGCTGACAGAGCACACTGTGGAGGATGAGGAGGCGGAAGCAGACGACCTGCCCTCAGCCCCTCAGGATGACCTTTCCATGAAAGATGAGTTTGTGGAGCAAAATGCAGTGCCTGCCAAGGAGCAGGCATGTGACCAAGAATCAGCTGGGGCCGTAGAACTCTCAGGACAGGAGATGGACAGTGAGTCACACGTGAGTGATACCAGTGACCGTCTGTCAGACTTTGAGAGCCCATCCAGAAAAGCTGAGGGCAGCTTGGTCACAGGACCTCTGAATGGTGGCACTAAGACACCTCCCATAGGCATGGACACCTTAGAACAAATGAAGGCTATCTACTCCAGCTTTCTAACCAGCCCCTTGTGGTCACCGCTGAACTATAATTCCACACCGCCACAGGCGCAGTCGTCAGTTTCTACAGAGAAGCCAAGTCGCAGCAACAGCACTAGTAGCAGTAGCAGCTGCAGCAGCAGTAGCTATGACTGGCATCAATCTGCAGTGGCAAAGACACTACAACAGCATCCTCCCCAGAGCCGTCACCCTGTTCAGTCCGAGCCCAGCCTCTTTAGTACAGTCCAGCTCCACAGGCAAAACCCAAAGCTGTTTGGCTCAATCTTCACTGGGGCCAGTAAATTCCGCTGTAAGGGCTGTAGTGCTGCTTATGACACCCTGGTGGAGCTGACAGTTCACATGAATGATACGGGCCATTACCGCGATGACAACCAGGATAGGGCAGGTGGTGGTGCAAAGCGCTGGTCAAAACCACGTAAACGGTCCCTGTTGGAGATGGAGGGGAAGGAAGATGCCCAGAAAGTTTTGAAGTGCATGTATTGTGGCCATTCCTTTGAGTCTCTCCAGGACCTCAGTGTCCACATGATCAAGACCAAACATTACCAGAAAGTGCCTCTGAAGGAGCCCATGGCCCCTGTGGCAACCAAAATCATGTCTTCTAAGAAAAGAGGACTTGTGGGGTTGGACCTTAGTGCTTCTCCACGTTCTAGAGAAGGAACCCCCAAAGCTAAGTACCTACAAGCAGACCTGAATGAACCCTCACAGAAACCTTCTTCCAGTCCCTACACCACCTCTAATAACCGCTATGGCCACCAGAATGGTGCTAGCTATGCTTGGCAGTTTGAATCCAACAAATTCCAGATCCTGAAGTGTATGGAGTGTGGGAGTTCACATAGTACACTGCAAGAGCTGAGAACCCACATGATGGTGACAGGACACTTCCTCAGGGTGACCAGCTCTGTGGGAAAGAGAATCAAAACACTTCCTGAGGCCACCTCCCCCAACCCTGGAAGGGTCACCACACCTACTCAACAGAGGGTTCAGTCTGTCCCGCTGGCACCCTCGACCTTCTCTCCTCCACCTCTTCAAACTACCACAACTCCACCCTCCACCTCACCACCTTTAAAAGAGATAAAGAAGGAGGAGGTTGAGGAGGAGTGCACTAAGCAAGAGGCTATGGGGAGCGAAAAGCAAGTTGCATTTTCCGCTGGAAAGGAAGAGGACTGTGAGAAGGAGGAAAAATATGACATCTCAAAGTATACCTATCTCACTGAAGATGACCTAAAGGAGAGTCCTAAAGGGGGCTTGGATATTCTCAAATCACTGGAAAACACTGTGACATCAGCCATCAACAAGGCACAGAGTGGGAATCCAAGCTGGGGTGGCTATCCCAGCATCCATGCAGCCTACCAGTTTCCCAGTGCCCTCAAGCTCCAGCAAGGCAACATGGATAAGAATTCACCAATAAAGTTCTTGTACAACGGAGTAGATGGAGCACTGTCCTCCCTCCCAAAGAACCAGCCCCTAATTTCCCCACCGCTAAGTCAGTCCTCCCCCTTCCCCAGCAACAACTTCCAGGCCATGGAGGACTTAGTGAAAAAAGTGACTGAGAAAGTAGCAAAAGTAGAGCAAAGGGTAAAGCAGTTGTCTCCTAAGAGGGAGGACCATATGTCCCCCTGTAGTAGTGAAGCTGGAGAATCGCATAAGGGAGGAGAGGCTGCCTCACCTCGGGAATGGAGGGCAGTGACCCCAGCCAGTAGCGACAGAGGAAGCCATAGTGACAGAGCATCCCCAGCAACAGAACCCAAAAGAGAGACAGCAGTCAAGTCCCCGCTCACCTCTACACTGAGATGCAGTACCGCCATTATCACTGGCCATACTCCTCTAGAGCAGCCCTTTGTCAACCCCCTAAGTGCTCTTCAGTCAGTAATGAACGTTCATTTGGGGAAAGCAGCCAAGCCCTCCTTGCCAAACCAAGATCCCCTGAGCCTGCTCTCCAGGCTGAGCCAGAACATGGCTGAGAGGGCTGCTGTGGCCGCTCCTCCCTCACAGACCAAAAAGATAGAAAGTGTAGTTGATACTAATTTTTGCCAGCCCAGTGAAGACCAGCCTATGGACCTCACAAAAGGGAAAAGTGAAAGAGGAGGCTCTGTAGGATCAGCCCCCCTTACGCCCTCATCCACTGCCTCCTCCATCTCCCCTTCCTCTTTTGTTTCTCCTGCAAAGCTTACAGTGGTCTCTCCCTACACATCCAGCAGCCCTCTACATGAAAATGCATTGTCTGATATTTCTGACATGCTGAGGAACCTGACACAGTCTCACCATGTCCCAAAACCTCCCACGCGGTCCCGTGTCACAGATAAAGCTGAGGTTGTGGGATCTACTCATGAAGATGATGATGCATCCTTGTACAGCCACAAACGCAAAGGACGTCACTCCAACTGGAACCCGCAGCACCTCCTTCTTCTTCAGGCCCAGTTTGCCTCAAGCCTGAGGCAAACGTCAGAGGGGAAGTATATCATTCATGACCTCAGCCCACAGGAAAGAATGCATGTATCTCGTTTCACAGGCCTCTCTATGACTACCATCAGCCACTGGCTGGCTAATGTCAAGTACCAGCTAAGGAGAACAGGGAGAACAAAATTCCTAAAGAACCTGGACTCCGGTCAGCCTATATTCTTCTGTAGTGACTGTGCTTCGCAGATCCGAACCCCAGCAGCTTATGTATGCCACCTGGAAGCCCACCTAGGTTTCAGAATCAGAGACCTGGCCAAGCTCTCCCCCAAACAGACTGTCAGAGACTCTCACACTCTCACTGAGAAACTAGTGCCATTGGAGTCCTTCCTTTCTCCACAAGATGACTGCAGTAGTAATGGGGCAGTGTACCGCTGCCAGCTCTGCGTCCGTAAATTTGCTACTAAGCACGCAATCAAGCTTCACCTCAGCAAGAGCCATGGGAAATCTCCTGAGGACCATCTGCTATATGTGTGCGAGCTAGAGAAACACTAAATGACTCTCAGCAGGAGACATACTGGAAAACATATGTAAAATGACTGTTAAAAACAAAA
The DNA here is from genome assembly GCA_034779795.1 of Ctenopoma multispine. NCBI lineage: Eukaryota > Metazoa > Chordata > Actinopteri > Anabantiformes > Anabantidae > Ctenopoma > Ctenopoma multispine. The sequence continues at coordinate 7,086,092 of JAUYWH010000024.1, read as the reverse complement.
AACTAAAAATTTTAAAGAATACAAAAAGTGTTGATGCACAAAGTTGCAATGAACTTCTGTTAAAAATGACAGCACAAGGTCTTTACATCTTTTTGGCCTTCTATAAACATTTCTGATTTCTCTGTGTTTCAAAAGATGTTTATTTCACATTAAAACATAGTGTAGGTCACAAATATTCAGTCTGATTTGTTGTCTCCCTCCTTTATGGAGCAGCATAGGATGTATTAATTCATGATCATGACGAGTCTCTAGAAGGATAATAACTTGAAATATGTTAATTTTAATGTATTTATTTTGTATTTTTGTGAGTCTTGTTTTGATTTGCTAGTAGACTGCATGTTCAACAAGTTTTACTGTTACGTTAAGTAAAGTCCTGACTTGTCTGGATTTTAAAATGCTCTTTCAAACTGGTCATTTTTTTAACTCCTTAAAACAGCCAAAAGCCCAGGAAAGCTCGTCAAAAGTATCTGTCAAACAACAAAGTTCATTGCTTGTTTTTATAATTTCCTCTGTACAGCCTGTTGATTTTCTTGCTGATTGTAAAAGCTGCCTTGTTCTTTATCACAAAGTAAGGGGCACTTAACATCCAGGTTTGTGTAAAAATGTACATATAGTGTATAAGCTTACAACTTGCTGTTTAAATTATGCATACTTGTTATATTTCCTAATTTAAGAGGACTACGACTATCCACTGGTGCAGAGCCTTTGAAGAAGATTAAAAGGACATTGTTTTGCACAATAGTTTTATAAATGTTATTTGATAAAAAAAATACAAATATGTTAATGCCTTGTGCTTCTATGATTAAATTGAATTAACTGCTGCAAAATGAATTTGTTTTCTTTTATTTTTACCAGCAATATTTGTAGATCAAGGCGTATTATAATACTCAAATTTAAAAAGCAATATTTCAACAAACGCCATCTCGGAGCAGTTTGTTAATGAGGAGAGATGACACATCATAGTTTTGCCGAAATGTAATTTTTACACTGTTATCTAATTTTCACCTGGCTTGCTAGAAAATAATGCATTTTAGGAAAAAAACATCCCCCTGCCAATTGTTGTCCCACATTGTAATGACTAAGCATTTACAAATCAGCTGACAGATTGCTCAGATCTGATTACATCTGCACAAAACCCGAACAGAACTTAAAAAACCCTCTCTTTTTTTCCTCTGTAGTTGTCTTCACAACCACTATTTGTCTAGATATTCTTGGTGATTTCTGTGTCGTTGCATTGTTGTGGGGCGGGCCCGAGAGGTGCGAGCAGTGCCACTGCCTGCAAGGCGTCTGGCAGGTGGTGTGTGCTGCATGTAAACCACCAGATGTTTCTGAAACGAGCCACTGGAGGAGGAGGAGGGAGGAGGCAGGCGGGCTGCAACAGCAGGCAGAGTGGGCTGATTACCACGGGGGCTTGGATGCCATCAGGAGCCCTGGGCAGAGACAGCAGATCTGGCACACACCTGGACTCCAAGACTGTCCCTTGGAAAAAATAAAGCGGATCCTATATATGCGTGCTGAGACAAGCTGACAGTGGTGCAGAATGCACAGACAGGTGCTATTCCCTCAAAGCAGGCTTTTGGATCTAACAACATTACTGGCAGGTGTTGATGCTATCAGAGTAGTCACAATTCAGGCTCAGTGCCATGTAATGAGACAGTTTTTTTTTTTTTGGTTTTTCAGTATGCATGATAAAGGCACACCTACATACACTACACACACACGTACACATTTACTCTTTAGATTTTCAAACATCTACCTTTGTCTAATTTGAAGATGCCTGGGGACACAATGTTCTTTCTGTTTGATGTTCCCAGGCTTTGCTTGTCATGACTGACTGACTGAGTGACTTGGGGCCGGGGAAGTTATCTGGTTACTATGGTGACGGCCATTTGCCCAGCCTCTAACCCTGCTCACTCACTCAACAGAGGACAGCTCGAGTGCAGCACACCCATTTACTCTCTTAAATCTCATCATCTCGCTTCAGTTCCTCCCACCCGGGAACAGATTAATTAACACACACACACTGTGTCCTGACCCCGTCTTCTCACACAAACTCATTACCGCCTCAGACTTGCTCCCGGCCCTACGACGTTTAGGATACATTGGTCTAACGTTGTGGGAGAACCCAGTGATGACTCACATCTGACAAGCAGAATAAAGCCTTTAACAAAGGATGATAATTGAAAGATGGGATTCAGACCGGTAGCCATTGATAATGCAAATGAAAAAGGCTGAGCTGTCTTATTGAATATCTTGTGACTTTTCCAAGCTTACAGAGTACTTGCAGATGTAAAATTATCTCTCAGACATGATCAATTTTTTTCAACACTATATGTGTTGAATGCTTTAGGCTTAGTGCTGGACTTGGGGTGACGATGGTTGGGGCGTTAATGGGATAGTTGACACTTTGGGGGTTAATGAGGAGCTGGAGGGAGAGAGCTAAATGATTGGACTTCTGCTTGAATGAGCATTATAGTGGCTGCTAGAGGAGAGCAATGTAGAAACTGTGGATCTGCTGTGGCTAATTATTTAGCATGAAAAACATAAAACTCCTCTAAATTGTAATTTTCTGCAGTAATAAAGAGGAGATTAGATGCTTTATCCATTGTTCTTTTGTCTTGACTATCCTTGAGGGCTGGGTAGTTATAGACGCCGATGCGCCTCAATGCTCCTAAAACAAAGTCAGCAGTGAAGGGGGAAGAAAGGAGGCGGACAGGACAGGGATAGGATAGGAGGAGAATGAGTCCCCCCACTCCTCCACTCCACAGATCTCCCATCAGCTCTTGTCATCCCTCTAATGAATATCAGTTAAATTGCTCTGTGGATCTGAGGAGTTTGGATGTCAATGTGATTTGTGTGAGTGTGGCGGATGGAGGGGCCCAGACTAATGAAAGGCGAGCCTAGCCTGACAGAGTGATGAGCATCAAGCCCATCAGACCAATCACACAAGAGTGGCTGACAGCACCGACAGATAGACAGCTGAGAAGGAGAGGGTATGTATTTAGGAAAACAAAATGGCTGCCAAAATAGTGGTGGATGTCTTTAGAACATTGATATAAATCCTTCCTGTCTTAGTGTGCTTGTACAGTTGTGTAAACTGATACAGGTCACGCAAGCGTACATTTCTGAATATCCATAAATTGAGATTTACTGAAGTAAGCTCTTGGGTTTTAATGCTATGTGTTAATCAGAGAAAGTCTTAAAAATATCAACAGGTTAAGATGATAAAATAGGTTAACTGCCATTAAAAAGGAACAGCAAATTAAATTTTTTCTGTGTGTCTCTGGCCTGACATCATAACTCGATAAATAACCATGTCGTCGACTACAGTCTCCCGCACTCCCTACATGCCAGGATGTAAGACGATGTAAGAAGTGTCAGCCATTCGTGCAGCCTCCCCACCAAAGCTGACGCGATATCTTCTGACAGCATTGCAGGAGTCACAAGCAGAGCCAAGTTAGCTTCACCTTGGACCTTTGACCTCTGTCTCTAATGTATAGGAGGAGTCACACATCTATGACAACAAATATAGAGGTCACTGGTCTGTCTCCATTTGTGCCAGAAAGAAAATATAGCCCCTAATTACAAAGCAACATGAACTAAGTGGCACAAAAAGCTAACAATATCATGAGGAGATTTGTGAGAGAGAAAGTGGGAAACACATAATGACAGAGACACCAAGAAAAAGAGAGGTGAGTTTAAGGCAGTATGATTTCCAAATGTGCCATCACTACTGGGTGAAGGTTTTCGTGCTGCTGTGTTGCAGTGTGCTGCTGCCTGAGATAGCTGTCAGAGGTATTTTGGTGTGATATCTGACAGATTTGCTAAAGACACTCGTCTCAGGGCACTACTCTATATATCGTTAGTTTAATGCACAATGACATGACCAATTATAGCGAGCTCCATGCTCAAATAGCATGTCAAAACCTGTGTATCAATCCATTAGATCCTGTCTCCCATCACATTAAGTGGTACCTTTAGCTATCTGTTGGGCACGTAAAGAAAAACGCTGACGAAATGGAAAATCTGCCTGTGCTGTTCACATAGCTGATGTATTTTGGAGAAGGAGGCTGTCTCTCTCTCTCTCTCCCTCTCTTCTCTCTCCTTTGTCTTTCTGTCTGTCTATTTGCTGCTCTCCTACTCACTTGCTCATCCCAGCCACGGAGCACAAAATGCATAAACAATACATCTAGATAATGGCCTGCATTGTTTACTTAGCTCTGAAAATGTATTTGTGCAAAACTCTAAAATGCATTTATGAGGAATCATTCACTCTGTGTAAAGCCTTGTTGACATTGGGGTGCTCTCAAAAGCAGGAGAAATGTCATAACAATATCATAGATCACTGTATCAACTGGAATACGAGACTGTGATGTGTATTACTCTGAACAAACCAGTAGATTTGACCAGTAGCTGCTCACCTAGTGTTTCTGCATCAACCTGTTTGTCGGCCATGACAGTGGGTGGGAGGAGGTATATGATTTAGTGCAGTTGGTCCTAACGACCTCTCTGTCCTTGTGACGAGGACAAACAGCCTCAGGGCGCTGGCATGGAGGATGTGCCTTGGACCACCTGGCACCTCGCCTGGCACCACGCATGGCAACACGTCCACACTCTGCCACCCTCCTGATGGATTGGCCTGTCTCTGGTGCCACCTTCATGAAATCACTTTTTGATTTGTTGTCATGTTTTTCTCTTTTTTTTTTCTTGCTACTTTGGTTTTTCACGGGTAAGAACACCCTCTGGTCAGGTATTACAAGAGTGATTAAATTAACCTTCAATAAATCAGCATAATAGAGCATTACCTGTGAGTATGTGTGTGTTCATGACTGCCCAGCGGTATGAAAGTGTGCGATCGGGAGGTCAACATCAAATGTCCATCTATGACTACTTTATGAAACACAGTTGCCCTGTGGCTGAAGCTGCTCTTTCCAATGTGCCATATCACAGGAAACACATCAATAAGGCGCGATTACAAGGCTGACAAAATTAATCTCAACTGTCATTTCACAGAGCTTGGGTTTGAGAGTGCTCTGATCAAGTTACATTAGTGGGAAGCTACTGAATGATTTGGACTGGAATCAAAATGCATTTGACTTTCCTTCTGTTTGGCTAACGCTTATTATCATCAAGAACCATTTCTTATCAGATTCAAATGACATTTATGAGTACATTTTAATCTAGGTTCCTGAACTTTATGCATATAGCACTATAACTATAGAGTTTTTTTTTAGCAGCAGCTAGTGTAGGAACTGACATTTGAAACACAGGATCATTAGTGTGACTTTTCCTATGGTACTGTACACAGGCCTGCAACACAAAAAGACGTCTGTCCTTTAAGTACAGGTGGAAGAATACTGAGAGCTCAGTAAAAGTAAAAGCAGCAAAAAATACCCATTTCTTTCCCAGACTCTTTCTTCTCATTATGACATATTAGAGTGTAATAGCTGCAGACATGCTATATATTTATCTTTAAAAAAAATCCATATAACTTGGATCATGGCATCCAGGCTATAGAATGGACACAGATTAGACACAATTATTTAGATGTAAAAAAACATTATGGTTTAGAGTAAGTATTTACTTAAGGTTAGAGGGGCTTCTTTAAAACATACAGTGCAGGTTGTGGAACCGGAAACTAGCAGCGGTCTCCAGTGTTCCGATTAATGCACATTTTCACTACACTGTACATTACATAACCTGGCTTCCTCCTTTGGTCCCATCATAATTACTGTGGCTTCCAGAGGTCACTGAACTATAAAACATAACCACGTGGTGATAATCCACTTGTTAAGATGACGTAGGGAACTGTCTTTAACAGGAAGACATTCTCATTATTACTGATGCGTTTACATGTAAGCAGCAGAAAGAGACGATTTTTAATCAGTTGTATAAAATTATTGTATAAAAAGTGTCTGTTGTAACAGCAAAAATGACTCTGAACAAGCATTTACCCAGAATTGGAGTGAACTGTTCTTGAGTTATGATTATTAGATAAAATAATTAATTCTAACATAGAATACATTTCAGGGTTTTTCTACATATATATAATTATAGATTAAGGTACAGTGTAATTGACTTTATCAAAAATGTGATTTAAAAACCCAGTTTTCAAACAAGACTTTGTTTCGTACAAAGATTTAATCTTCAGCTATGATGATCTGTTAAACTGGATAAATTAAGCAACACACATTTTCAACACAGAAGGTATGTTACTCATCCTAAAACTCATTCCTGACTGAGAAACAAGGCAAACATGAGACAACTCATTCTTTCCTTCTGCACTGTCTTCAGTGTCCTTCACAAGCAATTCTTGACAGCTCAATCCAGAGGAGGAAGTCAAACTCAGGACATCTGCTTCTCTGCTTCACAGAGACGTGGCAGGGATTTTGACACAGGGTGTCAGGGTAATCTGACAAGACAAGCCTCATGTTTTATCGGAGCGTTGAAAAAATGTGCCGCCGTCGCTCTGGCTTGTGTCTTCCCTACATCATTCTGTCTTTTCCTTGACTGCTATGCATTGCGTAGGTGGCATTGAAATGGAATGTCCTGTAAAACAGTTGAAAGAGGGAAGAGAAGGAAAGAGAAGGAGAGAGAAATCGGAGTCAGACCCATGACCTCTCCGGCCGTGCGATGTGTCTGGAGCTGGCAGGGGACGCAATTGAGAGTGACACTCCTGGTTGGAGCTGCCAAACTGCCACTTCCTGTCCTCTTTATTCACACATAGCAGGAGTTTAAGCTGGACGTTTGAAGAGCAGAGAACAGACATGTGTCTCCTTGTACAGCCATCGCTTTTGACTGTCATTATTGTGGTTCACAGTCACTCCCTCAAAATCACCATCCAGACTCATCTTCCAAACAAGGACAGAAGAATTGTAAACATTAAACAAAAGCAGTATAACGGGTCAATATATGAAATTGTGTTTGTTTGTTTTTCTTCTTGTAATTGACTGAAATACGAAACTTTCTTTGCCATCGTTGTTCTCTTTGTTCAACTCCTTAAACCTCCTCTGGTGTATCATTGGATTTGGAAGTCCTCTGTGGCTCAGCATGATCAAATTGCTCTAGAATTGGAGAAATTGGACTCATAATTTTGATGTTTTGTGTTAAATAACCCTTTAACTTTGTTAGGATCAAGTTTGTCACTCTTCCTCTTCTCCTCTCTCCTCTAATGGCTTTGTTTGTCTCCTTTCCAGCATCCCTAATAATGCTTGCACCTGAGATGGGTGACTTTAACCAATACAAATAAGATTCAAAGTCACATGTCCAGCTGCATGTTTTCATTGAATTCTGTCCCCTTAGGTCAAGTTTGTTTTATTTCTCTGATATTCCTGTCTTTCCTGCCTTTGTCTTACTAGTATATCCATCTCTGTTTCTGCACTTTTCTCTTTTTTTCTAGCTCTGTCTGCAAAGACACACTCTCACTCTCTTACACACACACACGCATACACACACACACACATTATCCTTGGGCTATTACCAGGATAAGTCAATTTGATCCATCCAAGGCAGTGGATGTCATTTTATTCATATATTTTCAAGCCTAGTGACTTTATTAAAGGCTACTGCTTCAATCTATCCTCAATGGATGAATGCACCCACTGATGAAACACAGGAAAAAATGAGGCCCACACGGCCTGAAATGACCACAGCCAATCAGTCTGTCATTTTCAAACATGTTCTCAAATTCTGTGTTTTATATGCAATCGAAAACAGCTTGGTGAGTCTGAAGCTTTTGGCACAATGTTTTCTATTCATCTGTGAGTGAAGAGACAGAGAGCTGCCTGCCCGCCTTCCAATGACAAGAGAATGGCTGTTGAGACTTCCAGCTTGGGGGAAAAAATGAGATGTTACAGTCAGTGGAGGCACGGAGCAGAGAAAGTTGGAGACAAGACAAAAATGTGTCTATTCATGCCAACTGGTGTCCTGACCCTCCTCCAGGCTGCCATTGCCTTCTGTCAGGAAAAGGAATTAAAGGGCCATTCACCAGACATGAAGACTTCAACTTCTTCCCAACCAGGCTTTATCCATTCGCTCTTACTATGGTATTACTGTTTTTAGGTCAGCTGTGCCACCTACCTAGGTGCTGAAAGAGAAAACGTCCCAATGAGGTTCATTTAGAAAAAAGTAGGTCCTGTCTCTTTAAGGTGAATATGGAAATGCCAGAGTGCACACAGCCAACTAGACTTACAGAGTAAAGAGGAAGGTCATTTAGAGTTCAGAGTGAGAGTGATAAGTAATGGCTCTAGTGGGACTCTGATGTATGCTGGTGCACCTCAAAGACCAGGCTTCAGTGGCTGTGAACAGGCCGTGCAGAGCTGAGATCGGACCAAGGACAGGCAGGACTGAACTTGAGTCACAGTGCTGTGAGACTGCCATTAACTGGATCAACAACTTTTAGAAAGCCTTTCTTTCTCTGCTGAGACACTGTCAGCAGTCACTCAGCCCTCTCATATTGCATTCAGCTGAAGGGATGCCAATTTTGTGAAATAAACTTTTGACTCAAGAAATGACTCATGAGAAATTGACCACTGCAACACAAATATTTTACTTAGAAACTTTAATAGTGTTACATGAGATAAACAATGAAGTATCTGTAAGACCTGACAGTTCAAAAAACACTTGAATAAATGCGATGTGATGTTACTAGTCAGCTGGTAGTTGAACTAAACATGCATGATACTGAGAGGAAATGAGGAACATATTACTACTTTATGTGAACAAACACAAGACGCTGTGAGGCTGCGCTTGCTTTTGATTTTGCTTTTGTGCATTCTATCTTATCTACTGTAGATAAATAGTAGTAAACAACAAGATATGTGTTAATGTTTTCCAAATTCCCAAGAGAAAGCAGGTACACACAATGCTTTTGATCAACTTTGACTATCTGCTAAAGGGAGAGTCCGGGTGCAGCTAATGGTTCAGAGTCACCCAAATATGAATGGGGTGCAATGCAGATTAAAAAAGTACTCTACTACTCCCAGAGTCAGGACATCCAATCCAGGAACTATGTTATGCAGTTTGAGTCCAACTGGATGTGAACACTGAAATGAGTCCTCTGCAAATCCCTGTAGCTGTTGTAGCAAAGACAACAGATTGGAATGATTTATATTAAGCTGAAGGTTTTTGGAAAGCTGCAAGTATCTTGTAAGCACCGCCTGAGCCTGTGTTTCACAAATCTTTACAACAGAGGCGATGAGATGATAAAAACATTGTAGGAAAAATCTTATTTTTAAATTTTGTTTTTTAAAAGGATAGAAAACAGAGAAAGGTAAAAGGAAGAAAGGACAGGAAGTTCACGACCCACAAAATGGACTGAAGGTGAGCACAGACAGGATGTGGAAGTGAAGGAACATCACAAACTGTATCTTGCAAGGTGACCAAGATCGAGCTTTGATGACATCCTGTGGTCTTCTCAGAGCTTTCTGTTTGATTTAACCACACCAAAAAGATAAACCAGAGACTCCCACAGCTGTAGAGAAGAGAGATATATCTGAGCGTATGTATGTGACAGTTACAGAATCTAAATTCATCCCCTTTTGCCTCCGAAAGCCTCCTGCAGCCCTCCACCGCCTCCTCCACCCTCCTTAACTATCAGAGCTGTATCGTTTTGCAAACCTCTGCGGTGATGTTGTCAGGCTTCTTTCTGTGAAGTGGCCCCAGCCATAAAACAACAGTGACGTGAGTGATTGATCCAGCAATGAGGATGGCAATACTCCTCTGCATCAATATGAAGGCAGCCTGCGGGACTGGAGCCCTTTCAGACAGCTCTCTGTTTCTCCTCAGAGGAAAAATCCATACACAATTGATGGCAGTTCAAAGAGAGGCTTTATTGTAGGATATCAAATAAAACATCAGAGAACACAGAGAATGGGAGAGAGAGATAGAATGAAAGACTGCATGAGAGTGAGAGAGTATGGGTGTGAAAGAGGGAGAGGCAGAAAGAGCGATCTGCATTTCGCTTTATCTCCTTTTTGCACCTGAATGGTAATGAACTGGCTTAGATGAAATGGAGAGACTTCATCGTTTCCAGAGGACTTGCAAACAGCATGTGGATGTCAACAGTATGTATGGTACAATTACACTATATGATCCTACACAAAAGCGGTATGCAGATACAGAAAACAGGTGATTGTGTGCGAATGAAGACAACCTAGATAGGCCAGAAAAGTGTTAAGTATTAATAGGGTTATTTCAGGGTATAAGAGAAAAGTGTAAGTAAGAGGGAGAGATATCAGTCGTTTCCTGTCTGTTCTCTGCAGCCTGGCCTCCGGCAAACCCTCTTCTGATTTCATCAGCTCTGCTTCTAATCCACTTACTTAATGAAATACATAATTAACACAGCTTAATTGTGGTAGGGACAGTTCTGACTGAAATCATTTCCTGTGGCCACTGTTGCTGTAATTGAATGCGTTCTTCACACCAGATCAAGACCTTTGGGTTGAAGCAGAGATTTTCTTTTTTTATTTTCTTAATTAGTTTTCTTGTTTGGATAAATTAGAAATTCTTTGTTTGACTCGGATTGTTTCCATGCATTTTTCATATGGACACAGATATCAGACTTACATGATCAGTGATGACTATTTAACTTATGTCGTGTAAGGTCATATAATGTTTGATTTCTTTCATAAATAGCTGATCAACGTTTGACCAGATTTTAAAACCTTCACTGATGCAGATACAACAGCAACAACTGGAAAATAATTAATTGGCTCAGCTTCATTCACGGGACATATAATATTTAACACTGCGTAGATTTCTTTTCATTGTGACTGATCCTTTCCTGCTTTTTCTGTCTCTTTGGCTCTTTGGTCGTGATTGATCGATGTGTCAGGTATGATGGGACATCATGGCGTTAGAGAGGGTTTGCAGCTTAGTCATGTGACCGCAGCAGATGGCACAGCTGAGTATTAGAGTGGGTTCACCTGCTGTTTGCTCTCCTGCTTCCTGCTTTACCACTATCAAATACCACCAAGGGAGAGCGGAGGAGCGAGGGAAGGAGCAGAGGAGGAGGGAGGGAGGTGAAGGAAACGTTGCAAATATTTAGGAAGGAAGCGCAAGTGAGGGGACAAATCAGGGGGATGGATAAAGTAGGTGAAACGAGGGAGGCGATCTTAAAAAATGATGGGTTAGAATGAGGAAGGTACTGTATGTGGGATTGCGGGATTACAGATTTATCAGCGTAGAAATGAATGTATTCGTTCAGTAATTTTCTCTCTCTTAATTTCCCTCTGTGTTGTTCTCTCTCTCATCCTCCCTCAGTCATAAGGCTGAGATCATAAGCTCATAATGATGGGATGTGGTCGAGGATCCATTTAACACCCGTTCCAGACCAGTGGATGAGTACAGATGGAGGGACTTAAGAGACACACAAAGTAACAATGACTGATTGCTGAGCCTGTTGACTCCAAGGGACATCCTCTATGTAATTCTCTTAGTGTAGCATAATATCATTTATCCCACAAATAGACATATGACCCTGCAGTACCCGTGTCACTCAGAGTTCAAGACTCAGGGAGTGCACTCAAAGGACAGGACACGCATTCATAATTACACACAGTGTGGTTCGTGCTTACACATAAACATACATTTATATTTGCAGACTCACCTGCGCTTTGCAACAATGGTGCTGCATGAACACAAGTGCACATAGACACAGATAAGACAAATCATTCACACATAAACACACATGCTCATTACATATGCATAACCAGCACACAGCTTTGAGAGCCATTGCTGACTAATAGAAGCACTCAATGCGGCCTGCAAACATAAGCGTGTTATCAGTGATGAATTCCACCACACCTACCCACCTTGACAGCAGTCCAACCGACAGCCTCCTCGGCTGCTATCTGCCCTCTACAGCCCTGCTCCTGGGCTGTTTGGGAATGAGTGGCAGGTGTGTGTAAATGCTGGTGCCGATATGTCACAGGCACCAATCTGTAGTCCCCAGGGATTCTACTGGGAGTTCAGCCTGAGTATCACACCGCGGAGAAAACAATTTCTGCTGCCAATACTCCCGCGCAGATGAGAAATGTTTTAATATTTGCTGCTGCTTTATGGCCGCGGCTGTGACAGTGATGGAGAAAATGTCAGCTTTTTCCACCCTTAAATGCCACTCTTTGTCTCAGTCTGTTTCTTTTCATTGATCCCTGCCTCTGCCTCGGAATCAATAAGGTCCACCAAACAGCCGCTTGTCTGAGAATGCATTGCCGTTTTCAGCTCTCAAACCTTTCAGCGATACAGGATTTCACACTTTACTTTCTTTGCCTAATTAGTTATCCAATATGGGCACAGCTTGTGTAAGGCAACATGTACAAAGGGAGCAATAGCATTGTAATTCCACAGCTGATTTAGTTGTCACTCACTGGAAACAATGTGTGCCCCCCACCTCAGCACCACCAGAGAATAGACTAATACAGATATTGTGTTGGCTAAATTTGCTCACTTTTCTTTCTTTGGCTTTGAGTGGTAGTTTTGTGTGTTTTGTTTAACTGCAGTAACATTTAGCCCAATAATAGCAGTACACAGAAAAAGACAATACGTCCCTTCTTCCCTCCAGCTACTCCAGAGCTCAGCAGAGACTTGTCGATAGGAACTGACCCAAACTTGCACCCTCACAGGGTGAAGGGTAATTCAGTCAGTGTTGTCACTCAGCTGCAGTCCCTCTTCAGCTCTCCCCTCTGGTGCTGCCACAAAGAGGAAAGAACAAAAGAGATGGAGCATTAACAGTTTAAGGCTTGACCAAGATGTTGGATGTTCTCCATCGACCGTGGCCTTTAGGAGGAGACTGTTACTGGAGCCTGTATCAATCTCGGTCAGATATCTGTGATATAAATTAAATGGACACAGGAAGTGATTTAATCAGATCTTTCTGTATCTTTATTTAAGTCCCATAGATATAACATCACATGATTTAAAGATGAAAATGTAAGCAACAATAGGTCCATTTAGCTAAATCATTGATTCTGGGGTCATTCAGAGGACATGAGGGAGAGTGATGATATAATATAACGCATCACTTCCCTTACATGTGGACAGGGAAGACAATTAAAGGTTTGTTCTCGCAAGAAATGTCTTCCATACCTGGAGGCAGGGTTGTAGGCAGAGGAGGCCTGAGGAGTGGACGTGAAACCGATCCCTCTTACTGGACATTGTATTGAGTTTATTGACATATGTCGACAGAAACACACTCTCTCAAAGCGTTCATATTGTACTCCGGCACGCAAATAATTTAATAATCTAATTCATCTTTCATGAACAAAGGAAACAGATGTACAGTACCTGAAAGCACCAACTCTGATGTATGCTGCAGGCAGTTACAAGTTAATGTTTAAAGAAAACAAACCACTTAAAAGAGTTTATAACTCACTTTAACAATTCACATGTTTTCCCTATGGTCTACTACAGTTCAATCAATATTTACAACATGAGCAGCTGTCTTCCAAGTCCTGTTTCTGACCCTCCATCTTACTCTGATAGTCACTGTACAAGTAAACAAGTTGAACACAGAACTTACCTGCAATTATTTCGTCTTAACTCTTCAAAGGACATTTTGGCAGATACAGAAAACAGTGCCTTTTCAGATCTGTTGATCATTTATATGTTTGGCTTACTGCAAAGTCTCAAGACAAAAACAAAAGCTGACAACACATCAAATGTCAATGTTAACAGGATGCTGTAAATGGCTACCAAAGACATCAAGAGTCTAATGTATCTGCAACACACATTTACACTAACATTACTTTACACAGCACCAGTTTTAATGTTCAAAGCTTAGGGTGCTAGACAAATTTAAAAACCATAATTAAGCTCTATCTTCGAGAGCATGTGGAGTCTCATACACACTGACACAAAGGTGAACCATTTCAAAAAGCACCTGATAGTGTGGTTCAATCTACTACAATGCCACCGTAACGTGGTTGAGTAATCACCACAGTTAAGGTAGAGCCGCTCTGAACTTCATAAACCTGGTATTTATTTTCATCCTCTAATATTATCTAGTGTTTTTGTCTGCCCTGGAAATCTTCAATGGTTGCACTTCATGTGATCATTTATAAAAAAAAAAATTCCAACTGTTCCATTTATAATTGAGATAGCACATGCTAATGCTAAAAGTCAGTTATATTTTAATAGGACTCAATAACTAAAGAGAGTGTTTGATTTTCTATGAGACTCATCCACACAGATGCAAACATCAGGCAGGTCCTCAAGAGAACACGAGTAAGAGAAGCTGATGGTGTGTGTACAGGAAGTCTTCAGAACACTTCAGCTGAGGTGTTACAGCATGTCAAAGCAGCCCAGTGTCAGGTGACAAGGCATCACGCTGCCTCAGACAGAAATGGCCCAGTAATGTCTCAGCCAATGAACCACGGGCCACAGCTTTGTCCCTCCATCACAGCTGAGTCCAAACAAGCAGGCTGCCGCTGTCACTGGCTGTTAATGTGCCTCCACATAAACACCTGCTTTAACTGCATCAGTGCTTCACTTTCATGTGACCCGTTATTGTTATTGCTTTGTTTCAGTACACTTTGGTTTTTGATTTTAGATTTGGGCTGGTTAGCAGTAATGAAATAATCTGGCATGGTCCAGGGCTCATAATTCTGATTGTATATTTTCTGAATGAGTCAATATAAATAGTAGAAATAAAGGATAATTTCTGTATAGTATGACTTGGACAAATTTTTATAGCTCAAACTGTCTTTGTAGATGGACCTGCCCAAAGTCGTACAAACACACCAAGACTAAATATGTTATCTCACCACAACTTTTTCATTTTATTTTTACTCGTTTAACTTTCAGTTAGAGTCAGGGCTCGTTAAACAAAACCTTCAACACAGTTTGAATAAATAATACCAAGGGTAAAATTAAAGCCTATCCTAGGCTTCACCAAATGGCTGCTGGTAGCACATTGTCTGTCCAGTGTTTGTATTTACTACAGTTACTGTGTAATATTCATGCTTTGAGTCTCTAAAATAATTAGCCAACTAGGCAATTAGCAAATCAGTTTGCTGTACTTTGTGTTACTGCAAGTTCTGTTTTATTGACTTCTTTTATGTTACAGTTTAGCTAATGCTAACTTTCGGTCTTTTTCCTCTTGTTTTCTCTTTTAATTAATCAATTTTTGACATTTGTTATTTTGCTCTGGAAATAAAAGTCCAAATCTTAAACCTGTGTCCTGTGTATTTGTGTCTTCCTGCTGTTTCTTTCCAGCTTCCTGCTGTTCCTAACTCTGGGTAAGAAACATGAGCAGTCACATCAGACAGGATTTAATCAAATCCCCAGGTTACTCAAATATGATGCATCTGGGAGATACAATGAAAACGAAAGCAACATTATTCATCAAGTATTAATCAGATCACTTATTTGTCATATTTGTGTGTTCATAGTTTGCCTGTGCAACACGTTCAGACACAAAATAATCTTGCTTAAATGTTGGCTTGCTCCCAAATCTGATTGTCTGACCTTTAATGTTTTCAGCTCTGTCTTATTTCATTGTAGCACTGGTGGCATACTCCAGTATCTTAGCAATTACTTTGGTGAGTACAATATTATCACATAACTGAGAGAAAGAACTATGAAAATAAGACTCAAGATGTAATAAACTAGGAACATGTGGGTGGTCTTCCTGTAAATTATAAAATACTTTCAGTCTGTTTGCTTGACAGTGTCAGATTATGACCAAATATAGTCCTCATCCCTGACTCGTAACAGTCTCTGTCATCCTCCGTGGCTTTTACTTGACTGTGAACAATGACGTTTTTCTTTGATGGTTACAGTCATAACAAAAGTAAACAATGGCTAAATATAGTTTAATCTGTCTGAGCAAACAAATCATCGTTTAGAGAAAATACCAGTTGAATAGCGTTTGAATACTGATATTGTACAACTTGTCTTTTCTTCGCCACACATCTTCACAGAATTCTGCCAAATCCTTTTTTCCACAGTCTAGTCTGAAACTCCTGACACTGTGATCACACTCTAGCAGATGTAGGCCTACTACATATATAAACACACCCACAGATTTAACCCCCTCCTCTTTTCTCAGTGACTCACTGCTCATATCAGCATAGTGACCGCACACTGGTCCTGCCTACATCAGCAACGCTAGATTCTGAATAAACAATGAATGACGTGTGAAGACAGCCTGGACGTGGTCGTAAACTAGTGTGTTTCACAAAGTAAGGGGATATCATACTCCCCAGACGCTGACCGCAAGATGCTGTCATAAAAACAAACCTGCCATTGATTATAATAACAAACAAACTGTCGAAAATATATTTTTTTATATTTTCATTTAAATTCTCCTGAAACTTCAAAAATGCTGTTGCTCCAGTGGATTAGGAAATGAATGACATTTGACCAAATGCAGAACAATAGCTTACAGTTTAACCTTTTGTCCCTTGCTAAGTGGTAGTATCCTGGTATAGATTCTGAGACGATGAAGCATGAATAGTAATTGTTTACCTGCAGTTGGTACAATGTCAACAGACTAATCCATCACATGAACCCTGTCCACTTACTTATAGACAGGGGGAATAAATCAGGCGAGTGGATGAAAGTTGAAAAGACAAACACAAGGACACAAATAGGAACCCGATAGATAATCCTTTACACATTTTTAATCAAGATGTCAGCAACAGGAAAGATGAATGAAGCATCCATCTATCTGTAATTAAACTTGTGCATCATCTTAATGTAGATATAATGTGATAAACAGCCTGAAGGTAATATACTGATACTAATAGTGCA
Organism: Ctenopoma multispine; assembly: GCA_034779795.1. Classification (NCBI taxonomy): domain Eukaryota; kingdom Metazoa; phylum Chordata; class Actinopteri; order Anabantiformes; family Anabantidae; genus Ctenopoma; species Ctenopoma multispine. The sequence goes on along the minus strand of JAUYWH010000024.1, from coordinate 7,069,340 downwards.
GTGAGTGATTTGAGCTTCATCATCGCTTGAAGTTTGCATTGTAAAACTGAAGGTAAATGATTTGAGCTATATTGTAATTATGGGTTTACATTGTAAAACCTGGTGCTGAATGATATGAACTGTATATCTTCACTTGCTCCTGTAAGTGAATTATTACAATTAGCATTATAACATTGACTTTCTGATGAAGAACAAGTAAACAGCTTCTGTAAATAGGGCACATAGTTATAACTAAGACACTAAATATATTCTTAATTTTAATTATTAAGGATGTGAAAATTGAAATACTTTCCTTTTAAAAAAGAGGAAGATACAACATCTTGTTTCTTTCTCTTTCTTAAAACAATAAGACAGTCATCTTTGGACCAGTGGGACTCACTGGAAAATAGTGTCATAAAACTTTCCCAGGATTCCACAGAAATGGTTATCTAGTGGAAAATCTGGCACAATGTGCTGTGTTGTGATACCTTGATCGCCTTCAGTGTCCGCAGTCATCTTCTGGGAAAATTCCCCCTCATTTGTTCATACAGAAGAGACAAGGAAAGTACTTATGAGGAAATTAAACATGCATCAATATTTTTCACAAGCCTCATTTTGAAATTTCGAAAACTTTGAAAACTGCTCTGTGTCACTCGTTTTGATTCTCCCACACACTTTGGGATGTGCTGTCAAGAGGTGTTCTCTCCAAAGTCTTTCTCATCAAATTCAGGGAACAGAAGATGGCACAACACCTTCAGACAGTCAAGACATACTGTGTGACAGCTGGAGAAGGAATGCAAAGAGACAGGGAAACAAAAAAAAGAGAAAAAGAAAACACTGTTAATCTCTGCCAAGTGTGTTTCCTTTACTGCCAGATAGTGGAGATTTAAGCTGATGGGCCTGATTCTGCTCCAAAAACTCCTGGTACAATTCTAACTTTCAATGTCATTGGATTTGTCTGGGTGTTAGGAGAAGGGCAGTGGGATGGGGATGTAGGTGTGGGTGGGGGGGGGCTGAGATTACAGTGAATGTCACCCTGCCTCCTCTCTCAATCATCCACTTTCAATCCAGCACCGTCCCGGGGTTTGCGAGACAGCTTGGCGATGATGCCAGTAAAATGGGATCAATAGCAGAGGGAAAAACAGACCAGACAATCTTTTACCCCCTTGAACTTCTGTACCCATGATTGATTTGTCCCCTGCCACGGGAGAGGAGACATTAGAGACAAGACATATGTGTGTGGCCACAAACACATATGTGTGTGTGTGAGTGTGTGTGCCCCAGTGTACGTGTGTTGAAAGCATGTTTTTGTAAAAGTGTGATCTCTGTGCATGTGTGTGCTTGTGTTCAGTGATTGATGATCTGAAGCGCATACACATCATCAGCAAGGCATTTGCGAGGTGTGTGAGTCAGGAGCTGTCATCCCCCTCAGTCTCCCCGAGCAGAGGCCTCGGCTGCTGATTTATAGTAAATCATTAAAATCTGCTTATTATTGCAGCAGCTCATCACCCTCCCCCTCCCTCTGTCCCCATAACCAGCCCCTCCCCCTGAAAACTTGCCACACCACTGCAGAGACACGGAGTGAATATCGTCTGACCAGCCCAGCGACTCATACACACAGAGCGATGGTCAGCAGGTTCTGGCACATTAAATCCATTTCTGACGTGTGTTTGAAAATAAATACCCCAGATGTCTTGTTTCATAAACAGCGGCTGAAGAAGCCAATGAAAGAACCTGGCTGTGTTCCTGAATAACAGCTGGTGCAGAGTGGACATACACTACCTACCCACAAAAAAGGAAGAAACTTTCTTATGGGTGCTCATGCTCACATGTGCATAAACACACACACATGCACACACACCTGCACACCTCTGCTGTCTTCTGTCTATGAATCTGAAAATGTGATGTGACTTGAACAATGACAGGTGTGTTTGTCAAGGATGTGGCTGTCACTTCAAATCAATGGACGGGAGCATCTTCCCAGGGAGACTTTCCACTTCTTAGGGTTTGACTGGTTACATTGCGCTTCAGTGCAGGTTAGAGAACAGTAAGTTGTCAAAATGGCATTCAGGCAGCCAAGCTTAAGTGTCACCGGCCTACAAAAAAAAAAATAATTTTTTGCTTTTATTTCATCAGTGTGAGGCTTCCATTGGCCATTATATACTGACTCATGTAGTGAAAAAGAAAATCATTATCTGGGCGTCTATCCATCTGAAGATCGTTAGCATGAACAAACCCGAGAATCACTGTTTTAGAGACGTACTATTCAAGCAAGTTGAGTAGGGCACGGAATAAAATGATGATAATCATTTCCACTGAATAACTCAAGTGAGAATCACAGCTTGTCTATTGCTGCTTTGCGGTGCGTGGTTTGTCAAATGCTTTTCAATTACAGCCTTTAACTTGAGGCACTATCACATCCCCATGAAGTGATTTTAATGGAGTTTGGTGGAATTGTTTGTTATGCGAGACAGGTCTTTTCAGCAGAAAGTGAGAAGGGAGAGAGAGCAAAAGAGGAGGCTTAAAACTCAAATGAACTTCGGTCGATAACACGACACATGCAGCTGAGCAGGGGAGTAGCTCTGGGCTTAAATCTAGTCACTTCCTGTCACTGGTATTTAACTGTGTATTGTACAATACACAGGGGGGTTACTCTCCTACATCTACGCCTAAAATTCAGACCATGGATATTGGCAACTGATTTGGCAGATACAGCATTCTGAATCAGTTGGTCCTGCCCCACTTTCCTCCTCCAACTCTCGCTCTCTTCCTCTTTTTCTCCCTCCCCGACACATACAGTATAACAGCCTCCTCTCCATTCTATCTCTAAAGCTCCTGGATCCTCTGAGCACAGGTGCAGGACTGCAGGGCTACAGCCCACAGGCCCTGGATGCTGAAACAGGAGAGGCAAGCCGGCACACATGCAGAATTACAACGCCTCCATTTCTCACATTGACATAATCCCCATGTTTTATTTGTCCCCTTGTAATTCTTTTTATATCTTGGGCTTATGTTCTTTGGCATCCATTCAATCCCAGCCTCGGGACACGGGCTCTACCAGACCCATATGTGTGCCTTGCTCCAGTTAACGCATATTAGTTCCTTTGTAACTGTGACTAAACTGGCACGTCTCAGATGGGAGATGTGCCAGCTTTGACTGACAGCCCATGTCTGGATCCTGTACTTTGAGTCTCACGCAGACTTGTCAAACACGGGCTCTGTCAAAGCATCCCTCACTCTGCTGTCAAGCACAGGAGAGCTGCAGAGGGTTCTGACCACATGTCTCTGAATTACCTTACACTATATGTGTGCGTGTGTGTGTGTGTGAAGAAGAGGCTGAATATTATCTCACACTCCGCTATTCCCCAGTGTTACCTCTACCAAAACTGAGTCTCAGAAGCATGTCTGAGGCATGTTCCTTATTTTCCTCGGTAGAGAAAATCCTAAGGGAAAAACTAAATGAAACATTATTCATGTCTGCATTTTGGCAAGACTGCCTGCGATACGGAAAAAAAAAGAGAGACTTGTATACCCTGATCAGATCAGTCACTAAAATTACATTGAGAAAGCTTTTCCAATAACAGCTTGATATTAGGACTTCAGTGCGGTGTTGATATATGTTGTCGGCAGAGAAAATCTGTTAAGTCTGTGCCATGTGATGCCAACAGTCTTAAATATTGTTTTCACAACTGTGCTAGCTAATTACCTTTAATTTTTCATCTGTGCTCCAAGGGTTGTAAGAGACTGTGATTAGTGATTCATTACTTCTCATTACCTGGCCTGTCAAACTGTTTCCTTTACTTATTCAGGCTGATTAGCTGTACATGGCCCGCCTCTCTCAATGAGGCTGAGAAAGAGACCTCAAACATGGTCTGCAGATAAGCAACTGTAAATTGTTATAATAATGGGAAAGATAATAATGTGGGGACAAGCATAAAAAAGGAACACATGAAGAAAAAGATGATGGTGTGATAAATTTTACGACGAGGACCAGACCATGTCCATGGCTAATTAGTGTGTTTCAAATGTACTTTTGTTTAAACATTTCACTTAACTTCGACTAATTACGACACAATTTTTATCTGAGGTCACTTGAAAAAACCTCACGCAGGCAGTTTGAGATGGCATGTCTGCCTTTCCTCCAGAGATGGGTTATATATAGGTGTCAGAGAATGAGGATTGATTTACTGCAGGTAAACAGGATGTCATTCTTAGCAAAAGGTCAAGGTGAGCTAAAGCTTAGACGGTTGAAGTTCAGGAATTTTGCATCTGTGTATTTCACTTACCAGTCAAGTCAATCAGACTATGAAAGCATGACAGAACCTGATAACATGCAAACTGCTTTTTTTTTTTAGATAAATGATGACATGACATGATGAGTTCTCAAGTTCAAACGTAGAACAACATAAAATGCTGCGATTGTGCTGTGCATTAGATGAACCCAAATAAGCAAAAAGCATGAATATGATACTGACTACGGTAGTTAGACGTTAACTAAAACATTCATCACCATTAGGAGTAATTAACAAACTTCCACAGCATTAATTAAACGGCCCTGCTTTAAGGGAAACTGTGCTTAATTAGGAAGTTTGACAGGATGAGGCCTTAGGGATGTTCCATATCCAGAGGGCTGTTGAAGGGGTACAAGTGACGAATTTCCACAATGCTGTGAGATTTTGGAACATTTCCTTCCTTCACCACAAAACTCTGTGTCCTTTTGTTAACTCACAGTAGAGCCTGGTCCGGCGTAATCTGACCTGGCATGGCTCTGAAAATGTATTGACAGGTATGACAGGCTTCTGATTAGCCAGTCAGCTGGAGGCCCAGACCATGTCACCTGTCAGGTAGAGAGATGAAGGGTGAGTGAGCAGTAGGAGGAGAAAGAGGGCGGAGTAAGAAAGTTTGGGGAAAAAGAGAGGAGAGAAAGGATTAGTAGTGGTGACAGTGGTGTTCAGCACTGACACGATACACACAAATACAAGAAGCAGCTATAAAAACCAAATGTACATCAGGCCTGAGTCACCTGCAGAAGTGTTCGTGGAGCACTCCATTACAAAAACCAGAGAGTTCGAGGATGACAAATGTGTACCCAAAGAATCTGTGATTGGATCGGGGATTAAGGGGCTGCCATGTCTCTGATGGGAAACAGACAGGAGACAGACAAACAGAGAGTGGAAGAAAGAGAAAGAGACTGAGAGGAAGGAAGGGTGGAAGGAGGACAGTAAACGAATGTCAGACTGCCCAGGCAGGGAGACAGAGTGGCAAAGTGGGTGGGCTTTGACAGACACATCTCACACAGGCTGACAGCTCCGTCAATAGCCCCAGGATGGCTGCGCTGATTGACAGCTAGCAGGTGGCGCATGAATGGAGTTGTCAGGCCGACTGTCAGTCAAAGTCACATCACTGTGGCTACAAGGCCCTGGCTGAACAGGCACACAGCTGCCCAAGGTGATCTCTGGGTGTACAGGAAGACTACTGGCACAGGAGGCTGAAGGAGCTCAGATTCAGATCATGCTAAAATTATCATACATGGCAGCAGCAGCACACGATAGCCAACTCTATTTGACTATTTTACTAGTGGGCAGACCTGGTATATACTGTACACACATGGGTGGTTCCACTCACTTTAAATAAAGGTAGGAAAAAAATTTTTTTGAATGTACTATCATCAAATCACTGCAGTTTTTCCATTTCCTTGGTTCCCCTTAATTGAGCATTGTTCCAGCACGAGGGCATGAAGCATAGGAGTTAATGGGCAATAATTATATGTGAGAGAGGCTTTCTCCCTGGAGTGGAATCCAGAACAAATGGAAGCTTCGATGTGCAACATTCTACTTCATTACATCTGCCGCGATTAAAGCCCGAACATCTGGCACCATATCCTGACAGATAGACAAGATTTCTGGACTGGAAGGGAAATCGAGTGATATTTACAAAAATGTAGCACTGGATATTTACTGGATGAAAGAACAAGTGCTTTGGGCAGGCATGGTACATTCTCCCTATCAGACAAGTGTTGAACTGATAGATGCATGTAAACACAAGTAAATCGTTTGGACACTTTTGACAAAATGAACGGCACTAAATACCCCCGCTACACTTTCACATCACAAGGGACTTTATTATTATAGGCAGCTTCTTTTGCTACAGATAAATACATACTGTGGCTCTTCAAGTAAACACTGGAATGTACATCAAGGTTGTTGTTAACGTTTTTTTTTTTTTTTTTAGTTTTAACAATCTCAATCATCCTAACCCTTTCGAGGTGAAGCTAAAACAATAATCATAACTGTCTGTATCTGCTGTTGCCATGACAACATCAAGTCCCACAGAGTGATGTCATGCCAATCTGGTCTCTCTCTGCCGCATGGTTGTCCCCCGTGATGCTCTGAGGCAATCTAGAGGGCCTCTGGGGTGTGTGTGAGCGTCGGAGGCGGCGATCGGGGTACAGGCTGTTGTCAAAGGGCTTGCGGTGGACACACAGGACGTGGGTCTTCAGGTTGCCCTTCTGGGAGGCGCTGTAGGGACAGTATCTGCACTGGAATGGCTTCCGAGCTGAAGAAAAAGAAGGCGGATACAGAAATCAGACCTTAGTACTGATGCTAATTCAGTTTGTAGTAACTACGTTACTACAGTGTTTCAAATCACCACCTTGTAAATGCCAAATGTGTCATATTATTAAGGATCAACTTTAATTGGATGACTTGGATGCATGGATACATTTTATTTACAGTTTATATTGTTTACTGGCCCTTGGTCCCATGGGACCACTGCAAGCAAGCAAAACACAAAACAAACGGTTCCTGTTCAACAAATTGTTTTGTAAAAATAAGAGAAAATTAAATTTTCATTTCTGTGAAAAACATATGTATATCAAATATAATTCTTGACAGGTCATTTTTCCACTATTCTAGCGCAGATGTAGACAGGAAGGAAGTTCTGACACTGAGCCTTTTGAAATGTCTGAGAAAAAAACCTCACACGCATACACTCAAGTTTCGGTGGGGTTCAAAGAGGCTTTCCATTACTTACTGTGTGAAAACTTATATTTTGCCTCATAATAACAATAACACCCTAACTTTATCAAACACTATGGCACTTCATAGGCTGCAATTTTATTCTCACAAAAAAGGCCAGCTAGTTCTAATTCACAGTAACACATTTCCTGCTCGCTACACAAATACACACACTTGCACACACACACATACAGACAAATAAACACAGACACACACAAGTGTTGAGCTGAGGAATGACAGACGTCTGCAGCTGGGAAGCAAGGCACCACACTACTACTACGGGCACTTTATATAACTCCACTACAAATAATGTGAACCTACAGGACACAGAGTGTGACTTTGTGCACATCATTTATAGCTTCCAGATGTTTACCTGACCAAAGTCAGAATGACACCAAAGATCAAAACAGAAACTGCGCTGGACCACTCACTTACCTTTCTATCTAAACAGTCATGTGTCCTTGTTCACTGCTGTGCTATTTTTAAGATGTTACCTCATATAATGACTTTCTCTTTTCCCCCCTGTCTAACACTTCAATGTGTTTTTCTGTGATTCATGGTTACAGTAAACCATTACGTGCTGATGTCATTCGACTTCACTTCCCAAAAACTGAGGGCTGTCTCAGCCTTTTCACCCCGCCCTCGCCTCTTCCTCTCTATCATGCTCCTCATCGGAGCTGAGACAGCTGCATGCAGCTGAGCACTTGCTTTCGCATCTACATAAAAAAGGTGTTTTTGGGGGGAAAAGTGGGAAAACTCACAGAAGGTGTGAGCAATAAAAGGTAATGCTCCATCTGTTGGTGTATAATAACCTGATGGCCGTAAAGGACACACACACACACACACACACATACACACACATTCACAGACTAGTCAGAGAGAGGATAAGGTCTGACACATCTGAATATCATCAGGATGGCACAGAGAGGTTTGTGTGAGAGAGTAAGAGAGAGTAGTGAGGGGAGGGGGGGGTAGCTGTCTGGGAGGAACAATAGTAAAAGAAAAACTTTGTCAAATGCACATATAGAGCAGTTTGTGATACATGTTAAACTCCACCTGTCTAACCTAACCTAAATGAAAAAAACAGAAAATGAGCCCAGCAAAAAAATAACTATATGGACATAACTATATCTAGGATTTCTTAAATTATGTGCTGAAATTTTAAAGTTGATCCACTGCATGTAAGAAACTATAAAACCCCCACGTTCACAGTTTTCACACATTTTCCACCGTGACTTGAAACGGAACAAATTCCTTTAAAACATGTAAATTCACTCAGACAATCCTGTATTACACTTTGATAAAATCAGTTAATAAGAAGTCAAAAGATCTCATGTCTACATCAGTTGCTTCTTACTCTCTGCCTCTATCGCCTTTCTTTCACTCCCTCCGCCGTCTTCCTGGGTCTGCTGTTTCTTGCTTCACTCCCACCAGAGGAGAGGGGAGGTCCAAGAGAGGGCAACCTCCAAATAAGTTCCATTAATCACAGGCCAGAGTCTAATGTAACTAATATTTTACAATTAGAGGAGACAGCAGCAGGCTCAGAGCCATCCATCTCTTCACCACATGATCGTCCATTCATAGGCTGCTCTGGCCACAGCTTCAGACCAGACAGACACGCTCACACTGAATACGCTCATATACGTGTACACACATGTGCACTGGTGCACAAATAAGCTGGACAGGAAATGAGAGGGGTGGGATTATGTGGTGTTAACAGAAAGACTGAAGATGTGCCAATAGTGAAAGAAAAACAGAAAACACGACACTGACTTTGACTTTGAATTATACTAACGTTCAGCTGAATTAAAGGATTATTCCACTTTATTAAAAGTTTTAGTTTTGGCCATCATTCACTTTGGTTATGGTTACACTGCAACAAGCCGCGTCGCTACAACCAAGTCAGGAGTCAGACGGACAGGTTGTAAACGTGCTAACAGTTTAGCCTGATTATATAAACACTTTTATTAGAATGTTAACCTTAATGTGAGCACACCTGAAATAATAATTGTCCGTCTCACAGCACAATTATGTGTGCACACAAGTATGCTAAGTCAAATATGAACCAGGAACTCAGACTACTGTATAAACTGTGATGAATATTTATTACCATTGTGGGGTAACACTGCTTTCTCTTTTTGTCTCTCAGAAAAGTGCGGCTAACCCGGATCTATGTTTAAAATCTGTCTGATTATATGACCACTTCTGCTTCTTGCCTATTCAGACTTCTTTCTAGCAAAGTCACTCGCCAAGAACATTCAAGCACATAACTCCGTATAAAAACCACAACTTTTTGCTTTTACATTTTGGTTTCTGTACAGGTTAAACAAATGAGGTACAAAGTCTTCATTAGTGAGATTCAGAGGTGCTAATAGATGGATCTCGTTATCTTTGGCCAGAACCAGACTGTTTCCCGCTGCTACAAGGTTTATAATTACATATGACTGAAATTGTATTGACTAAAATGTTCACAGTTTGAACGATGCAAAGTTAACATTAAATGTTAAACCAGATTTTTTTTTTTTTACATATTTTTACTCAGATTTTCAATTATTTAAATAATACTTTTGACTTTTATTATATAAATGTATTTATGTAAAGCTCAGGTAAACATTTGAGATGTTTTTCTTCTTATGTTTGATGGAAAAGTATGTACTGCATGAGTGTATACCTGTGTGTGTGTGCATGTGTTTGTGTGCATGTCTGCGAGTCTCTGCGGTAAGTGTGTGTTGTGTGTCATAGGCTGAGATAATGACCATGATGACAGTGGCGAGGCCGACGGGGGCCAGAGGAGCTGAATGGTGACGGATGACACAGGCCTGAGCTCTGATGGCACACAGACAGTGAGTGATGACTGCACATCCTTCCCAGTGCTCCACCCTTCATTATCTCTATGGGGAGAAACACGGCACAAAGGCAGGCCGCGCTGCCCTCTCGCTGCCCTCAAACGACATCTGCTCATGGAGACGGGCGCACTACCGCTCTTCTTTCACCTCGCTGTCGCTCCATCTATCTCCATCTATGGTGATCTTTCTCTTTCCTTTTCTCTCTCTTTCTGTCACCCTCTCTGCGGAGGGTATACAGAGGTCAGACAATGAGATAATGACTCACCCCTTTCAACCTTTCAAATCAGAGCCTTTTCTTTCTCTTGGTCCTCCATGTTCTTTCATTCTTAATCCTTTCTTTATTGATCTTCTCATATTCACTTTTTCTCATGCGTCTAGGCTCTGATGAGGTCTGATGTAATGTCATAGAAAAGATGGTTTAGTTAACTGGTTAACTAGTTTACAGTGAGATCATATTAAAATAATAAGGGCACCTGAGTCCTGCACGACTGTCCTAGTGAAGTATGAAGAATACCTGGAGAAGAAATATTTGGAAGCTACACAGCATCTCAGATGTTATAGTAGTAAATGTTGCCATCTAGTGGTTTGATCTGAGCAGTGCAGAGATGAGAGTTTCTGTTTAAAAAGCAAGGGAGGACTAATGAGCATGCAGACAGGTTCAACCAGAGGTCACCATCTGGCCAATTACCACTGTTGGCACATTGGAGCCGACCTGAACTGTCATCACAAACACATCACTCCATGTCCAAACTGCCCGGCAATATGTCACCATGCCACTCGATGTGCCATACAGTATGGAGAGGATGGGGGCAACAGGAGACAGCCCCATGACAAAGCCACCTGGTCAGCACTGCAGACAGGACAGGCTGCCGGACCACCTGCTTAGCCCAGTTTTAGAGGACACTCAATGGACTCTCAATGTCAGTAACCCGTCTCGGTGTCCAGTTTGACTGGCAAGTGTTTATTGTGTCAATGACGTCTACTTCCTCAGGGAGAGAAAAAATATCAAGGATCAATCTGCAGCAAAGGAAGGGGGATGCTTTAAATAACTCCTTGCAGCTAATGATACATTGATCAGATTGCTGAAAAACACAAGCAATAGTTAGACTAAAATATGCTGTATTTGAGAGAAATGATGCCTATTGTTCTGTGAAGAAAATTGCTCAAAAGACAACTCAAAAGTGCCAGCTTTTCTAAATCCTATCTAATTTTTCAATCCAAACAGCATTATACACAATAAAAGCAAGAAAGAAACATGAGGAGTGTGACAGCTATGACAGGAGTTGAAGGGGAGGGGTGCTTTTTGGAATATTATAATAACCATCTGTACAATCAAATAGAAAACTACATCTTGCTGTTAGAATCATAAAGAAAGGGAACAGATGTTAATCCCTAATGGAGTTGACAGGCACTTTCCTGTCTTTCACATGAACATATTGAGTTTCTGAATAAGAGGGGGATCAGAGGGAAGGTGTATCATGTTGCACTCATAATACATGCATATCAAAGACCCCAGCTGTTGGATTCCCTCTCCTGAGAGACAGCATTATTAAACCTGCACTCAGCAAGCATATCACACCAGCACAAGAGCTTAAGCCTCTCCATCAGTGGGCTCCATTGGTTTGGGCGATTTGTAACCTATCACACAAGGAGATTATATCATCCTTTAAAGTGTGGGGGTAATCAGTGAGACACACCTGTGTCTTCTTTAGCCCTTATTTGAGATCAGAGATAAGATCTGGCAAGAGAAAAAACTAAAGTGCTATAAGTATAAGGGAAGCGTGTTGTTCGTAATTGGCATGATTCATTCACACACTCGCACTCACTCTTCACACATCCACCGTCAGGAGATAAGGGCTGAGATATTGCCAAAAACTTTTTTTTGTATTTCTAGAGCAGCATCTATGTGGCTGACAATGTCACACACTGGTAGAAAACGTGCAGCAAGTATGCAAGTCAGTCAATTATATATAGAATTGAGTTAACTAACTGTGATATCCTATATTCCCATCTGCAGTGGTCTATCACATACTAAATGCAAAAGCATGTGAAAGGATATACTTAACAAGATGAAAAAAAAATGAAAGACAGGTCATTGTCCACTAGGTGGCAATACATCCTTTCAAATAAGCAGACAGTGCTGGCAACATCTTGTTAACAGGGACAGCAACATTTAACGTATATGATATATAAGCTGATGCTCACCTGATCCAACATCTTTCTCCATATTCCCCCCACCATTCAGACTGGCTATGTGTGTGCTGGCAGGTGCGCTGCTCAGGTTCCCCTGGGATCTTAGGAAGGAGATCAGACTGGCCTGGTGCTGAATTGGATCATCCTGTCCCGGAGTCAAGTTCTCCAGAGAAGAGATGGGAGATTCAGTCACAGCTCTGCCCCACTGCCCCGGCTTGTCTTGCTTCTTCTCTCCAGGACCCTGGAAATCAGCATTGGCCTGTCCAAGCTCCTCTGGCTCCAAAACACTATTTTCCTGCATCTTCCAATTTGCAGCCTCATCATTTCCATCCTCTCTTTCTTGCTCAGATTTCTCAAATTCAGTTTCATTATTGTGACATGTGGAGCTTCCATTGTGTGTGTTCATCTCTTCTTTTGTTTCCTGCACCAAAAGGTCACACTGATATCCAGGTTTCACACTGAGTTCATCTGTGGCATTAGAGAAACTTTGTAGCCGGCGGGTAATGGAGGAGGAGAGCCCATTACTAAAAACACCAGACATCTGTACGAGCACAGCAGAAGACATGGCTGAATGAGAGGCGACAGACTCTGGTCTGACAGACAAATCTAAAGGCTCATACTGGGACTTCCTGGATTGAGCAGGTGAAGAGCCTTCTACACCTGCATCTTTGTCAGTGAGGTCTGCCTGCTTCTTGATGAGCAGAGGGTTTTCACTGTGATTCTCCAGTCCAAGGTACTGACCTACAACTGGGCTCCAGTCTTCCCTGGATCTGGCCTTAGGGTTGGGGCTGGAACTGCTGCTGGTGGGCTGCAGTGGAGAAGAAAGATCCCTGCTGTTCTGCCAGTGGGGGAAGTGGTAGCGATCCAGATGGAAGCCAAGGGAAGCTGTCTGTGCAGCGGTGTACTCGCTGGAGAGTGGACACCTGTAGGCTTTCTCACCTAACACAGACAATAACAGCAAAACTATAATGCAATCCAAATGAAATTAGGAAACTATGTGTATATGAAACATACTGAGCATTTTGTTCTGAGAATAGTATGTACCAACAACTGTTGTCTAAACATGAAAAATGTTGCAATCCTGCACCAGGCTGAGTTGAATGATTTAAGCGCTGCCCTGCAGTAAATCAAGCTTGTAATCAGCTTTCAGCTCCAGTGATCCATCATTTTACAGTATGGACGCCACCACCATGTGCAATAAATACACCCAAAGATGTTAACACAAAACAAGATTCTTCCAGAAATAATAAACAGTGAAATTGTAAAGCAACTAGAACAAGGCACATGTCGCAGACAAGAACCTCATTCCATCAAAACCAGTAAGTGGGTTTCCCAGTCAAAAATAAAGTCCAACATGTGAGCAGTTCTGATTAAGCGCATAGTGTAGCGGAGTTTATTTTTTCTTCATACTTGAAAAATGGTGCGATGGGAACATAATTCAAAAAGTACAAAGTGTATTATTGTGGAGAATGACAATGGGTAATTTTTTTTCCTTTTAGCCAGTGAATAATATCCATCTGGATACAATATTTGATCCTGCACATCATAACTTTTAATTAAGGGTAATTTGAACATCTTCTTCTCTGTGTTTACCTACAGTTCAATCCTCAGAGCTATCAAAGAAACACCCTTCAGGGTTAAACACACTCTGTGTGACCATTTTGAGTTAGTGATTGTCTGAGACCTCAGCCTTGCACTGTCTTTAAACAGCCCAGCTGTTTCGCTGCCATTCCAATTACAGTAAAAGTCATCCGACGCCATTAAGCCACAAATATTGGCAGTTTATTGCCCAACACTCTCCTGGCATTTGAAGGTCAGGTCATACATTATACTGTGTCTTTTAGGGATGCGTCTGGAATAGGGAGATAAACCCACCACCATTAATTTAATTCTATGCATATTGATGCCTTATTGTTCTTCTTTAATGGACTAATATCTGAGTTACAACAGTGATTCATGCCCGCCAGAGAAATATCAATTTCATACACCTCAAGATCTGACCCTGAGGTAATTCTCGGAGGTAAATCTAAATCTAATGATCTGTAGTTGTTACTTTACTTTGTTTCCAACTTTAATAGAAAAACCACCATTGTGAGTCGAATAGTAGTAAAAGCTGGCTGTTTTTTGTCATTTAAAACGTACAAAACTGGAAAATAACACCCACATATTAATAAATAGGGCTGAACTTAATGAAATCGAAACATTACCGCTGAAATGGCACATTCATGTCCTTGAACTAAATGCAGCAACTCCTGTTCCTACTATATACTGTATATGTTTGTGAGTGTATGTGTGTGACTAAAGTGTTTACAGTGTGCTTGATTTAATGTCTGCGTACATTACATGTGCGTGGCGGCGTGTGTGTGCGTGCGTGTGCAAGAGCGGGAAAGACACTTCAACAGTGCCACACCCTTGTCTCCAGTAACAGACAAAAAAATCTAAACAGCTTAATGGAACTCTTTCAGACATGCTATATATCTCAATTATTCTGTGGCTTAAATTACGATGACATTACCGGCCAGCTCCAAATGCAGAAAACACATATATCTGACCTCATCTTTCAGCGTGGACCTTCCTAAACCCATTTGCCAGCCTACATGAGAGCGGTAAAACAACACAAAGACTAAAGAGTCTGCCTTTTTTCTCCTCCTTTGGATGGGTGCCATCTTTGTGATTGCCTGGTTCATGCTAACTTAATCAGTTTAAGATTTACTTACACTGCCGAGGCTCACATTATGTGAGGGGAGTAATTTTAGAGCTTAGATTTATCAACCAAAACTCCAATTACTGCATCATTACAAACCCCAGCCTCTCTCACCTAACACAGAGCATCTAATGAAGTGATGCATATGAGTTATCCGCCCTTACTGGATGTGCAAGGCGGAGGGGAAAAGTAAATAAATAAATAAATGCCTCCAGTGAGCCGTGTCTATGGAAAAAGCATGCAGCTGGGTTTGGACAAGTGATTCATTTCATATGGAAATAGACTTTAAGATTTACAACCATACATCACCGTCAATGCAATCGCGGGCTCACATACTACATGCTTACACAGGCGTTTGGCAGTTACATTGTAGATATCAAACTCTATATACAGTGGAGCTTTGGCTTCTTTCTATATATGCAATCAAGCACCTGAAATGCAAAACAGAGATACATGTTGGCTGGTTTGGTTTAAGATGAAACAGAGTGAGAGCGAGAGTCACACACAAGACGGGTGAGAAAAACAGGGGCACCAGATGTTCTTTGATGTTTATAATAGCATATATTATTAATATTAATTAGACCACATAGTCAATGACGCATTTGGGACGTTTCCAAGTCAATTAAGCCAAATGGCATTCAGGAGACGGTGGAACAATATTTCAAGGCAGGTGTTCAGAACTCCCTGGGTAAATCTTTTTATCTGCATGCTAGGAAAACAAGCATTTTGAGCTTAATTTGAGCCTCATATCTGCAATAATAATTAAAAAGAGGATTAAAAGACAGAAGTGAGAGGGAGACAGAAAAGCCAACAGGTAATCAGTGTAGACAAACCAGTCAGACTGACTCTGATCTCTGAATAAGATGAATTTGTGAATCCCAATACAGGACCGAGTTAGATAAGAACCTGTTCACTTAAAATATGCTATTAGTGTCAGCTATCACAAAGAATGAACTGATGTAAGTGTAACAGCCAAAGGAAAAGTGATCTTCTGTACAGCAGGCAGTTTTCTCTGTGTTTTAGGGTAAACCACAGCTCATGTTACCATTACCACAGTTTTACAGACACTTATCATTCCAGGCTGTCTTTGCTCTTACAGTACAAGTAGCGCAAAAAGCGTGGAATAAGGGACAAAACACATGTAGGGACAACATCATTACATGGTGTCTGCTCATTGACCTTGAGGTTAAGAGTATTGAATGGGACTAATTAATAACTGTCAGAGCATTTTATGTTTGTCGGGCATGTTTTTTATTTGGAGCTGGAATCTAACTGGTCCAATGTAGGTCAGAGGCCTGAAGCATGCACCCTTCATTAGTTTATCATTTTAAGAAGAGTCATTATTCTTAATCTCAGATTATAATTAAAGTCAAAGTGCGTTTTGAAATATGTACTGATTAGATATTGAGAAAACTAATTCAGAACACACGCCTTCTATTGAAATCAAAGCAGGATTTCTAATTTAAGATGTTGGATATTTTGTAGTTAAAAATCTAAATCCAGCACTGTATCTGGATGTATGAAGCGAAGAAGCTGCCTCTCGCTTTGACAGCCACGACTGTACTATATTTGCTATCCATATTGAGAACATCAATAACTTCATGGCCACCATAGGCTGACTATGAATAATTCAGCCAGTAATTCTGGACTAATCAATGTTCCTCAAGCTGAACATCTGGCAGTGGTAATTCTTCCTCAGCATCTCTGCACTCCTGAATTAGAAAACACTCACTCTCTCCCTCTCTCGTCCTCCACATCCAACCATCGACACAGACAGACTTGATCAGTTACAACCCCCAACCTCCGAAAAAAAACTTATCCCTGTTATTAAACCCTCATCAAGTGGTGCGTGTTCTCCATATGTGTAGGATTTACCTATCTGTCCCGCAGCAGACCTGTGTGTTGAGCCAGGGCCAGCAGCGTGTGATTGTGTTAATTAATCTGTCATTGTGAGCGCAGGGAGCAGCTGCAGAGGTCTCTGGGATATATTGTCAGAGCTAAACAATGCGGTGCTAAGCCCCCAGAGTGAGTCTACCATTACACAGGACTAAGAACAGAGAGGAGAGGAGGAGAGGAGAAGAGCGGGAGAGAGAGCCTGCCGGATCCATCACTGACTAAAGCAATGACGCCTGACCTTTACAATGAATTAGTTTCCATGCTTAATATTGACTGAAATTAGAGTCTGATACTGAATGTGCCATCCCAGAACTGTGTGCACTCAAATCCTCAGCTAGCCAGCTATCATAAATGTTTCTGGAAGTGACACCGTATGGTCTCAGAGATAGGGGAGGAGAGGGAAAGTAAAAACAACAGAGCTTGAATATGTTTCTTAAAGAGCAACTACAGAGGGATTTGGCCATAAACTGTGATATGTAAATATACAGATACCAGTATTTGCGTACAATATGAAAACAAAACATCTAATGAGATTAGACCTGATCCATTTATCTCTGCTATATGGCCATCATTTAAGAGGATACTGGATCCAATTCCACAAGAGCGCATCAGACTTAGCTGTACATAACAACATGTGACTAGAGGAGAAATAACCATAGTGACAAATTACGAAGAAAGAGAACAAAAGTTTGGATTTATTTTTCTTCTCTTCTCTTAACAACAATGTTGTAGCAGTAATTTAGGCTCATGATATCATGTTAGCAGGATGCCATGACAAGAAAGGCATTTACCCAGAGAGCCGAATCATCCAAATCACCAGGTGGAACAGAAGACTATCAATAAAAATACCAGGTGGTAGATCAAATCATAAAAATCACTAGGTGGTATATATCAAATCATTAAAAACACCAGATGGCATGCATTAACATCTTGTGCCCCCGTAGGCAAGGGGTGGGGATGTGACGGATATAAAATAGAGGGTACTAATTATCCCTACGATTCAACATGATGCCATTATCTTTAAAAGGAAGACAAAGTCTTTGCGGATGACAGTAATATCTGTGGTGGTGTTGCTGACCCTGCGCTACATGTCCACATACAGCAAGTTGGCAGAAAAGAAAGGCCACAGCTGTCATGTAGATATTAAATTTTTTTTTAAAGTCAAAGATGTTTTTTTTTTTAAACATACATATAGCAGTACTAATTTGTTGAGTTATATTCTATGCAGAGTCTTAATCATTTTAACCAGATGTCATTTTGATTGTCATACTAGAAACAAAGGTTTCTGCAAAACAAAGACAAAATATTTAAGGGACAATCTAGCAATTCAGTTTGTCACTTCCATGAAGTCGGGACAAGTTGAAGGTCCTAAAATAAAGAACGGATAGAATAAGTTGTGTGCCATGTAAATGTGACAGTGTTGCAACAGGAATCTGGTCAGAACTTTTGTCATATGTTATATCTTTCTCTATCTCTCTACTGCATTTCCTTCATGCCTCTTTACTTTATACAGTCACATACAAAGGTAAAACTGTTAAAACAGCATATTAGAATCAAAGTGCACGATATTTTGGTTCCTAGTGCAAAAAAAAATATGATTTATAATAAGATTAAAATAACCTTTGGAAAGCTCCCCTTCAGAGCTGTTTTCACAAGATGAGCAGCACTCCTCGTGTTGAGTAAACTGAACTTAATGTGTAAAATCTGAGAAGGGCAACAACAACAAGATCTTAAAATAGCTTTCAGAAAAAGATTAGCTTCCTGTGACTGAATTACCTGTACCTGGAGAAGAAGATTGTGGTCGATGGTCCACAATACTGCCAGAGTGGGAGTCCGTGATGATCTCTGTTGGCCCATGATGACTCACGCTGCCTGGGCTACCAGGTCTGCTGATGACCTTGGTGTCTGGGTCACTAAGACACATTTTCCCATCGTCTAGAGGGAGATGTCGCTCGGGTATGTAGGAGGAGCACTGCTGCTGGTCTTTAGGACTGAACATTTGCTGTTCAACAGGCAGCCCTGGTGTCATGATCTGCCAGCCTGGGAAGCTGCTGCTGCTGCTGTTCTGTGTTTCTCTGTTTGAGATGACTTTCTGCAGATATTCCATGCTAGTGGCACTTAAAGGAGGGTGGAGATGATTTAAACTCAACAATGCTGAGCCCTCTACTTCTGTCAGAGAGCCTGATCCTGAGGATATCATCCTCCCTAACATCTCCCTAACCTTTATGTCAGCGCTTGCAGTGGCGAGTATCTGGTTATAATCTGGCTGATCAGCTCTCTCCGCTACGAGGAACCTGTTATGGAGGCGGGACATGTACTGGGAGTACAGGTTGCTCTGATGGTCTTGCGTTAGGTTGCCCATGTTAATTGAGGTGTCATGATCAGCAGGAAGATTACTCTTAGCAGCCAATTTATTGAGGTGGACCTTCATGTGGTTCTTGAGAAACCAGGGTTCTTTGAAACGACGGCCACAGATTTGACAGCAGTGCTCAAAAGAGTCCTTGTGTTTCCTCATGTGACCCTTCAGGAACCAGGCCTGACTGAAGGTCTGGCCACAAACCTCGCAGGGGAATTCACCAACAGGTTTCTCCTTATCACCGGAGCCCACTGCAGGCTTCTGTCCTGAGCCTGAATCAGCAGTTATATGAGTTGTCTCAACATGGCCAATGAGCTCCTCCTCGTGTGAGGCAGCAAACTCACACAAGGTGCATTTGTAGGGTTTGTGTAGGATCCTGATGTGGCGCTCAAGCTCCTGCTGCTTCCTGAACTTTCCCTTACAGAATGAGCAGCGGAACCCTGTGAATTGAGGATGGATGGACTCATCATGGATGGCAGTCACCTTGGGAGAGGTGGATGCATGTGGCTGGCTCTCTGCTGACTCAGGGCTGCTTAAAAGCTGCGGTTGTGACAAAACGGTTTGCAGCTGGGGCTTTTGAAGTTGATTTATTTTAGATGTTTGCTGATGGCTAACGTGACTGGCTCGCATCTGCCTGTCCCTTAGTATCGCCCTTTCCTCAAGCTCATGAAGCAGCCTGTTCTCCTCTCTTATCCTCCCACGGCCTTTGCCCAGAATGCCTTGCTTGTGAGTGCGGAGGTGTATCTTCAGGTTGCCCTTCTGTGCAGCCCTGTGGTCGCAGTATGGGCATTTGAAGGGCTTCTCGCCTGTGTGTGTGCGCATGTGGAGGGAAAGGATGCTGTTAAATCGAAAACGCTTTCCACACAGCGGGCAGGGATACTTTCTATTTTTGCGGTTGTCATCTTGAGCTGAATTCACCTGGGAGACAATACTTTGATTGGAGACTCTCAAAAATTGGGAAAGCTCTACTCTCCCGTTCATACTGCTGAGAATCCTTGCATCCATAATTTGATTGGCCAGAAGCGCCATCTGGCTCTTAATTGGGTGGGTGGATGGGGTAATGAAGCTGTCCTTTCAGGGACTGGCTGATTTTACAGTACGGTGGTCGGGGGCGTCTGTGTGGGAAAGTCCAGAGATTAGCTGTGAACTGTAGACTGACTTTTTGCACTTATTCAGTTGAAACAGGATGTTGATTCATGCCGTTCAGA
Organism: Ctenopoma multispine; assembly: GCA_034779795.1. Classification (NCBI taxonomy): domain Eukaryota; kingdom Metazoa; phylum Chordata; class Actinopteri; order Anabantiformes; family Anabantidae; genus Ctenopoma; species Ctenopoma multispine. The sequence goes on along the minus strand of JAUYWH010000024.1, from coordinate 7,049,142 downwards.
TGAAATGTCTGTCTGTTGCAGCTCAGACCTAAAAAACAAAAGGAGCATTAAGTGAATTCAAATTCAAATCAAATCCAAAACAAAGAAAGCATTTAAATACATATATTTCCAACTCTGAAAACCTAAGAACAGGTGAGGAACTGTCAGTAAGGTTATGTTCTGTCAATTAGAATCTGTACTTTTGCAAATGCTGTACAATGCCAGTGATGCACCACAAATAGGTCAGGAAATAGAGCAAAGTAGGTTCTGACTCTCTTCATCCTGTGTTAAGTATACCTGTGGTTTTAGATTATTGTTGGAGACTGTGAAAATGCTGATTAAGTAAAACCACAAAGGCTTCCTCAACAAATATATCATCTTTACTAAAGATTAAGGTAAACATATTAGTCTAGATTTTAATGTCTACTGACTCACAATACAAAGACAGCACTGACATCAAAGACTGTCTGCTTCTACCTGCCTTTCCTTTGCATTTTACAAATCAGTGAAATGCTTGAAGAAATGATTAAAGTAAAAGAGTTAAGCATTTTTTAGCAGGTTTATTGCATATTTGAATAAAATCTTTACCAGGATAATTATGTCACAGGAGTACTACAGAAAATAAACAACTTAATGATGTAAAAATGCAAAGTAATGCTGAAGGAAAAATATCCAAATGGAAAGCTAAAGTATGCTTCATTCCTCCCCCTGCCCAGCTCCCAATTTTATTCAACTGAAGCAACAAAACAAAGCTTCAAATTCACATCGTGCTACAATGGTAGAGGTCACATAAGCGAGCCCTGCACAGCTTTAGTGCAGCACCAAAGGGCACAGAACAAAGCCTGCACTGTCCACAATGAATTAACACAGGCTTACATCATCCTGGACTGCAACCTCAGTCAGTCATGAAAATGATGTACACAAAACCACACAGATAAAGAGCGGGCAGGCTGGCAGCAGTGGTTGGTGCAAGCAGGATATCTGCTGTACGCTGCAGATCAGAAATCAATATGGAAGATCAACTGTATACTGTATGGTATAGCACTGACTGATTCATATCTGCAGGAAAAGTGATTCATTATCTAATTATTAATAGAATACAGTAGATCAATTTCATACTGTATTTTTAAACGTTATTTTGTTACAATCAGAAGATGTCCCTCCCACTTTCAAGAGTTACAGTCATTTGAACTATTATTGCATTTTCCTCTATTAATGTCATTACCGTACTGCAGCCTTGGATGTGTAATTGTGTACAGAGCATCCATTTTGAAGTCTGCATCCAATCAATAATGATTGATCAGACTCAACTTCTAATGGCTTCTACAGCATTTTTTTATTAAATTACTTATAACTGTTCCTTTACTAAGCAAAGCACATACCTGGCTGTCACATCCAGCTGGCTAAAAGCATGAGTGAGGTGAGTAAACTAAAAACAACCTTCCTGAAACTTATTCAAACACTGGATTAATGTAGCTAAAGGCCATCCAAATAAAATGTCGAAAGAGTCTGAGCCACCTGCTGCTGCTGCTGTCTACAGTCAATAGCAACCTCAGTCAGTCATGAAAATGTTGTACACAAAACCACACAGATAAAGAGCCGGCATGGTTGCAGCCATAGCTAGTGTGAACGGTGTGTCTACTCCGAGCAGAGATCAATGTAAGGCCTGTCCTAATCATATCTGACAGGGAGAAAGTGAGCGAATGATATTAGCATACACTAGATCCACTTCATATTTGCTAAAGTGGTATTCCTCTGATTAACTAAGCATAGCAAGGAGGCATGAAGCCTTCTGTGTGTTTGCCGGTGCATGGTTAAGTTATGTAGGAAATGGTGGAGATAGGAAGCAGCATGCAGGGCCATCAGGTGTTTTTTTCTGTCAGAGTGGATTAGGCTCTTTTGGTGCAGATTGAGAGAGTGCTTGATTGTTATTAAGCATCGTGTCACAGTAGCGCCTCTTAGGTGTGGCCACGCAGAGAAAAACAAGGAGCAGGTGTGATTTAGCAGAGGCAATAAAAGAAAAAAAAAGTGACACATACACATTTAAACCAGTCATGAGAGCTGTGCATTTTGGATGATTTTAGATCTGACATTATGAAGAAATCGTTAGATTTACTTTCACTGCTGTCTGGCTAAGGAATTTAAATCTCAGTAGATATACTATTGTTTCACTTTGTGGTTGCAGCATATTGTCAGCTATGATGGATAGATGATATTGTAAATCCACAGTGAGGTGATAATGGAATGAAACACATAAATAAAATTTACAGGTAAAAACTTCATACTTCATATTTTTTAAACAGCAGTTAAAATATTTCACAATTTATGTTGATGGTTGAGCTGAAAAATACCATGAATCACAAATCTGAAGTGGTGGGAGAACACACACACAAGACTCAAGTAAAAGTGTGAGTAGTCGAGGTTAATTTCTCCATTACAAGTAGAATTACATTACTACTTTTTTAAAATTCATTACTCAAGTTGAAGTACAGGCTCACAAATGTACTTACAGTACAGAAATACAAGAAAGCAATGTATTTTAAAAGTGTTTAAAATGTACTGCTCTTGGTGATATGGGCATATACGATTAGTATAGATGTGTTCCACTATTTTTAAAGGTGATAAAAAGGAAAATGTAATTTTATAGTAATTAATAAAAACATTGTAATACGTAGTGAAAATAAACAGCACATCTGGAAAAGGTGGAGCTGATTTTACCCACTGACAGGTGTGTAATCCATAATAGCATATCATAATTTATTAGCTGGTTATACCTTTATAAGAATATTTATGTATAAAAGGAACAACTAACTAACAGTACCCGAGTATATACTAAGTTACTGAGATGCCTGGAAGTAACAGTTAGAGTAACCAATCTAATGCGATTACAGAGCCCTGAAATAATGCAGTAACTGGTTGAATTAATCAGATGTCTTGCTGTCTCTCCTCGATCTCTTTATTTTGGGACTTTTTTGGATATTATTTGAAAGTGTGAATTTGTGGAATTTGAATACCACTGTGCAGACTGGGCATGGCACAATAATAAAACATGAGTCATTCATTCATTCATGCAAATGATTACAGATGTGACATTACATTTTGATGAATAAATATGATACACTCCTACAGATGTCCAAACCTCATATACACTAACAAACAATACAGTGCGGTTTACTGATGTCCCACATACTTTGTAATGTGCCTCTGCCTACTTATAAATCGCACATAAGAGATCACAGCTCTCAAAATTCCTGGAATTCCGACGTCCCTGCATGCAGAAAACAATTGTTTTATTCATTGTTACAGAGTAGGCTTATGTGGAGACAGTAAAACCACGTGCCATGCATTTTGCCCCCTTGCGTCTCTCTTCACCCACCCACCAAGTCAGCCAGCCAAACATCCCGTGGACTGCCCTGTCAAGGGATGAAGAGCCAGTACAAGGAAGATGGCAGTGGTAACACAGCTGCCCACCATGACCCGTACAAAAGATAGCACCCATATACTTTCTGACAGCCAGATTAATGAAACCCTATAGGAGCTTCTCTGTAGGCCCCCCAAAAGCCTGACGGAGACAGAATAGTCTAACCAGCACCATTCATTACTGTGGGACTACAGAGCACAGAAAGAGCACACACAGCACTGACAAACTAGCTCCTTGTGAGTAATAGCTAAAGAACTCATAAAGGAATACATACACATTTGTTGTGGATGCAGTAAATCTATGCCATTTCTTTTACAACTATCAAAAATCTGGCTTGTGTCCTGTAAAAATAAATCTGGCGTCCATGTGGTGCAGTGGTGATGTGTAGTTATTTGGGAGTCAGCTCTTTCACATGTTCACTGAAAGCAGGCTTTCGATTAATTTTGTTTGTCTCATTCAGTAATGCAGATTAGTGGCCTTGAATGTAGCAGAGGAAAAATAGGTTCCTTTGGCAACATAATAACAGCTACAGCGTAAAGCAACTGCAAATCAGACTGAACACAACAGGTTTGCTTAGTGGTGACCGGCTTTGTTTGTACCTGTATGAGTTGGTGGAAACCCTTCCACTTGAATGTCTACACTCCTAAGTATTCACTTCAACTATTTGAAATGACAAACTGCTCACAACTCACATCTATTCACGAGGAAAAGACGTGAAAATGACGAGCAGCATCATGACCTCATTACAGTCTCTATGTGTGTCATATTTATTGCATTCACGAGCTTCCTCTTATGCTTTCAATAGCGCTCACAGACAGCACAGACCAAGGACATATAAACACTGTCTCCTCAACTCTCTCATGCTGTCTCTCTCTCTCTCTCTCTCTCTCACACACACACACACACACGCACGCAGAGAGGCACGTGCATATAGAATGTATTTTAAATCACTAATGTGTAAACAGTTGCTCTTGTTTGCACAGACCACCTGTTCTTTCTGGACACAAACAAAGCTTTGGCGTAGGATGGGGTGTGTTAACAGTGTGGGGTGCGTAGGGGATGCCTTCCACAAGAGAAGCCTATCCACATGGTGTAGGCTGCATCAGATGGTTGGGCCCTGCAGGACGGCAGCCAGCTCCAACAGAACTCACACAGATCTCAAAGAACGGAGATTCTTCAGTCTGAAACATACTGACATGTTTTGCTTTCTTGAAAAGTACAACTTCCCCCAGTGCAAGCAAAGCCGATGCAAACTGTTGTCTGTAGATCATTACAAGAAACAGGATTCTTTTGTTTTTTTACATCATATTCGTTTTTTGTGTCACAAAAAAAACATAAAGAGATGACCAAAAAAAGAGGAAAAACTAGATGTGTCTACTTTCAGTTTGCTAAAGCACTTGGAGGCACTAAAACAAAAGTCATTAAACGAGTCATCACAAAATCACAGCAGGAGTCTGGTAATGCCACTTACAGTATCTCATTAAGCTATGCCATCTACAGGATAAAAAAAAACGACAAGCAAAGAGCATAATCCAAGGCACATTAACTGGGCTGATAATTCAATGAAGTCTCATTTGGCAGCCATCTTGCCCTTGTGATGGTCGTTTTTCAGCTGCAGCAACAGAGCACAGACCCCTCATGAAGTTGCTCTCTCTCTTAACCCTCTCTGTCTCACAAACACACACACACATATTCCTCCTCTAAATCTCTCTCTTTCTCTCTCTCTCTCCCGCGCTCTCTAAAACAACAAAACATCCACCATTAGACAACGGGGTACCAGCGTAATTAGAAAATGACTTCCTTTGCAATCCTAGCTAAGTAGTTTACACACTGTAATTACAGGGACAAAATCATCTTTTCATCATTTCACTGATTGAGCTCATCAACCCAGTGGGATCCCAGGCCTGTGCTCAAGCAACATCTGGGCTAAGAGAATTAGCCCTTAGTTTAGCAGGCCCTACACAGTGGCGAGTGACGCCGTATGAACACCGGACACGGCCGTGACACACATCTCTAATTGAGACAGTGTTTGGGATTTTGCATGAGACTGGGTTTTGGATCGTAAGCCCATTATCAGCAGAATCTTCAGAGTTGACTTATTTTAATACAACAGGATACAATTCAGGAGGAGGGCAAGGTCACCGCACAGCAACTATCTCTCTTTCCCACACTTCCAAAAATGCCATATCAAATTTTTACTCCCCTTCAGCGAACTGCTGCACTTGTGAATCGAAGCACCGAAGATTGACCTTGATGCAAAGCAACATGCCTTTTTATGAGTCTCTCTATTTACTCTAATTCTCTGTGTGCCCTGAGCCTTGACTTTCTAACAAACACATGTGGTCCTGGAGTTGAAGGTGAAGTGCTTTCGTTCGTCTCTGTCCTATGGAAGGGCTCTGCCTCTGTGTGTTGGCAACAGAGGCAAGTGTTTAATGTGGCAGCTGTTAGCCTCGTGGATTTTCACTAATCACTCTCTCCTGATTACTCTGATGAGTGTATGATGCTCTTAAATAATCAACCCGCAATGAAAAAAAAGAAAAATAATTATCATCATCTCCCTAAGTAGTGCAGCTGCACCCGCCTGCAATAATTACAACTAGAACAGGGCGCCTTCTCTCGTCACTTACAACCACTTATTATTAAAGATAACGCTAATTGGTGCAGTGGTGGGCGACAATTCTTCATGGGGTTCATCGTAAAAAGCCAAACCTTGAAAGTTATGGCACATTAGAGGTCTTAAAGCCAAGGTATTGTATTAAACATCGCATGCTGAGACACGCCGATAATCTGAGCCAGGGGAGTAGTAGACGTCCTATCAGTAGCCCCTTGGTTGCCTCGCTGCCTTGCCCTCACTCCACCCTTCCCCCACTGGTATGGTATCCGCCTGGCAGACACAATTAACATTTTCATAAAAACAATTCCCTGCCTCCAATAGTCCAATGTAATTTGTTTTCCATCTCTGTTCATTAATCATTGTTTAAATCGGTGAGCCATCCCCTCCACTCTGCCATCTGCACTCAGCTGTGTTACAGATATGACACCTTCCCCCTTAATGGGAGCTGACAGCCAAGAGAGGAGGCCTGTGGAAAATAGCTTCCTGCATGTGCACTTCAACCTCACATACTGCCAGCAGGTGAGAGAGGGGTATTTAATGGGTTTTGATTAATCTCAAAGGCAAACAACATTACACTACAATATTCTACAGGATGCAGAATATACACATAGAACCCTGCAGTACGAAAAGTGCCACAAAAAGCTACAGTGACTAGAATAACTCAACCAAAACTCATGCAGACATGCTTCATAACAGTGGCGATGCATTCCACATTTTGCTGAAGTTGTCGACTGTTTTTTATCCCTCTCTCCTCTAGTTAAATTAGTGCAGTGTTCCTACAATATGCTATTGTTTTCCTGGAATTGGGAGCAAGGTTATTAATTATTCACTGTTGTGTTCTCATATGAGGGGGCTATGCTTTTCACTGTATTGCCTCATAGCTCAAATACTTAGGGCCATGGTACTCGGGCAAATTTCATGAGGCAACATCACAGAGATATTATTATCACAAGGCAGACACTTAGGAGATTAAAAGTTTCCTGAAGAGTTTGAATGACTGGAAAGGTTCAGATTTCCGTCTGACAGAATTTCAAAGTTCCAGGATTTCTGAGGTCCACATGGGAAAGACAAATCAAATAACTTTTGCTTCGCTTTTTTCCCCTTTCAAGTGATTTTAAGCCTAAGTCTAAATAGCTTAGGCATTTTGGGGGGAAGAAAATCCTACTCAATGTGGTAGTAAGAGGGTGCCAAAAAGTTCATCTGGCCTGTTGATTTCAGCATGGATTACAGATATTCAAATCATGTGCCTCATGTTCAAACAAGTGCTTCTATCAGGGGAGAAAGTTGCCAAGCAGAGCTTTGTCATGTAATCTGCATGAATTTACTGCAGCATAATGAGAAAATGGCAGTGGCACTACATTTAATACAGTTTCATCCACTCACCCTCCCTCTCTCTAATTTCCTCTCAGTTATGATGATAATAATTTCAAATACTCCTCCAGTCTCCATACAGGCTACAGTTTTACATTAAAAAAAAAAAGATGGAGTCCCTTAAACATACACAAGCTCAGTTTTTCATCAGGAACTGTGTCACAGCGCACACACACGGTCGCAGTTACAAAACGCTTTACACAAACTCTTTTTGGAGTGTTTCTAACAAGGACAGCAGCAGTAAATGATGTGTATATTCAAAGCTGAATATTTCATGTTGATTGATCGTACTGACTGCTATCCACCTGCTCCTCCTCCTGTCCCACCGGAGCTGGCATGAGGAGAATTCAGTAATTGAGAAGAGCAGAGCATGGTCTCTCTTTGCTCACATATGACAGATGGGGCATCATCGCTTCAAAGGAGAGCATTTGGAAACAGGAGCAATGGGGGGGCAGAGGGTGAGGGTGGCTTTGAAAGTAGCTGTGCCACTCTGTACAGGTGACAATAAAAGGTTACAATATCTAAACCATGGCATCTTCAGTAACTGTTAGAATAGACATCAGGCTCTAAACTCTACACCTTGAATCTTTATCGTCAGTCACAACCACACAACTTCATTAGAACATATTTTGTACGGTGTCTAGTGAATCTAGTATTTATGATTATTAAGTTATATGATGTATGGTTCTAAATTATAATCAGACAGCACTTAGACATTTTTAAAAATCGACCTTAATTTGATGTGATGTGATGGAAGGTCGTCATAAAAACATTATGGAACATGTCCATGGTCTACAGTAGACTACACACAAATGATGCATGAATAAACACACATTTAAAACACACATCGATCAATATTGTTGTTGCAATAACATATTGATCTGAATTCCTTGGTCACCTTTCAGCCCTCGCTGTTACTTACTTGTAACTCAAAAAGCCAACAGTGTTAGCTGTAAGGAACGCACGTCTATCAGAATCCGACTCGTCAGAAACTTAAACTCTTTCACTTTTTACAAGTGAATCTTCGCAAAAGGCAGAGATTTGATCTTACCTGGCCAGTCCGAGGAGACGCCGAGGACACGAGGTGACAACTGGAGTTCAGCGGAGAGTGATGTTGGACTGGATGACTGACTGCTGACTGACGCTTCACACGCTTTATCACAAACGCCTTGTCGGACCCAGAGTTCCCCTTGAACTGCCGTTTCCTCTCTTTAAAAAAAAAACCTTTAAACGCTTTCGCCAGACGAAGGCAGTAGAGCGCTTTAGTCTGTCGTATTTCCAGTTGAAGAAAGAGGTAATGAAATCTTATAAAAAATTACTCGGGATACTTCGCCATGTCCAGAAGCCGTATGTCTCCCTCATCTGGCCACTGCTGTGTAAGTGTAACAGCCTGGCGCCGTGCGTAAAATGTGCTCCCGTGTCTCCAGGACGCAGTCATCGTCAATCCTTTCTCTGAGATAAATGCATTTGAAAGTATTATGAGGTATTAGGCGTGTCAAATTTGGTAAGGAGATTACCTGCAGGTGTTGGACTTTAATGTTCTTTTTAAAAAAAACTTCTGTGAAAGTATGATAGGTTCGCCTGTAGGTCTCACGATCTTTACAGACGCTTTTGAAATACATATGCTGATGTGTTGTATGATGTGTTGATCCTTATGTATTGCAGCAGCTACGTCTTGCTTTATGTAGCCTGTTTGTTGGCATATAAGGGAATAAATGATGACTATACCTCGGTGATTCAGCATTTTAGTTGGCAAATTGCTCTATTAAGGAAGCTTAATTGGATGCTTGTTACATCTATCACACCTCTACTGTTCATGTGACCTTCACTATAGATTATCCTCCAAGAAAGTGAGGAACAACCACTTTACTTAAAAAAATGAATGCATTCCAACCAAATCATCTCTGGAAAAAAAAATCTTAGATATAATCAGATATATTCATAAGTCTATGAATGGAGCAAAAACCATAACAAGATGTAAACGAGTCTTTGTCTCTGATGTTGCACTTTAGATTGACATGTTGGGACAGCTGATCATTTTTTCTTGTACTGGAAGTTAAAGCATCTATAGGCTTTTTGTTTTAATTAAAGTGGGAGCTAATTGTTATTTAATTATCAGTGAACAATTCAGTGATTTCCTCATTTAACTGACTAATAGCTGGGTCTGTTAAACGTCTGACAACAAAAAAAACATAGAAAATGTTTGTTAAATGGCCTGTTTGCCTTGCTTGGTCAATCCCAATAACCCTGAATTTGGTGTAAGACAAGACAGCAAATCACATTTGAGAAGCTGGAACTGTGACAATGTTTGATATTTCCGCCTTCAAAATGACTTTAAAATTACAAGACAGTGTAAAAAGACCATACCTCGAGATGGAAAAAGATGGAAAAAATCCAAGACATAAAAACTTGTTTACCTCACAAATAAAGAAATATAGAAGATTAATTTGAAATAAGGTGGATTTTGGTTGATTTGGATTGTAATTAGAATAACTCAAAGAAGTTCATCATTGTTGTCCTCTCTTCAAAAAAATGTAATTGAAAAACCTATGCGTGCATATAATGTATGTATAAAGTCTTAGGCCACCATTAGTTTTGTTTTTAACTATGCTATGATGGAAATATATTAATTTTTCAGTTTTTACATTAGAACAACCAAAAAGACAAAAAGTGGTTTCTTGGCTACTCTCCTTCCACAACGACCCTTCACGATCAAGCTTCTTCAGACTATGGGGGGATCACATTTGCATCCAGATGAAGCTCCCAGATGCTGAGCCAGGTCCTTGTTGGACTTTCTGAATTTCTCAGAAAGAAGAAAAAAAAAAAGTCATCACATTTTGAAAGGTCTTCCACTCCTACACTTGATATTTCTCATTATTTTTGTGTCTTTTAATATTTCTTATATTTTAGTTGTATTCTAATAATGAGACTAAGAAATAAATACATGTATACGTATACATATGTATTATGTGTATGTAGAAGCTTTGAATATTACATCGTATGTTAGAAGTCCAAAATCTTTTTGTATTTTTTTCAAATTTTTATGTGCATGTATTTCAAATCATATTGAACTTGAAAAAATTAAGTATCACCAAACAAAATCTGATTAAATGTTGTTAAATTTGTTGTTTAGACATTTACTAAGTGACGTCCCACATGACATGTAGACTTGTAACATACAGTATATCTGTGTAATATTTTGAATCTGTTGAACTCTGAGTTACTTTTAGGGAGTTTAAGAAGTGTGAAAGATTGAAGTGTCACACAGCCATACAGCTGTGACATCACCGTGGATCACCTGAATGACTGTTTGTCACCTCTGATTTCCACCTGACGTTCCTCAGAGGAATAAGCGAGGAACAAATAAACAGTTCTTCAGTTATAGTTCTCCAGGCCTTGAGAGTACCTGATGTTAGGTCCTTAATATCTTATGTTCAGAAAGCAGGGAAGTAGACATACAGGCTGCTATTTAATCCATTCACCTGACATTTGGAGCTAAGTGCAACTCTTCCTCTCCCGCTCTCAGACCCAAGTACCTGTCTGGACAACAATACCTGCTTGAATCCTTCATCACACAACTCTTAAAATCCCTCTTAATCCCCGAAATGTAGATCTCATGTGTGCTTTAGCCCATTACATCATTTGTATCCTAGATTTCTTTGAAATGTAGTTCTGCTATGTTCAAGCATATACCTTCACAGCTTAACCCGTATAAGTCCATTGATCAGTGTCTCACCAACACAACACTAGTAATGTTAAGCATTGCCTAATCTGTCTCATGCTACCTGGATTTTCATACTGGAGAAATAATCCTGATGAAGGGGAAGGGGGGGGGGGGGGCAGAGTCACCTTAGGACCTGTTTAAAAGCTTCTTATCAGAGACCTACACTCCCACCATTTAACTAAAAGGGGAGTGATAGCCTTTCAACTCACAAACCGCAGCTTTAATTAGAGCTGCTTGGGGGAGAGATGAAGTACCGTGATGTATATGCGTTGCCCCACTAAAAATCAAGATTATTCTCAAAACAATACAGTTCAGATGGTATTTTTAATCAGCTACATGGAGAACAGGTTCTTTCACATGACTCTAAACATAATCATCTGGGCTGAAAATTATAGTTGTGACCAACTCCACACATTTACAGACTGTACCAAATTGTCAGTGGTCAAACATAAGTATTTACTACAAACATAATATACTACAAATATTATAGACTATTGAATTGAGTTAATAGAGTGCAGATGGTTGTTTGTCTCTATATGTCAGCCCTGCAGTGGACTGTCAACCTGTCCAGGGTGCACTCTGCCTCTCTCCCAATGACAGCTGAGACAGACTACCGCACTCCTGTGACCCTTATGAGGACAAGCGGTAAAGATAATAGATAGATGGCTGAATTGAATTACTGAAGACCAACATGGTTCTTTGAATGCCCTGGTAGCCAGGAATAGGGGATTACCCAACCAGAAGATCACCAAGAAAGTCTGCAAGACTGTGGTGAAAGACCTGCAAAAGAAGTTCTGTGGAGGGCACCTGCTGGAGACTCTGATAAAAGTACAGGACCCAGATGCAGACATAGATATTGCTCAATTTCTATGAGTTCTCATCAGATGACTGGAAAGAAGGCAAGCATATAGGAAGACGTCATAGTTTTTGATAGAGGTATAAATGTGCTACCCTCATTTTAATCACTTTCCTCTGAAGCAGTGCCCCAGCAGCTGCAGGTGGAGGAGATTTACAGCGCTGAGACAGTTGTTGCTGTCAGAAGTCTATAGGGCTTCACGGAGGCTCCGTGGTAGCGCTGAGACCTCACAACGTGCTGTGTTGGAGTGATTTGTATTTCCCCAAACACTCTCAGTTTGGACAATAGAAAAGTTTGAATTTCTGAAACACTTCTTAGCTTTGCTGCCTCGGAGTGTGCTTCCTAGTTGCAGCTGTAGATGCTGTCAGGTGAGAAGGCTGCTGGTTCAGGGTCTGACTCTACCTACTAAACACATGAATCAATTCTTAGGGTGGAATATTCATCTAAAGCCCAAATAATCAGGATGAGAGGTAAAACTCTGAGAGCAGAGATTAAAATAAAAGACTTGAAGCATACTTTTCTTTCTAACCAATTTAATAGCCTCATGACTGCCCAAATTTATTTTATGATCATTAAGTTGGGAATTACTGTTAATTATTTGTGAAGGTGTAAAGATAGTTCTGCTTGTAGCAACAACTGTAAAAGACACTTCCACACTGTAACAACAATCAAGTGTGACTTGCTTAATGTGCTTTTGCCATATGTAAATGTTTGTCAATAACATTTCCTTGTGAATATTTTTGCCCTGCTGTACTTTCTCTACATTTGTTATTGAAATGGTACTGCTCCATTATATGGTTTGGTGGCAAGTTAGGTTGGTGCTTTATTTAGCTCTTTTTAATTTTAATACACAACAGGAAATTCACAAAGTGACAATTATTCATAAAATATCATATTAGCTCAGTTAGTGTCGGGTAATAACATGAAACAACAGGTGTTAAGAGCAGAAACACATTATCATGATTGAGTGTAACAAGCAATTTGAAAAAGAAAAAAAAAAGTAAAATAACAGAAAACTAAATCTATAGCCAAAATCATTTATTTTTGTTTTAGTTTCCATCAATATTATTTTTTGTCATTACATAAAGCTGGTCACAAAGGGATACATACATTCATTTTGCAGGTCAGGAGAAAATAAAATGTGAGCTAGTGGGAACCTGATTCTGTTTAAAGATCAATATCTGAAAAAGAAATGAAACAAGGGAAATCAATCTACGTGGCAAAGCCTAGAATCATTCCTAAACTGGCAACAGCATGGATCAACAGAAAAGCAGCAGACGCGTAAATGACAGACAACTATTGGTTTAAGCAAGTCTCACAGAAAGATGGGAAATTGTTAAGTGCCACTTACACTGTAGGAGTAGATAAAAAAAACTACATTTACCAGAACTGGAGTTTGTTTAAAGCAGTGTTATACACACAAGGCTGATTGTTAACATTGCTACTGTACTGTCATCATGGGAATGACTGAAACCCTGTATAGTTAGAAGAGAGAAAGGAGAGGATGGTGTGGTTTGAACGAATCCAGTTCATTGTTGTAGAAAGAAAACAAAGGCTTTAAGAAACAAGTTATTGTGAAATGTGGATATCTGTTCATTGAATGTCACTTCTGCTGCAACCTGGCAGCTTTAAACTTCGACACCCTTTTCGGCACCTGCTGAGGTGGGGAGATGTCAGGAGCGACTTCCTCCTGTTTCCTCTCCAGTATGGTCGGCAGAGCTGGCGGAGCAATGGTCAGATGGGGGACAGCTGAAGGCATCGGGTCCTTTTCTATTACTGTACCTGAAAAGGCCTGAAGAAAAGAGAGACATGTTTCCATTTTGTTTATTTCTCTAATTCTTGCTGTCTCTTGTGACTGACATTTACACATGCAGCTCCCATTCTATTCAATTCAATTCAGTTTATTTATGTAGAACCAAAAAAGTCATCTCAAGGCATGTTACTATAACTAGATATAGAATTTTGTCCCATTTTATTTTACATTTGGAAACTATAGGAACCACAAGTAGACCAGCACAAGTAGAGCGTACATGAGAAGTGTTCTGCTAGGATAACAAGGTTCTGTAAGGTGTTAAAGATATGAGGGAGCCTGATCATTTAGTACTTTATAGGCAAGGAGAAGGATTTTAAATTCTATTTTAGATTTTACAGGGATACAACGGAGAGGAGCTAATGTAGGAGGAATTTGATCTCTATTGCTAATTCCATTCAAAACTCTGGCTGCAGCATTTTGTATTTACTGGAGTCTTTCTAATGAGTTATTATTAGTGGATTATAGTCCAGTCTACAAGTAACAAATGCATGGACTAGTTTTTCAGCATCACTTTGAGACAGGATGCTCCTAATTTTAGTAATATTCCACAGGTGGAAGAAGCCTCTTTAAATTCTAATTTAAAGAGGCTTCTGTGGGAGTCTTGTTGTGTTGTCATTAAAGACTCAAGACTCAAAGGTGTCATTTTCATAAACTGTCTCATAATATTGGTATACTGCAGGGTCCTTCATACAGTGACTGAGATTCAACATTACACATAATTAAACTGTGGGTCATGTACCTCAAACCTGCTGGGGTGCAGTGGGACCGCTGTGGGACTGTCCTCCTCCGTAATGCCGTCACTGGTGTCGCTGTGCGTCGCCTCATCATGGCTAAAGCTGCGTCCAATCATGCGACGCTCTTCAAAGTCTGCCGCGCTGCTCTCGCTCGTGTCGCTGCACACGCTGTTCTCTCGGCTCCGCGACTTCAAGATGGACTTTCTGGGGATGAGTTCTCCATTCCTCACATCCACAAACAACCTGATAAAAAGGCAACACTTATGATTAAGAGAACAAGTACAGGTGTGATAGTAATTCAGCAAGTTGGATTTATGATGCAGCCTCTGTTGTTTTTACCTGTAAATGTCTGCTGGTGTTGTGATTTTGTGAATTTCATGATGGCCGTGTCCATTACTGTGGCTGTTTTTCTTTTTCCTCTTTGAATGTTCCTTCTGCTCTTTCCTTTCACTGAACTTCAATGTCGTGTTTTTTCCTGTGTTGATCCTCACCTGATGAAAAAGATAGAGGCAGAAAAGTCTGATTCTGTATTAAATTGCACAGTTAAAAGAAAAGGACAAAATATCTAATCTAAAAATCACTCTGACCTTCTTGGGTTCGACTGTATGAGAGAAAAAGATGGTAGGCAAACAGTTGCCTTCCTCTTCCTCATCGTCTTCCTCTGCTTTCTTCTCTCCGTTGGCTGGTTCTTTGCTTTGAGGCACGGGGGTCCAGTTTGACTTCAAACTCGGCCCATTTACAAGAGATGCAGCTTCTGTCTCCTTCTCCTCTTCTGAGGATGAGGATGATGTGTCCTCCCCATTAATTTCTGCATTATCGGATAACCTGAAGAAAAATTGTCCACAGAATAATTTCAGTTTCTTGCCAGATTGAAGTTACAAGACACATGTATTCACTAAAAACAAACAAACAAACAAAAACCACCTTGACTGTGTTCATGTACCTGTCCTGTTCATCTTGTAGCTCCTCCAGTTTCTCAAGTTCATCCAATCTAGCCCACAACTCCTCCTCAGTCATGATGCCTTTTCTGCTGCCTCCATCTATGCTTTCTTCCTCATGTTCCTCATCTCCCTCTTTTAGATCAAACACCACATCCAACTTGGGCTTAGAATTTGGTGTGTGAGCTATTCTTTGCCTTCCTGTTGAAGCAGACAAAATGGAAAGGAGGCTTTTCTTGTAACCTCAATGTGGTGCAGAATTAGGCAACAGGTTCAAAGCTTTCATAAGACTTGCATGGTTACAAGTAAAACGAGGGCAGAAAAAAGGCTGACAAAGATACCTTTGTTGACAGCAGAGCTATTGTTTCCGATATCTTCTCTGATGTCTACATAGTCCCCTTTGCTCTAAAGAACAAGCAAAGTCAAAACACATGTCCCCATTTCTGCTTTATGCAATATGACCTGTGAGATGACCTATAGTAATGCAACATACAGCTGAGACGGTTTCCAAATCCTTTGTAAACCCAACTCTGGCTTCGAAGTTCTTCATTGTTTTGGACAGATCATCAAGTTCACGCTTTACATCTGTTAGGGAAAAAAAAAGGTGCATTATCATCAAAATGCAGTGAGAGAATTGAAGGCAGACTGACAAAAAACCTGCTGTGTAAAAAATGGCTGCTGGCTAGCAGAGGTTTCAATAAAATGTTTAACATAACAATGACACCCAGCTGTGGAAGAGTTAAAATCCAAAACAAGCTGGGGGAACATTTTGAAAAATGATGACACAAACAGTTCATAATATCTTCTGCCCTGAATACTACTCCGGATCATTAAATCTTCACAACAATTAAGCCCTTTTACTAATAGCAGCAGAGGGCCCTAGTTTCCATGGCGATCGGGAACCCCTCCAGTCAGTGCATCAACTGGAAGTGAAGAAAGGTCAAACACAGAAGGCCTGACAACTCAGCCGCTGTCTGACACATTTCAGACAGCTATGTTTGTATTACAGCACTTAGCTCTGTAATAACGGGGTGGGCAGGGTCAGGAGATGGGAGGGGAGAGGGGAAGGGGAGAGGGGAAGGGGGGAGGGTGGGGGTGGGCAGACGGCTGCGGATGGGCTGCAGCAGCACATTTCTGCTTCACTAAACATTCTAATAATGTTCACATCAGACATCGTTACTTGGGCCCATTTGACTTGATATGAGATTTTCAGTCCTAAAATGAGCAGCAGGGAAAACACAGCAACACATAACCCATGTTAGAATTCACACTTTTCTTTCCCTTGCTCTTGATGAAATAACAATAATGCATAGACAGGATTTGATTTTACTTGGAAATAGAAGAAGAACTCCATGAATTTCTATAATAATATTTATAAGAGATGCAGTGACAGTGGTGACCTTTTATGTATCACTGCAAGAGCAGCACAGCGAACTGTGTGCTGCAAATGTGCTCTGCAGCATACAACCGTTTAACCACATGAAATAAAGTGTGCTGTATATGTCAAAATCTTGCAGCACTTCAGTTACTACAAACAATTACAGTGTCCTCATAGCACTGATAGAAAGTTTCTTCTACAGTCCTGCGGTGGTTTGTTAACTCCAGTGTTCACACAAGCTATATAGATTTGATGCACCAACACCCTCTGCTGGATGAAGAACAACAGTGTTGAGCGACTGCATAAAAATTTAACAAAGCCATCTGATTTTAACACAGGAGAGGAAACAGACTCACATTTCATCCTGTGATCGACAATTTTCTGCGCCTGCTTGGCAGAGCACTTAGCGAACCAGTTGTCACCAAGCAACACCGTGACCTCGTTGGTGTGCACCAGCTTCCCAGGCATGAAGGCCAGAGGGCCAAACGGCACCTGTTTATAGGACAGTAGATGGAACAAGAGCAGAACAAAAGAAAAATGAAGCAGGTGGTAAAGTGTGGATGTGAAAGTAAGTGTGAGCAGTAAAGAAAATAAAGTACTGTATATATTTCGGGTCAGGCTCTCCAAAGATGAACCCAGCTGATGACATTGATAAATTTGCAACAAAAATGTATGGTAAAATTAACCCAGAGTGTTATTTCCTGTGGATTTTAAACTATTTTAAACAAGGTTAGCACTCACCATGATGTCATGAGATAGTTGATCTGGAAGAGTTTGAAGGCGGTCGTTCAGGGCTTCATAGTCACCTGACACCTTCTTCCTGCACAGTCACGGATTTACAGTGATGTTAGGCAATCGACGATTCACATCATATTTTTCTTTTTGTGTTTTATGCTAGTCTGGGTCAGAACTGCAAATTAGCTGTTGGACAAACTCTTGCACATATTAATGTTGATTTTATGAGGAATACTCTCCTATACGTATCTCACTAAGGAAAAGTGTTGTTGAGGTCTCCTGTGATCCTGACTCATTGTACAGCACAACCAGCAGTGCAGACATGTTTTGAGTGAGGCTCACCCTTTCAACCAATCAGATAATTTCAATAATTCCTATTCAGCTAGCAAATTGAAGCACTGGGGAAAGTGTGGCAGAGTGTGGCAGAGTGTAGCAGGGCAGGAAGACAAAGACCTGGACAAAGCAATGTGGACTGATTTCTAGGCTCCTGCAACCATTACATTTAGTCCCATATTGTAGCTCCAATGTGTACAGTCCACTTACTAAATAAACTAATTATTATTATAATTTTCACCTCTTAAGGTGAAGGATATTATATAAGGATAATATACTGTATGTTGTTTCAATTATTAAAGAATAAAAGATGTGTCAAATTTGAAGATTTACAGGACATACATGTTCATCTAGAATTCATGTTCTTTAAGTTGAGCCGATATGGGGGAGAATTTGTTCGTCTTATATGTGGAGCAAATGCAAGTTATTGTCTTTCTGTTGATTGATCTGTGGGCACTTGCTCTGTGGATGTAGATGGAAAGGTGTTTTCATCAGAACAATGGGAATCAAACCACAACTAGAGTAAATGGGAAGTGCCTCCTTCTCGGTCAGAGGAAACTGGAAGTAACCAACATGGCTTGAACATTTTGCAGTCATTCATTTGTATTTATTAATAACAGAACAATGTAAAACTAAAGAGGGAATTGTGAACAACACTATACTGTGATGCATTTTGCCATGCAGACAAAGAACACATAAATGTGCACAGTTACTTTCTTTTAACAAATAATAACATATTTAGAGTTCTTTGCAAAACCCCCAAAACTTTGTGACCATAAAATGCTGTGTGGTCAGATGAAAGCAGTGTGCATCCAAAAGACCTCAACATTAACAGCACCTCTTACATTTTCTTCATGGCTAGTCCTTGTCAAATTAGTGTCATGAAAAACACCAAACATATTTTACAGCACAGATATAAATGTAAAATAAATCATGGCTTCACTTTCAGTGTCCTGATATTGTTCGCGTGTGCTTACACTGCTATAGTTTACAGGGAAACCTTTAATAGAACAAAGGCATTGTTAAAGTTAGCAGTAACACCTGGGATTTTCCCGTTATGAGAAGTCAACATGTCTGCTTGAACTGACCAAGTGTGTTCTGTGTGTTACACAATGGACTACAGCTGCTTTTTTTGTGAGTTGATTATACACAAATAAGTTAATATTGGACTTTTGGCCCCACATTTCAAAAATCTCACAAACTGACAAGAGGCAAGAAAAATTAGGCAACTGTTTTGCCGCTCTTTTCTGAGCTAAAAAGGTCATCACTCAGCTTACCTCTACTACTACTACCTGTAGGACTCTTCTCATGAGTGTGTGGGTCTGTGCATAATGTGCTTGACACTCTACTTGAATCTATTTGTGGTGGGACCTTTATTACTTTAATTGTTTTTTTACACAAGCAGGCACACTGTCATGGCTTAATGCAGCACTTAGTACATAGCTTCAACCTGAGTAGACATCTAGTGTCCACAAAGTGGAAATTTGTATTATGTCCATCCAGCAGTTTATTATATGAAAGCCACTGTGTGGATGTGCAAGGACCATAAGGTGGTCTTTGTGCTGAAATCATTCCTTCTCGCCACTGCAACTGTGTTTGGCAATCAGGAATAAGCAGGCTAAGTATGGCGTACTTGAAACAAATGTCTCTGATTGGTCAGGGCGTGCCTTGTATTTGTCGAGTTTGTCCAGAGCTGGCACTCCAAATGTAAAACATCAATGCTTCACAGAATCATGCTTGATTAACTGTGGAAGCCAAATTCAGTTATTATTAAAACATGAATGAACACACAAAACCCTACTGATATAAAGAAGAGCAGATTGTAACAGATTCTTCTTTTCTGAAGGAAAGTTTTATTTCGTTTTCTTTTCAGATTGGTTGTATTCGTAGATATGGATCACTCAGATGAGCAGGTGCAGACGGGACTTTGCTGGCCCCGCAACAGTTTGGCTGTGACTTACTCTGTGTATTTTGGGTTTGTGCAGAATAAGGCTGAAGAATTCAGTCGTCTTTAAAGTTTACCAGAGACGATTAAAGGCAAAAACTGCATATTAATAGCAGTACTACTGAAATGACACACGTGAGTTTCTTGATGCTTACCAGTGCTGAATCCGACTTTCACAGTCTTTCACCACCTGTTTTAGGACAAATAATTTCAGTATCAATCACACTGAATAATCCATGCAATTTACACAGTCTTGTGCTAAAGATTTAGGAGGAATGGGCAGCTGTGATTATTGCCAAAAATCACATGACAAGCAGATTTAATTCAGACACGTTTGACTAGGCTTGTGCTTTCATTTGACTGGTTATGTAAATACTAGTTTGCAAACACACACATTTTGTCTAAAATAAGACATCATCACACAAGAAGGCAACAGACGAAACGGCCAACAAATATAAGAGATGATGGAAAGTGAAACACAGTTGTCAAAACATTTGAATGGACAGATGGAAAACTCTAAATCTATGGTAGCACAGTTTAAGTCAGCGGTTTCCAAAGTTTGGTGTAGTCTGTCTGCAGTGAGCAATATCAAATATCTGACTACTGGACAGTAACAGGACGTAGAAATTAAAGTACAGACTGATCACTTTGTGAAACCCAATTCCCTTACTTGATAATTCCTCAATCCCGCATCCTGAAGTATGTCCCAAAGCCTCTTATTGCGAGGATCGATTTGTGACACGAGACAAGCAAGGATATACGAGACCATCCTTCTTTCATCCACGTCTTTTAGATTTGTTTAGATTTTTTGTGCATAATAATGCAATATAATCACATTATGTATTTATGAGAATAAATAAATTATAAATAACAAATAATTATAACTGGATTTCTGTTATTTCCTGAGCTCACGAAGGCACCCAACGTCTGAGTAAGTCTAAATTAATGACACAGAGGACACTGAAATAATGAAGGTTTTAATAAATTTAATAAAGAGATGTGCAGGCGGTGCTCACTGTGTGTCCTAATTATCATTTGGGCAAATGCAAACTCCGATCCAAAAGAGTGGCCCCAATAACTCTGAAATCCAAGTGACAGCTGATCCAGCTGAGCTGCCGTCAGGAGAAAAAGATCCTGCGGTAGACGACGGTTCAGAGGAAACAGGCCTGTTCGAAGTCAAGTGCTCAAGCTGCAACCAACATGGACAGTTTCTAACTTTTCCAGCAGCGTTAAAGATGCCATCTGTGCCGGAAAGTCACAAATACTCACATCATTAGTTGGACACAGATTAAGTAAAATGTTTTGTACTTCGTTGGCAAAGTTTTGATTTTTCTCAGTTGTTGTGTTCACGGTTTAACTTCCATATGACTCAAATATTTCCCATGATACGAGTTAAATTTATCATGAAATGCAGCCTTCATGTTAGTTTGCTGATGTGCTAACCAGATTTATTCTGATATTAAAACTACAAAAATGTAAAACTATAATCTGTAAAAATACACAGGCAGAGAAGATAAACCAAAGGCATAAATCTTGACTATTGATCTGTCAGATATTTTGAGTGTCAGTGCTGAAACGTCTGTACAGATGTTATTTTTGGGGAGCTGAAAGAAATCTGTCACTTTACAGCCTACTTCGAGAATATAATCATTTATCAGACTGGTATAATAGTGTTTGATCTCTACTCAAAGCTGAACGTCTTCAGCTTTTCTGATTGTCAGCACATTTCTTCTGTAATAAAATCATCTTCATAGTGAAATCAAAAAACTAAATTTAAAGTGAAGAAAGGAGGCAACTTCATGCTGTTGATCCAACACCTGAACCAAGCAGATCTTAGATCGGGTGAGAGACAGGCGCTTCCCTTCATGGTCCCACCACCATGCCCCCGTGACATCGGAGCGAGTCGGGCATGCACTGAGCACCGACCACCGGGGATCGAGTCTGCAGCAGGACGTGCTCATGTCCTCTCTCCTCGCATCTCTCCAGAAACCTTTCAGTGGGACGAGCCAAGCTAAAGACTCAAGTGAGGAAAACGTGGATGTAATTAAGGGAATCGGGATGCACCCACTGTGTCATACTTTTACCTTGAATTACTGGGGACTTCCTGGTTGAATATTTATCCGATTCGAGGTCATGTCTACTCAACTTAGACATCTCATTGACATATATATATATATATAAGTCTGAAAGTGCGGAATGTCTGGAGGCCAACAAATCCCACAAGTGTATAAGTAAAGCGAGCAGCAGCAGTGAACTAAACACGCCTCCGTGCAACATTTCAACAAGAACCTCAACATGTGAGTGGCTGCAGGAGAAGGAAGCTTCTAGAAGACGGACAGTCAGAACAACACACTTACAAATTATATCTGTCACACAATGAAAACACAACTGTGTACATGTCAAAAAAAACACTTCGGAGCGGCTGGTTGCTCGCAGACCCCTCTGGTCCACCGCGTGGCCAGTGTGGCTAACGTTATCCGTTAGTTACTAGCCAGCAAAAACATTTCCTGTCAACTGAATAAATTACCTTCTTGGTTTCCTCTCGGAGCCTGACAACTCCGCCGAGCTGCTCTATATTCATTTTACCTTCTCCGGTCATTGTCATCCCACTCGCACAAAAGGAATCCGAGGTGTTATCTGACCCCCGAAAACAAAGCTCAGTTGTTGTGAGTCCTAAAGAAATGTTTATGAATGCAGCAGCGGCGATTCCTGAGACCCGTCCTGCTCGTGTTCATCAATGGGGCAGTGATGGTTATCCACACTTTCGGAAATGATATCATCTCACACTCTCATTTCAGGATTTCTGCATGATTTCCGAAAAATATCCACGGTTTTAATATCCCACGATTAGCAACTATTCCTCGTCACTCTGCGCTGCGCCACGCACCTCGGTCAAACGCCAAGATGCCAGAAATAACAGAGGAGCATCCGGTCACAACATTCAAAATAAAAGCCCTGATGATGGTGTGTGTAGTCATTTCGTAGTAAGTCACGGAAGAGTCTAATGTGTAGTATAACCAGTTGTCATATAAATGTAGTAAGAAAAAAGTATGCGGTAACTCGTGTATGGAAAGTAATTTTGTAGTGCTTTTTATCACAAATGTCTGACACATTTTCCTCAGTTCCGTTTCATGCCTCTATTTTAATGGCAAAACATTACACTTTCCGTTTTTCAGTCATATGACGCGAGCTTCACTCAGCTGCTCCTCCGTGTCTCCCGGTGTACTCTGGGTAAATGTGGACGCACAAATGTAAACAGTGGACCTAAAATAACGAGATAAATGCTGCTGTAGCGTCAGGCACACAGTAACATAGGAACAAGCACCACCATTTTTAGAGATGAATCTATTAGAAAATAGTCCGTGGGTTTAAAATGTGAATACACCATTAGTTAATGTATAATATACAGATAATAACACACCATATCAATATATTGCATCTAGTAATAAGTAGAGGTAAATTAAAATAACGAGGTAACACGCGATGAACAAGTTTGGTTTCAGAAAATGAATATAATTCACCACTGAATCCAGTTGTTAGACGCTCATTGGTCATCTTTGTTGCTTTTAATTACTGTCGGAAACAAGAAAAACAGTAAAACATACCAAACATTTATTTTGACTATACCCCGTAAACCAACTTAATAAACAACTGTGTGCTTAGTTATAAATTTAATAATTAATAAAATCTTGTTTATTCTAAATTTTTCCAAAACTAAGAAAACTATCTAAGTTAGAAGGTTAATTTGGGAAAAAAACACTAAAGCCATAGAAAACCCGTTCAACGAAAAATCTCAAACTAATTTTGAAGATTTTGATGATCATCTTATCCTCTTACCAGTATCTTACATAACAAATTTGTAAAAACATGTTTTAAAAATAAACTGTAATTAAAACTATAATAGTGATGTAAGATCAAGCGACATAAGAAATCTAACACTAAAGTTAAGCAAACCTAATTGTTACAGTGTAACAGTTAAACGCACCTAATGGTTGTTTTTCGAGCAAAAATGGAAAATTGGGGAATGGTCGAATGTGTCCCTGAACGCAGCATTGTTGTGGTTCCCATAAAGCATTGCGGCCAAACTCATGCAATCACAGAAATCAGGAGTCGCTTGGTCATTGGTGTAAAGAGATTATAATGTTAGCTAGTCCAAGTCAAAATAACATTATAAAAAACTCTAGGTATTGATGCGAATTTCTTAACAAAGCAAGGTTTGTATATAATGTTTTTAATAGCAGACTTTGCCTCATGCTGAATAGCTATTAATATTTTGTAGAAAGGGACAGATTGGATTACGTTTCCTACGTTATCGTCGAGTCCGCTAGTGACTGTGTGAACTGGTGACCACTGCTTTCATTAGATGTTTCCAGTGTTAGGGAACCTGATGAAAACTGAAAATCTGCTTTCTCTGTTTTTTTTTTTCTATTTTGAATTTTTAGTTTCTGTTAGTGTCTATTTCTAAACATAAGGTCAACCTAGTTGTCTAATTGTGCGCTTTTGTCTTCTGTAATTATTACATGTGATCCACAGCATGTGCCATCGAATTGATGATGTTATGAAACTGTGTTGCGAGTTATCTGCGAATCAGCAAATCCAGACAACAGTGAAGGGCTCAGGGAAGGGGGCAGCAGCGGCTGGGGGATTGGCCTTTGCTGGAGGGTTGATCGGGGGGCCCCTTGGTATCGCAGTTGGTAAGTGGAAACAACTCCCCTAACTTGTATAAACATATTTACAGTAATTTCGACTCATTTATGACTAAATGTAAACTGTAACAACGATTTTTAACCCCTCGTCCTCTGTAGGCGGTGCTGTCGGAGGTCTTCTGGGATGCTGGCTGACCAGCGGGCAGTTCAAACCACTGCCTCAGATCATCATGGAGCTCACTCCTCAGCAGCAGCAGAGGCTTTATGACGATCTCATGGTGATCCTGGTTGACATTCAGTGGACAGATGTAGTCCAGTTAACTACTCTGGTGATGACCAGCTCCACTCTGAAGCAGCAGCTCACAGCTGCTCTTGTTGGTTATGTCACCAAGGAGTTGCAGGCAGAGGTGCATTACATCGATTAGGAGCTGTGGAGGCCATGGCGCCCAGGAGGATGGAGCCTTTTGGAACTGTTAAAATCACATGTGAAACCGCATATTTGTAAAACTGCAGTGCTGGTAGCAGTTTACACCGGTAACTGGGAGGTTAGGACATTAATGGGAATTCAAACAGCTGTATAACAGGATTATTTTATTATGGTCAGTCGAAGGAGTTATTTATTAAACCTCTAATGGTACAGACGATCATGTCAAACTTTAAAAGTTAAACCTAAATAAAGACATGACAACAGTGGGCTGACTGCAGGTATATCACTGCTCCCAAAACATCTATTTAAACACAGGTTGATGTACTTTACTGTACAAGCTGTACAATGTGAAATGCTATGTTTGATTTGATGTGAGCTTATCGATCAAGTTATCATGTACCAGCATTTGTAGTATATTGACATTTCTGGTTCAAATCAAACCTTTTAATGCTTTAAATACCTTCATCAATAATAAGACAGATTTTTTCACTGTTACATGCACTTTAACCTGGAATATTTTCAGTTTGACACTAACCCATTAAAACTAAAACAGGTGTGACTATGGTCTAAATTCTGGTTTAGCTGTCCTGTGGTCAAAACTCATGGTTCATAGATGTGGTGTCGATGGTTCAAATGCCAGACTCTCAACACATCACATAAATGCAAAATTTATTTAAAAAATAAAACCCAAAGAAAATTGTAAATACACATCACTGACTCGTTGTGTTTAAATCTTAAAGCCAATATTCTTTTTCTACACAATATTAGTCATTTTGCTCCTCCAAATACCTAGTAGTAGAGGAGATGATCTTATAGCTCATCTCTGTGTTCACTTGTATGACCCAACACAAGTTAACCTGAGAGGACTATATTTTCAAATTCTGCTTTTTGAGGGTCAACAAAACATCCCTAAATAAGCCAGCATGTAGTCCACTAACCTCACTGATAAATGTACCTAGATGCACATTTAGGTACCTGCCATTTATTTTCTGGCCTTAAATTTGTCTTTCAACTTGGAAACATTTGAGTTACACGTTGTTTGCAACATGCTACATACACACATACATTTGCTATCATGCTAGATGCTAAAATGCTGTGTGAAGTACTTCAGTTGAGCAGATCAGAAAGGGGAATTTCTGTGGAATTAGACTTGAATCTAAATGATCCAGGAGAATGTAAGAAAAATCTCTCACTTTTAAAGAGTGAAAAAATCCAATAACTCATTAATAAAGTTGGAAATATCCCTTTATTAGTAAATACACATTTTATGTTATTTTACCCCCAAGTTTCACATAGCTAAAATACAATATTACAGAAAGAAACTGAGAGAAATTCAGTATTTATCCAACAATGACTGTTTCATCATCAGGGAATTCATAGTAAGGAACCTCGAGGTTCAAGGGAGCAGGTCCCTTTCTTATTCTTCCCGAAGCATCATAGTGGGAGCCATGGCAGGGACAGTAGTACCCTCCGAAATCTCCTGCGTTGGCGATGGGCACACAACCCAGATGAGTGCACACACCAAGAACAATGACCCACTTGGGGTTGATCACTCTATCCTTGTCGTGCTGGGGGTCACGCAGTTCAGCCATATTCACAGCCACCTCTGTATCAATTTCCTTCTCTGTGCGGTGACGGACAAACAAGGGCTTTCCTCTCCATTTGAAGGTCATGTTTTTGCCTTCAGGGATGTCACTGAGCTTGATCTCAATCTTGGATAAGGCCAGGACATCAGCAGATGCGCTCATGGAAGAGACAAACTGGGTGACCACTGTCTTGGCTGCATAGACGCTCACCACAGTGGTGGCTCCAGTGACAAGGTAGGAGAAAGCCTTTCTTGTGTCGCTGCTCTCCTGGGAAGACCTGTTGGGGTTGACAACCTCAGGGCGACGGTAATCTGTGAAATCAGGAATCTTGATGTCTGTGTGAGCGAGGCGGATTCCTGCAGGAGCTGAAAATATATCATATGATGCAGTCATTAAAGAAAGGCAAAAGTTAAGTAATTAAAAAATATATACATTGTGTGTAACCACTGATGTGATGTATTGTTTACTCAAGCCTTATTAACCATGGGCACATTCGTAATATAACAATTGTTTACTACACATGTAGGGCTGCACATTTCGATAGGTGTGATAGCAGTATTTGTTAAATAGTTATAGAGCTATAGAGCTAGAGTTAACAGAGCTTTTAAAATTTCTCTTTCCACTGGATCAAAGCAGGTCATTAGCAGCAGACTAGTTTGCAAACAGGATGATTAGGCTAAAGAAAAGATACACCACATTTTCTTTATTTTCAAACGTATAAATTTTAAATAATCAGTACAATGTCAGTTTTATGAATTTTTATGGTTAGATATATCACGCAGCTCACTACCACCTATGGCTAACGTCGACAACCACCGTTACTCAGCCTTACCAGCAGCAGTCACCAACTCCTTAGCTCCGGGCAACACCAAGGTTTTACCGGTGTGTTTTGTTGCCTGCAAGTACGGGGAAAGAGCCCCGTAACGAGCGGCAATGGACATCATCTTTGCCCAAAATAAGACACCTCCACCCGGCAACTGGGGACACGACCTTGCGTGTACAAATTTTACGTGCACCCCTCTGATCTGCTTTACTAGAAACTAGCACCGCGTTTGCAACGTTCCGCATTAGATGAGGTCTGACCCAGGTGCTCTGTGCGTTTCCTTCTAATAGATCACCTTATCATTATGCGATTATTAAGTTTGCGGTTATTAATTAATACCAATAGCATACATATGACTAGATATATTTAGCGTTGTCACATATTTTGCCGCGAAATAGTTTATAAAATACATACTTATCAAATATCGCCTAATTTAGAACAGGCATTTCTCTAAGTCAGCTACATCCAGAGGTCCTCGTGATGTAAACATGGGCCCTTTCACACACAAAAAAAGCAGACGAGCTACACAATGGTAACCTGATAAAATAAAACCAAATAAAATGAAAATGAAAATACCAAAAAGAAAACTATTCCTTCTTATTATTTTTTTATATGTGGCATTTTCACTTTATGCCGCGTATAATGTCTTCTTCAGTTCAAAAGTCATCTCTCGCGTTCACAGGGTGGTGAAGAAAGAGGCTGGAGCACCGTTGGGTAATTTCACTTAACACAACCGTTAACTGGCGTGAATTGGTAGTTAAAGGCTTATTTTTTCGATTCAGATTATGTAAAAATGTGCTGGGTTTGCAGGACGTGTCAGAGATGGCGGTGCTGTTGCTCCATTTTTAGCAGACGAGTGGAATCCGTGGGAAGAGGAGCAGGTGGAGTATAACTCTGCTCTCAACAAAAAGAGAGAGGCCTTCAAACTGTACCTAGACCGAATCGACAAGACCAAGTCTAAAAGACACAAGGTCCAAATCTGGGGGAAAGCTGCCATAGGCAAGTCATGTTTTTATGTTTTATTTTTATATTCATTAGATGTCATTAATATGCCAGATCCTTCATTGGCAGGTCTGTGTTGTGATCAAAAGATGTCAATGCTGCGACTTTACAGTGGCAGTTCACCTTATTCATATGTATGTGCAGGGCACTTCATTGAAAAAGAAATATGAAAAAACATCAAATTTAGATATGTAAACTCTGGTGCTACATTTTCGATAGTCACTTCAATATTTTACATATGGAAACAGTTTATTAATTTAACAAATTATCTTTTTCAAGAATTTGAATTATATTTTTGTTCTGGTCATTAGCAGTGTCTCTAAAAATTTCATGGATTTCTATGTCCTTTACAGTAATAATGATGGCCTCAAATATAAAAAAACAAATAAGATACATATATAAGAAACAAATTACTCTAATTCTATGAGTTTTTCTCCTCCCTCCCTTTTCTTTCACTTATTTTTGCACGCTTCCATATTCTCTGTATTATTAAAATCAGTAAATGTATGTACTATATATATACCTGATAAGATGAGGTGTGTGTACTTAAGTACAAAACTTTAAAATACATACAAACATACATGTGGAAGCCAGGTAACTTAGAAGTTACAAAAAAAATCGTATTGCGCATGTTTTAACTCCAGTACTAAATTGCAATTAACCCTTTTTTCCTATAGGGCTTTACCTTTGGGAACATATTTTAGAAGGACCCCTGAACCCTACGGACAAGGTAGCACAATGGAGAGAGGGAGAGCTGCAGTCAGGAAAGATTGATTTCAGGTAACAATTCACAAATTGTTTAAAAACACACATTATAACAACCACAAAAGAAAATGTACCATCAGATTGATTTATTCTACCTCCCTTCACTCTTGCCTGTCCATCTTTAGTTTCTACACAGGCCCTGCTGTGGTCCAGGGTCACGTCCCTCTGGATATGAACAGCCTGGTTGTGGTTCTGAATGGCCGGGAGCAGCAGAAGGTCTCTTACTCCACACGGTGGCTGGAGCATGTCCAAGCTCTCGTACACTCCCGCACCGTGTCACATGTAGCTGTGGTCCTGCTGGGCAATGAGCAGTGCAACAACGACTGGATCGGCCCATACTTAAAGAGAAACGGTGGCTTTGTGGATCTGTTGTTTCTAGTGTACGACAGTCCCTGGGTCAATGACAAGGATGTCTTCCAGTGGCCTCTTGGTGTTGCAACGTATGTCTATCTCCAGTAGCCTTATATGTGCACATCATTAATGCTCAGCAGCAAAACAGTACTTGTGCAGGTTATCTTTTTGAATAAATGAACGTCATGTTCCTCTGTTCATCTGCAGATACAGGCAGTTTCCCATGATCAGGCCGAATGCCCAGCTGATTACCTCCAACAGACCATACCTCTGCAATTTCCTCGGTACTGTTTACAAAAATTCCTCCAGAGAAACACTCATGCAGGTGCTGAAACATTCTGGCCTCGATAAGGAATGTATCACCACTGCCAGGGAGAAGTAAGTCATTATTCAGTATTTGAGTCATTGTTCAGACCTAATGAGGAACAAAATGTACATAGACATTTTTACATCACATTCACATTTAATAAATATATACAGTATATAACCATTTCTATTTAGGTATTAAATTTAATCTGCTTCATTTTGGTTGTTTGTCTGTCCAAACATAGACTCTCTGTTTCATCCCTCATAAATGTATAGAATATATCTACTATTAGCATAGTTTAAAATGTGATCTACTGTATTTTTTCCTTCCTCCTTGCCTCAGGTGGCTCCCTCAGGAGACAGCAGACAGTCTGACACGCTATCAGACAGCTCTGGCCCAGAGTGAACTGACTCTCTGCCCAGTTGGGATCAACACAGAGTGCTACCGTATCTATGAGGCCTGCTCTTATGGCTCAGTGCCCGTGGTGGAAGATGTAATGACAACTGGCACATGTGCAGCAGGCCCCAGCTCCCCGCTGCGTCTCCTCAAAGCTGCAGGAGCCCCCTTCATCTTCATCAGTGACTGGAAGGAACTCCCAGGCATTTTGGAGAGGGAGCGAGGAATAAGCCAGGAGCAGAGGGTGGACAGGAGGAGGAGACTGTTGGAGTGGTACGCCAGCTTCCGTCAGCAGATGAAGGAGAGGTTCACCGAGGTCATAGAAGAGACTTTCTTCAAAAGTGGCTGACTGTGGTGCCTAATTAAAGAACCTGTAAAAGATTAACTGTGGTACAATTTGTTGTGTATGGAGAAATGTGATGTACTACTGACATAGTGAACATGGTGATGTGACGTGTAATGTTCGTGTGCAGGTTACTTTAAAAACAGTTGCAAATGTAGGATGGTTTCTAGCCTGCCAATACAAGTGCAGTTCAGTTTAAGTGCTGTAAAAGGTCCTATGGCAGTACTGTGTACTTATCATCTAAATGTTCACAACTGTGGAATGATAAGCTGCCTTTGCATTTTGAATTCACAATATTATTTTAAGTATGTTTTATATCTCTGTTTCTACCTACTCAATGTTATTGTTAAACATTAGGGTGTAGAATGAGATGATATTGTATTTTTAGGCCTTGTTTGGAAATGGTATCTAAATCTATTTTGTATTGTAAGCACCTAGAAAATTTTTATTTTTGGTGTGTCTTGCTTTTCTGGTCATTGGAAAAAAACTTTTATTTATTTCAGTGCTGTGCGGCATGGATTTTTTTAGATGGTGCAATAAAGTAAAATGTGTCCTAATGAGAAATCGGTGGATGTGCTTGATTTATTCTTTGCTTTCCCCTGCAGATGGCACTGTGGTCCAGTTAATTTTTAGTGGTCAAACTGATCTCACTGGAACTGTGCACGAGGTAAAAGCTTTCTGAAGTTGATTAAAAAAAAAAAAAAATTAAGGGCCAAAACCTTGTCCAGTATTATAATTGAGAAAGAAAGACTGTGGAAATTTTGAAAATAAGTAATTAAAATGAAAAGATAAGACAGTAAGATATTGTTTGGGGCAGTGAATTAAAAATAACTAACTTAAACCTAGTATATTGATAGTTCTGTATGTTACCTTTAAGAGACACACGTTTTGTTGTATTTGACTGCAGGGGTGCAGATGGAAAATATGAAATGAAATATGAAAAACCTTTCACTTGTTATCCCACCTGTTCTGGTATCAGTATTGTTATAACATAAAAGTAATTGTATGTTGTATGACTTTTTTTTCTTATAAGTAGTAGGCTACACCTGTGGAAAACCATTACACAGAAGCTTTTAGTCACCTTGACTGTTACAATGTGATCCAACAGCTGACTAATGTGGACAAATAAGAGATTTAGGAGCAGTATAATGTCAGTCCACTGGTGTCCACTAGCTGTGTGTGTGTGCGTGTATGTGCGTGTGTGTAGAGGTCCCTCCCTCCCTCCCTCTCCTTCCTCTCCATGCCTGGCTCCAGCTGCTGTGTGCTGCAGTCGGCCTGCCCTGTCTGCCTCTGAGCCTGCTGGGAGTAGAGGGGGAAAAACGAGGGAGACCCGTCGAGGGAGATCGAGCAAAGGGGAGAAAGACTGTGGGGGTGTGTGAGTGTGTGTGTAGGAGTCCCAAACTGGAAAACCACTATCAGAAAGCACACACGCATACGATTTAACTCGACTTCAGAGCGATCCGGACGGGTCGTTGGCACTACTTCACAGACAGCCGTGGAAAAGCCGCCACGGAGATCCTGAAACTTGCGTGATTATTATTTTCTTCTTCTGTGGTAGCAGCGGCGGTGCTGTTGCGCCGACTGCTCCGACAGTTGAGTGGATTAATTGGTTGGAGCGGGGTTTGCGCATTGGCCCTGCTGCATATCCGCCGCTTATCCAGAGGGACTGGGAACAATGACGGACTAAACGACTTCTTTCCTGCTCCAACTCGAGTTTAAACCTTCGCGAGTGTGATTTTCTTCGCCTCGCGTTTCTTCCTCTTCTTCTTCTTCTGTCTCTCGCCTTCGTGTTTGGTCGTCCCGTGCGGGATGCCTCGGCTGCTCTAGGATACCCGCTTGTTGACAAACACACTTTTCACAAGAAGTTCCCAACAAGCTGCGGGACAACGAGGAGACGGAAAATGTCCACGCCGAGGTTCAAAAAGGACAAGGAGATCATCGCGGAGTACGAGAGTCAAGTGAAAGGTAAGCGAGAGGGAAATGTTTCGCCTGGGATCGTGCTTGTTGGAGCAGCTGAGCACTGAAGAAGAGAGACTGGACTCCTGCTTCACCACCTTCACATGCCTGCATATATATATATATATATATATATATATACACAAACCAAACATGCATATGTGTCATCAGAACACAAATCTATTCATCACTTGGAATAATGTAAAATGATTTAAAAAGTCTAATACACTAAGATGGCACTGGTTTCACATTACAACGAGTCAGTAGCTCTTTTTAAAAAGTGTTTTAAAAAGTTTTGCACGTGAAAGCCAAATGCTCTACTACTACTGGCCCAAAGAGCTCTCTATCTGTCACAGGTTTAGCCTGTGAAGTAATCTGTTAAATCCAGGTTGCAACACTACAACACAACACTTATCAGGTGACACATTTTACTATAACTCATTGGTTTGATGCGTTTTTATTCTAGTGAGAGGTGTTTAACAACCTGTTACTATTGCGGCTGCAGTGACTGTGCTTTTATCGCCATATCAGAGTTGGTGTGAGACTTTGTAGTTACAGCATTTCAGCAGGATTATGCAACTGAAGAGAGGGAGTTCACAAGCTCAGAAAGCACGCCAGTGTTAAGGTTCAGTGTTTTGCTCAGGGGCACTACAAAAGAGCTAGTTGCTTGGGATTTAAACATTTTTTTTCTTACTGTTATATACCCTCTCTGTTTCCTACTTAACGTCAGAAGCCCACACACACATACAAGTGCTGCACATACTGCATGATGTAGAGGTGTGCAAGACAGTGCAATGATGCCACCCTAACTTATCTTGTGTCTCCTTCAAGCCTCCCTGTGCATACAGAACAGAGGTAGTTTATTCCCAGACAGACCAGCACAGGAAAGAGGCAGTTGCTGCTCCAGGGTAACCATGGGGATTTGGCCCCCAGCCAACCAGCTCTGCTCCTCAGCACTGTTAGCATGCTGAAATACCAGCTATTCACGTCCCCGTATCCAACCTTAAATCCAGAGGAAGGAGGGGAGGTTAGCAGGGGTCGTTGGGGGTGGGGGGGTAGAGAAGAGAAGGGACCAGTGCTGCTTGAGGAATTACAAGACTGCATGTGGCTGAGCGCAGGCTCTCATTTGTAAGGAATGTTCAGCACCCTTTCTTCTCCCTGTGAAGATGACTAAGGGCTTTCAGCTTATAATAGAGGATGATGCACAGTCATAGGGGATGCTGCACAAGAGATGACGAAGCCTCCCATTTGTCATGCAGAATCCAGCAGGGCAATATCAACAACCTGATGCTGCTGAGAATAACTGTTGCTTGATGCGACTACTGTAGCCTCAGTAAATCAGTGTTTAGGTGTATTGTTTTGTTGAAGATCCAGTAGGGTTCAGTTCAGTGGGTGATGCACTGAGGCTTGTCTTGCATTGTAAATATTAAATAATAGTGTGAGGATAATTTGCTAGCACCAAGCTATTTGCATAAAGTACTGTACTTGAAAGACAGTAAGAGAGTTTATTTATTTCTAGTCAGATTTATTATTTACAAAAAGCCATTTTGGAGGATGTATGAGGATCATCTTTTCTGTTACATTTATCACGACAGTGCTAAATGTAACAGTGAAATCGACATATGCTGTCGAAATGTTCAGGCTTAACTTTATCATCTCTGTACAACAGTAAAACTTCAGTAGGTCTGGTGACTCCTGCAAACTCCGACCGTTTGTATTGAAATAAAAGCTGCCAAGTTCATTAGGATATCAGCAGTTAGTAGTAGGAGAAAGTGCTTAGTAATGTAGTTACATGGCGTTTGAATTCAGTCAACATTAAATATTCTGTTTTAGAGCAGATTCTGATTTTGCAGTCGTAAAGCATTTTACGAGTTAAGAGTCTGCAGTGATAATGAGTGGGATCGCATCTGCAGTGTAGCTGCGATAGCCAGAGGCAGATTCTGGCGAACAGACATTGATTACTCAAGAAGTAGAACAGCAAGCAGCCCGTAAAGCAGCTGGAGCTGATGTTTGATCCTTTGGTCTGCGTCTTTGCTGTCTCATGATGTCGGATTCTCACAATAGCTTCACAAATACCTGGCGGACAGTTTTGCATCATCTTACATAACTGCATTGATCCTTAACTTAGAGCCCTCTGTGATTTTTGGACATGTACACTGTTGTCCTCTGTTGCCATTATTCAGTTATCCAGCAGCTTCATCCAGTGAATGATCATCTTTGATACCCATACAGTTTCAGGATTCTTTAAAGTCATGACAGGAGCTGTGCAGAGGGACTGCTGTACATGTCAGAAGATGTGAGATGTGACTGTCTGAAAGCTTCTTGGGGATAGCTGACACTACTGTTCTCAGGCCCGATTTGTCATTCCGCTGACATTCATTTATTAAGTACCTTCCAACAGCCTCCTCCAGAATAAATGAAAGTGGATTTTGGCAATTCAAGGAAAAGATTGTTTTATTGAAAAAGCTCTGGAGCATGGGAATAAAATTTTTGCTAATTGATCAAACTGGCATGTTCAGTACATCAAGACTCAGCGTGTTCTGGGGAGAAAACATTAAGGAGATTGGGTTAAGTGCACACTGGGTGCAGTCACTTGAAGTCATTTTAAACTAGCTAGAGGAAAACTGTGGGTGCATTGGTATTTTCTGTGTGCCTCGGTTTCTGTGGACTCGTGGGTCAGGATGTAGCGACACTATCATGTTTTCCCTTGAGCAGTGTTGGTTCGATGTCGGATTGTGGTTTACTGTTTGTGGCCTGGGGGTCATGACTCTGATTGCAGGCCCACTTGAACCTCGGACAGGAGAACTCTCCTGTATCATAAAGGCGGCCCCCTTTGACCTGCCTCCATTGCTGCTTGAAAAGGATTAAAAGCAGGAAAGTGCTCTGAGGTTGTTTAGTTGTGATTGTTTTTCAAATTAATGTTCTGAGGTTAAAAATCCTTATTTTATTTACATCTGACTATTTACCATGTCGGAAAACACGTACGTGTTGATCACTGTTACTCAATCCAGATGTCACACATACAATATGTGACATCCAGACTCAAGACTGTGGTTTGCTGTTTGTTGCCTGCTATAAATTGGTCTCTTGTGGGTTTTTTAGTGAAATAAATCCTGTGGCACCAAACTTGAGCATTGTGATGATGTGGAGAGTATAGTGTGCTAAAGCTTCCTTCTCTTTATTTAGAACAGGTCTTCAGGCTCATCTTCGTTCTTTTTTTTTTAGATTATAAACAACAGTGGAAGTGCTTTAGAGTACTTAAGCAAATACTGTGTTCAGTGGAAGAAATACAAACATTCACTTGCAGAGTGCTTTTAGAGAACGTGGAGCCAGAATATGTCCTTGATTCCCTTTTGTCCTTTTTCTTTTATTCATACCAACCAAAGTGTTTTATACAAACAGAGCAGCCAACAGTCATTTTATGTCAGACATTTTTTAGGAACGGTAAAATATCTCCTATATTTACCACAGGCATCAGTATAGATTATTGTTAGCACAAGTTCATTAATCATGTAATGAATATAAGAATGCCCATCACACTGCAGCTTCCCTGTGCTCAGAATATGTGATGAGCTGGAACTGACTTCTTTACTTCATGAGTAATTTAAACAAAACAGTTAATAATTAATTGATGAATCAATGGTTGCAGCCACGTGGAGCTTTAAAATAATGTACTCTTAAGGGTGCATCTTTATGAACATTTCACACAAACATTGATTATAAAAATTCAAATAGCTGTCAGACAAATTTGTCTTTATGTAACTTCTTCTTCTTGATTTGTAAATATTGTAAATTGTGAGAGTTTGGGGCTGTGAATAAATCCTGGCCTGCTATCGCTATAATCAAATCTTTCTGCTTATAAAGTCATTCAGAAATGTGTTAGGAAAATACTGTAGGACACGTAGGGAGTTACAACTTGGGATGTGCCACCGTGTTGGACCTGTAAAGCTCATTACTATGATCTGTGAGGTATTGAACTATGGACTATGGCTGTAATTTGAAATAATAAACAAAAAATCCACTTATAATGCTACATTTTGCTTCCGGTCTTAGTTCATAGCCTTAGTATGCTGTTTCAAGTAGCAGATAAGGACATTGTTTGCACCGAAACACACAGCTTTACACTTGCTGTAGCAATAAAGTTGCAGCTAAAACTCTCCAGTGGATGCTGGTGGATCTGTGAGGCTCAGTCTCCTCGAGCTTCTCAGAGGTGTTGATGGAGGTTAGAGGTTGAAAGACTAATGGAATCCTAACACCTCCTGGAGATATTCTGTACATCATCACACATTAATATGCACACGTAGCGTCTGTTTCTTCTACCCCTCTTTGTGTTACTGTGCGTGTGTGTGTGTTGGTAGTGTGTTTCCACCTGATGGTATGGCATTGGCGTGTGTTGGTGCATGTGCCTGCGTTTGCATGGGTGGGTGAGTGGTTATTGACAGCACCATCTGTGGCCACTCACCCTTTTTCCAGTTTTAATAAACTCTGCTGAGCACAACTCTCCACTTTCCCTGCTGTTCTTTTCATTGTTGCCACAATGACAATACTGAACGCCACATCCCCCACATCCCCCACCAACCATCACCTCCCCCTTTAAAAAAAAAAAGATGTAATCTGATTTCTAATGAGGTTTTTCTACCTTTGAATTTATCTCACAGAGAATGAAAAGTGAAGTATCTTTGACTAAGTGGTTTCTCATGCCAAACTATGCTACTGTCCCACCCCCCACTGGTGATGTCAGGGCATAGAGAAGCATCCCTGTGTGAGACCAGAGTGTTTGTTAAATGAGCTGGACGTGATTCAGTGTGTAGCTGCACTCCTATTAGCTAATAGGAGGTACAGGGTATTAATGGAATTGGACCGTGCTGACAACAATGAAAACTGAGAAAGTGGAAAAAGTGAAAAAAGAAAGATTGAAGAGGGATTTGGCTACTTTCTGGATTACTTTAATTCCTTTGAACCACTGCTGAGACCCAGCAGATGGACAGACAGGAAGGCAGACAGACGCAGTTTGACCATCAGGTCATGCTGCTGCCTGCCACCCAACAGGGCTAGATTAGGAGGAAGGATGCTGGGGGATGGGAAGGGACGGTATATGAGGTCAGTGTAGGAAGAAGATGGAGGTCATAAGCTTTGACTCAGTTGACTTGTTTTAATCTGTGTTTTCAGCTGATTTATCTGCCAGATGTAAGCCGTTTATGTTTTTATTGGTGGTTGAAAGCTTTTTTTAACATACGTGCTAACGCGCTGTAAGTGAGGTCTCTTGCCGCTTCTTATTTCCTGTGTTCACTTAAACAATGCAGCACCTGCCACTTCCTGCTTCCTCTTCTCTGTGTCAAACGTATAACTGACCATCAGAGTCTCTTCACATGCTGTTTCATTTAGGTGTGCCTTGAAATGACTTTCTGTAATAAGTGGATGTAACTTGCGGCATTTACACCTGCTTGACTATAGTAATCTTCTAATCAGCTTATGTTACTCACAGTAAGTGTGTAATTGTACTAAGCAGGAGAACTTTTCTTTTTTCTCTGGAATGAGAAAAGGTTCTATGTAATATTTTGACTTCATATAAGCAACAAGACATAAACGAACTAAAATCCAAATTGATAAGGAAGGCTTTATTTAAGAACTAAAAGATCTACAGACTCTCAGTGCTGTATTCACCTTACCTAATCCTGAGGCTTCGCTTGTGTCTGTACACCTCTCCACTTCCGACTGTCTTCAGTTGGCCACCTTCCCAGCTTTCCTGAAATAATCTAATTCAAACAGTCAAACGTTTGGCAGGAATAGCAACCAAGAGGCTTTTATTGTGGCGAAAAGTCATACGTTGTCTGCATTCATCAATTGGTTAGTCGTACTTTATCCACCTGACAAAGACAGGCCAAATTAAAACGAACACCTCGCTGTGTTGCATTTTCTTATTGTTCCTACTGTAGGTTTAAGTTGCTATATAGTAAATTTAAATCAATAAATGCACAAGGGCTGATACCTAAATATTTGGATATTTGATTTAATATTTAAATATAAATTTTTCTACTTTTTTTTTTTACTTTTTGTAAGATATCAGTGATAACTAATTGCATGATTAAAAGGGGAAATGTATTATACAGTAGAGTGTCTCAGCTTGGGCACCTGACATCCCTCTCTGTCATCGCAGCGAACATCATGCCTTGAGTTCGCCCCGGCTGTTAAAGTGAAGCAAAAATGCCGAAGACTTCAGCTGTGCGGGAACATTTTAAACTGCACGTTGTCAAGACAAAACCTAAAAAAAAATATGACATTTGACATGGTGGCACAACTAGCATGAATAGAAAAGGGACAATAATTGAGAGACATGAATGCAGTCCACTCTGACTCACTTAGCATTGTGAAAGCAAAAACAGTGACTGCTACGCTAAACTGCCATCTGTACCCATGCACTTTGTACTTTTTACTGGCCATTTCAACCCCACTGGAGAGTGGCTACATCATTAACAAGACAAGAAGTTTTCTTCCCCCCCAAAAAATGCTATTCATGACAGCTCTAATATGCTGGAATGTGTGAAGTATGTAGTAGATCAAAGTTAATCAATCCATGATGTGACCAACCCAGTTTCTTTTCTTATACACTATTTGTTAAGGACGTTATCTTCTCGTTGTCTTCTCTATAATGGTGATAAATGTTTTCTTTTTTTGCCACCGATAAACAAAAACACAGAATATAGCCAACATATCTTTTTGGCTTGATAAATGTGAGCTGAAGTGTAAACTTTCACATACGTTTCCTTTCACATAAGGTCTTTCCTAAAACAACCCCCTCCTTCCTCCCTCTGTTGTAAACTCTTATTACCATCCACCCTTAACACATATGAGCAGAAGTTTAATATACTGATCTTGTGACATCTCCGTGCCCCCTCCCCCCTTTTTCTTTCTTCTGCCTTGACCTCATGACCTGAGGAAAGCAGGCTTTGAGCTGGCTCCCATTCTAATCAATAGCCAGAGACCTCCCCTTGAGGACTGACTGCCACGTTGAGCTGTTGCCCTGAGGGGAAAATAGCGTTATAAAAAGAAGTGGTCAATGAAATGTCAACTATCGGATTCATCTTCTTTGTGTCTGTTATTCTGATTGATTATAGCTTAAAGCTACGAAGCCAACCCTTTGTCTTTTATTTGGAAATATGATGCAGTGGCGCTGCTGCGGACACCCCGAAATGTGGGCGGTGTTTAATGTGGTCACATCCCCCTACCCAGAGCTGTTTTCAGTAGTGTACAGAGGAAAAAAGTTTCCCATAGTCTCAGCTTATCACTCTCATAATAAAGGCTTATTGTGGACTGCAGCAAGAGGAGGCAGGAGTTGAGTGTGTGCAGCACTAACTGGTGTCTGAGCAGCCCCAGGCAGATCTTGTGAGCTCTGGCCTGAACTCTCTTCCACTCCCCCCCTCGAGATGGAAACTGGAGCCATAGCTGTGGTTTCAGCCATGGATATGTGGGGTGCTTGGAAAAAAAAGTCATTTACGGATAAAGATCACTGCTCATTGCGCCACTAAGGGAAAGTCTCAGTCGTCCTTTGACTGGTTTCTAAGTTTCAAAAAGAATTTCTCTGTTGCTAACAACTAATGCTAAAGACTAAAACAAACTAGAGGTGATAGATGAAGTTATTTCTTGAAAGTTTGTTTTTGTCTTTTGTGAGGCTTTTACATTCCCAGAAAACGTAACTAGCTTCTGTGCCAGCTTTTTCTATAAATAACACAATGATTTTATTGTTGCATCACAGAGTTATTATGCAATAGATGAAATAGCTGAAATGTCTTTTGTATATTCTTGCTTGTGGTTTACAGTCGGATTAAAGAAAATAATTAAACTGTTTGGCGTGCTTACACATTAAGCATGCCACTTTTACTACACATTAATAGTAAAAGTTGAGTTGTTGAAAAGTTGAGAACTGAAAATGTTACCAACGTGAAACTTATCTGATTTTCAGTTTCCATCCGTCTTTCCCTTTGTCCTCTCACTGACCTCCATACTGGTGGCCTTTTTTCTATAAGAACTTCAGCCTCTTGTCAAGAAACCACTGACCTCTGACATCCTACCTTAAGCCTCATACATCAGCTCATCCAGATCTGATCAGTTGGATGGCTGTACCTGTGGTGTTGTGCCAAAGAATACCCACTGGCAATTGAAACAAAGAATTAATTAGTCTTTTTGGGTTATACTGTGACTCTGAAGTAATTTTTATTTAGGGAACCTGTTCCTAGAAACAATAGGTCTTTTTTTTGACTAAGTTGTTCCAGGATGTATGAAGTCACTGGAAACTAAACAAGAAACTGAACTGCCATTTTTTTGCAACTGAATTAGTGTTTCCGCTATTTGTTAAGAACTGTGACGATTAGATAAATAAGTGTGATAGCACACTAAGAATTGCTGAAAGTCATGTTATTCTTGTAGCATGTCACGATGATGTTTGAGTGAATGTAGTGAACACACACTTCAGTCCATAACTGTGGTGAAACAATCAGCAGGTTTTGTTAGTTTTGTTCACTTGCTGACTTTCAATCACTGCTGCTCCTCCCATAATAAAAAAAACATAGGTTTGTCTTTAACACCTATAAACATGACAAGAAATGTTAGTTTCATCATACTGAATATCTCTTGTCACAATTGTAATTCTAAGTCTGTCCCCACTGTTGTATTGATACTTTTGGCAGCAACAGGTTGTTTACTGTGTGAATGAAGCAGTTGTAGCAGCCACAACTTCAGTGTTTGACCAGTCAGCTATGGACAGTGCTGCAAATTTAGCTCCTGCAATTCTGAGAAAGCGTAATGGCAGAGGAACTAAACTTGCTCCAAAAATTACTCTGATCTAAACACAAGTAAAGTTCTTAAGTTTCTAAATTCCTCACTGACTTGAATGCTACATATGGGCTGTGATTTTTCAGTTGTCATTAAATAAGATGACAGTGGCTAGCTCTGAGAACTGAGTTTCATGTTCTGTGTGCAGAATAAACAATGGCCGTCATCAGAAAAATGATAGAGAAG
The DNA here is from genome assembly GCA_034779795.1 of Ctenopoma multispine. Taxonomy (NCBI): domain Eukaryota; kingdom Metazoa; phylum Chordata; class Actinopteri; order Anabantiformes; family Anabantidae; genus Ctenopoma; species Ctenopoma multispine. Next base: position 7,007,684 of record JAUYWH010000024.1, on the reverse strand, counting down.
GACACGCAGTCACTTCATGGAGGGGCAGGGTTTTCAAAGTTTAGGGTGGGGGTGGGGATCATTGAATAATTGTCAAATAGTTCCCGGATAATCTTGAATGGCATCTGAAATTAAAATGCCCATCCCTACAGTGGCTGATAGTGTTTTTTACGGTAGAGTGAGGGACTGATCTTTATCTTTTTAGTTTGGGATGAAGTGGACACATTGCTCTCTGCAAGACATTCCTGTAGACTCCTGACAGACAATTCTAATTATATTTTAAATGAGAGTAGTATAAGCTGGAAAGCAAAGGTAGTTTTTTAGATCAGCCTGGTCCTGAAATAGAACGAGCGTGATTTGGCCTTTTTTTCTCATAACCTTAAGTAGAGCGCAGCCTGCCTGACACCAATGGTCCTGAAAAAAATAGTATGGAGGACACTTTTTAACTTCCCTCTTAATTATAGATTAGGATCTGGTCTTGGAGGAGGATGACAGAATTTGTTAAAGACCCATTATAGCTGGGGAATAAAATCATTTAGAACAATTCAGAATTGTCAGAACAGTTTGTGTGCGTATGTAGACACACGCTTGTGTGAGCCTGCAAACAACTGCTCACTCAGCTGCCCGGCATGGGCACAGACACCGTGGACATGCCTCATATATCTTACTTTTTAATCAGGCAGTGAGGATGATGCTACCATCTCTCCTGGGGTTCTGTGATTTGTCCTGGTTAATGGCATGTCAGAGGGGTGTGATGCATGGCAACCTGGCTGGGTGCGTGGCACATGCATGACTGGACAGTGGTCTCACACACACACACACACACACACACACACAAAAAGGGCGGCCTCCATCTTTTGGCTCTGTGGGAGACAGAAAAGAGAAAGCCCCAGTCTTGCTTGCTTGCTATAGTGTGAAGAAACAAAGAGCAGTGAAAGCTGATCTGCCTGTTCTTTTCTTCTTTCTCCCTTTTTGTCCTTCGCTCCCGTACTTTGAGCAGCTGCCCTGAGGTCAATCATATTCTCCGACCGCGCTGGTCTCAGATCTCATGTGGTACTCCAGAAGCACTGGGTGGATCTGTGTGGCGTTGCCTCCTGCAGGCAAAACTGGCATTTGATTTCTCCAGTCTTGTGAAATTTGTGTTCGCACAGCAAAGATGACAAAAGCTTTTAATGAGATAATCTGATGGATATTTTTAAGTAGAAGACATGTCATCCCTGGGCCGGAGAGCAACACTAAGAACCTGCTCTCTCTGTCAGCCATTAGTGTTTAAAGAAAGTGGGAGGAGATTGGCAGCTGAAGCCTCCCTGAGGGTAGGTCGGAGAAAATAACAGCGCGTAACTCTGTCCCTTCCTCCATATTGGCTTCCACTATAATTATCTAGAAATAAGGCCTTTCTGAAGCGTCTTGATTCTCTTGTCTTATATGTGTATTTGTGTTGGATCAGGTCTGCCTTTGCCTTTGCCTTTGATGCTCTGTGAGGAAGGGGGCAGTGGAGGGATGTCATTGTGGACTTCCTGATTCTCCACGGCTTGCTTTCACAGTCGATGTCTTGTGAGAAATCAGTTCCTGCTGGCTTTGACAAGGGGACTGATTGGGCCTCAAGCTATGCAGCGATGGCCAAAGTACGGATGCTGAAACCTGAGTTAGGGTGAAGATTAGGATGTGATTTGAAATACAGCTACATCTTTTTAAAGCACTGACAAAAGCAAAAGGATCTAGTGTGTGCATGCACCATTAGACTTTTCAGTGAGGTTTTGTCATTTTGTCAGGTGCAAATGACAGTGGGTGAATTTACAACTGCTACAACTAGTAAAAACTGGTCAAAACTCTAAGTGGACCCATTATCATTTGAATATGGTGATAAAGGGGCACAGTTTTGCATATGGTATAGTGTTACAGTGTTTCCTGGAAAACAGTATTGCACTCAATTGTTCACATGAAAAATAAAAAGTTAGAGAGCAAACTTCAACATGGTCTCCTTTTTCTTTACCTCTTGTAGCCAAATCGTGGTGTTACATGTATGCCAAGTACTCGCAGCCTGACATTGAGACATCGGAGAAGTGTGGGGAGAGTTATATGAACATTTGACAAGGGGTGCTAACTGAATATACTCGCTTCTTAACAGTGTGCAGCCATGTTAACACCTGTGTGATGCTGTACTGAGGACACAACACTCTCCCTAATGTCGGTTAACAAACTCACAATGAATGTTTGGCAGGTTTTGCAAGCATATGCTAATTAGCATTAAACATAAAGTTGCTGAAGGCAAAAGGAATCTGTATTAGTTTTGCTGGTGTTCGATCTATCCATTTGCTGGTGTTCGGTCAGTAAAACACAAATGTCAACCTCATGATGGTGCTAGAGGAGTCAAAGGATCATGATATTTGGTTTAAGGATATCAAGAACGTTTGCACAAAATGTTACGGAAATCGATCCAGTCATTGCAGAGATGTCTCAGTGTGGGTCACAGTGGTGATGATGGTGTGACCAATAAACATCGCCAACCTAGAGCCACACCCTTAGCATGGCTTAAAATACATTTGATCATGAATTAAACTATATCAGCTGCACAGGACATCAGAAATGTAGTCTTCTGGGGAACTAAACATCCGTTATAGTAAATGTTGGTAGAACTGAGAGTTTGTCGTGTGAAATTAGTTTGTTCGTTAGTGTGTTTTTCAGTGCTTTGTCCTCACTCTGGCATAAACATGTAATTACCCGGCCTGGTTCCCACCTTCTTCATAAGATTCCTGTGTCAGGTGAGGGTCTCTAAAGTTGATCTTAATGTGGAATGTGGAGGAGATATTTTTCCGTGCCTCAGGTTAAACCGCCAAACTCAACTAAGCTCCAATGAGCTGTCTCGATCAAGGCAGCCTCATTATTATGCCTTTGCAGTGTGTCCTTGGTCTTAAAGCAAAAAAAAAAAAAAAACACCCTCCAGTACAACAGAAAATTCCTTCTTTCTTCTAAAGTTTGCTTTCAGTTGTCAGTTTAGTTGCAACTCAAGAAACATGGGCTTCATAATTTTATTAGATTTTTGGGAACTTTTCAAACTTACATGATAATACAATGCTAATGATCAGATCTAACATGGTCCCTAATCCTTGGGCTCTGATGATTCATTCAGAGCCCCCTAAACTGTCATTAAAAATACATGTGTGCATATTAGGTTGAAACGTGAAAAGTGTCTCATATCAGCATATTATCTCTGTGATTTTAGATTATACTTTAGCTTTGAAGCTTTGCTCTTGGCAAAAATTTTAGTGGTGTTTTCCTGTAGCCGGAAAATGCTTGTATTGGTGGGAATCAGTTTTTGGTTGCTCAGTTTTCATTTACAGCCAATGTAGATACTGCCAATTATAGTGCCTTAAAAGAAAATAACAAGATGCCACAGGTATGTTTCTGTATAGAGCAGTCTATTTGATTTGGCTCCGTACACATGTCCAAGTGAAATTATTCTTGTCTCTGCTTAAACCTCTAGCTCTTATGCAAGAGCTCCGTCGCCCTGCTGTCCTCCACCTGGCCTTAATTCTCTACCCTCAATCTTCAATCCCAGCTTTAGCTTACCCATCCACGCACCTCATTACTCTAACCCCCAACATGGCCCTCTTAGCCCGAACCCCAGTGCCCTCAATTCTAACCCTATGACTATCCAGCCTAAGTCAGATTGACTTCTTATGACTTTCAAACTGAGTTATTGTCTGTAGATGTGATATATGAGTAATCTGTAATCAAACCTGGTTTAGAAAGAATGAAACTGCTGGTCAAAGTTTTTTTTCTCCACAGATAATCGAATGAAGTCGGTTTGATACAGCACAAAATGATGCAACTATGTGGCTGCTCACCAGAAATTGACATGTGCCAAATTTACTCTCTGCATTGTGGTGTTAGACAGAAAGCTTAACAGCCAAATTGTTCTCATTATGAATGCTTTCCCAGCTCTGAGGGTCCCTCTCTAACCCTGCTGGTGTTTAGGTTTTTTTCATCTTAGCCTAGATGAAACACATGAAACCCATTTCATGCATCTGGTAAACAGTGGGTTAAATGTGCTGCAGCTGACTGAGTTGTTTCATCGAACACTCTGAACACTAGCTGGCAGAATCTAACCTTGAGACACTTAGGTTTTAATTCATTTCATTACGTCTCACGACACCTGTTAATGTTCTCAGTGTACTGATAATCATCTGTGGCAGTTTGCTTCATTATATTCGGTAATAAAATAAATTCTCCACTCAGAGGAGTTTAATGACGACTGTGTATTACAGCACTGTTGAAGGACAACTCTTAAATCACTTTACCTTTTCCTGCCAGAGTTCAGACTCCACATTCCCTAAAGTGAATATGTTTACATGAGGCTGTAGTCGTCTCCACGAGTGGATTATTTCAGCTGTCACAACTCTTAGCACCAGGTGGCAAAAGATGAACTGTTTTTCCTCAGAGGGATTTGTGGGAACTTTCTGCCTTTTGTGCCATGTTTTCACCTCATCCACAGTGAAAAAAAAGTTTAAAACAGTTGGATACATGTTTCTTGGTTGTTAATACTGGAGTGCAAACATCCCATCATTTTTACCAACAAGCATTAATACATTCTGTTAACACAAGGCTAATGCACAAGTATGTTGAACCTAATTTACAGGCATTACCCTAGTAGTCAATACTGCCTGTGTGTAGACACAGTGGGGTTTGTAAAAGTATTTTTAGAGTAAGCTGAATTGAAGTGTGTGTGTCTGTGTGCAGAGTGTGTATCATTGTACAAGCGTTCAGCTGTGCTTTGTCTCAGCCAGCTGCTCCTTTGCAGATAAGATGTGTTATACACTGTTTTCTGACCTTGAAACCAGTCTTGTCTCTTTAGAACCTGTCCCGGGAACATCTGAACAGGACACGCTGATTATAAATTTGAAAGTCTTCTTTTCTGGGATCTGTCCTTTTCTTTTTTCTTGGTTAAGCTTAAGCTTAAATTGAGTTTGGGAAATATTTTCAAAAACTTTATTTTGAAGTCGGAGAAAAGCAAGATAAGGTAAATGTCTACTCTAGCAAACTAAACAAAATAGACAACCCTCAACCTTAACAACAAACTGGGCCAGTCAGCTTCTTCTTGTCTGGGCGTCAGCTAGAACCCCTTTTTTGGTTTTCAACTAATAACCAGCCTTATACGATTTCTGCCTCCTTTCTCAGTTTCTATTGCTTCCTCTCTCTCCCCAGCAGGCTTGCAGACATTTCCCTGCCTCTGGAATTACAGGCTTGGTCTTGAATAGTATGGTTGTTCCTCCTTGGCTCCACCAGCTCCTCTGCTGGCTTAACACTATCAAAGTCCCAGAAACCACACATCCTGCGAGGTGCTGTTTTTTTGTGGTGGGGTGCGGCCCAGAGGGGCTGGTCAGTCACAAGAAAGAAAACACATGAGTACGGGATGATGTTTCTTTTTGCTGTTCAGTACAGCACAAATCATGAAGGAATGCCTTATGTTTCCCATGTGGGTTTCTAAGAAACTGTGCCACAGTCGCCCCTGTTTCTGCTTTGAATTCAGGTTATTACGGCACCCCTCTGATTGAGGCTCGCACACAATAACCACAAATGCTTTGTATTTAACGGTGACAGACTTTTCATTCTCTTCACATTGTCTGTGGAAGAAATATTCAATTCAATTACAGCAGTAGAGGCAAAATATGCAGTGCACATCAATCCAGTGGCATCATGACTCTAACCTGACTGACATTAACCTTTAGCTTACAGCTCTGATGTGCCAAAGTGTATGTTATGTTATGACTGTAGACATCTTAACTTGTATTTTGTGATAATTATTGCTACAACACAGCAGTCTGATATATTCAGAAACTTCAGTCACATGACTGAAGGAGGTTGTCACCTACAGAGAACCAATTGCCATCGACAGATACCCAGAAAGGGAGATTATGGAATCTTACCACTGGCCAGAAGTATTGTTTATATGTAGATGACCCAACGTTTACACATTGATGCCAAAGGCTAAATCTGGAATAAAGCACAAACCACTAGGACACTGCTGTTGTTGTTTGTGTTCTTAAAGCTTTTTTTTCTGAACCTGCATAAATGTATTTTTTGTGCAGAACCTCCTTTCATCATCTATCCTTGGAGTCATAAAAACATAAATTAAACTAATTATAGGCCAGTCCTTTTGGTGGTATTTGTTTTCATTAAGTTGAAAGATGAAACATTTGAGCATGAGAAGGATAATAAAAAATAGCTCCCAGGTGTGTTTCCCCATCTTCTGCTGCAGGAAAATGTAGACTACATTTAGAAGAGCTGTCCTCTGGAATTGCATTAAGGATCGCAACCTTTCTAAAGACTCTGAAGAGACACATAGAGGTAGGTGTTTATGAAGATGGAGTGTGTAATAAGTGTGATAGGGAGGCTTTAACTGAGACCTCTGTCTGTGAGACTGGGATGGTCTAGTTTATGTTCTTGAGTGAGCAGATTGTTGTAACCTACTTTTGATGTTAGCAAGCATTCGATAGTAATACAGTAACAACACAACAGTAACAATAATATCAATAATAATAGAGTAGTTTCTTTATTGACATGCATGATTTGCTTGCTTTCAGTAATATTATGTGGACCTGCTGCACAGTGCTTAGAAAAATCACTGAACTTTGTAAGTGAAAGGAGCTGCTTGTCTGTGACGGATAGGAAGCAGATTTCACTGGGTCAAAGTTCAAAGGAATGAATGGACACGTACCCCCACACAACTCTGAAAGAATATGACTATATGCTTGTGTCCAGTAAATGTTGCGAACCGAATTAATTGTCACAGCAATTTGTTCTCAGGAGCTGACTCTTTACATTATTAAGCGCCTCCCTTCTTCTTTTTGGTTTTCTGTTGGTTGAGTGGGTGGTCCAGCTTTGTCAGTGACACCTCAGCCGTAGCTGTGTGCAGACGTCTCCTCTTCCCCCACTATACTTTTCTCTGGCCCAATGGTGCCTCTGTGTCCCGACTGTGGGAGCACGTAGCCAACTCAAGCTGGCAGTGGCTCCAGCCAGCTCCAGGTCACAGAGTCCCTGCCCAGCTCTGGTGTCTCCACATTGCTCTGTGGGAAGACAAAAGAACAGGCCTTTTAAAGAAGAGGTGTGCATACTGTGAAGGAAGACAGATGTACAAACACTTAAAACGAATAGACAGCTGGAGAGGGAGACGGACGGACAGAAGGCATAGACAGGCAGCTATAGGCAGCTATATTGTCAGCGGATGAACAATAGAAGCAGGTAGGCAAACAGGTTGACAGTGTGGAGATTCATTTAATCTTCACACTTCAAATTTGTTAATTTATTAATCACTTCTTTTTTCACATTGGTTTTACAATTTTGGGACTTGAATTGTTATTTAAGTCATTTAAGAATATTAATATTATTTTCTTTTTTTTATTTCAATGTAAAGGTTTTTTGCCATAGATGCTAAGTTTAAAACATAGGAGACGAAGCAGCGATGTACACATTAGCTGACTCTCAGTGTCCACAGGCAGAAATAAGTAGTAGCACTGGAGGGAAGATCTTTGCAGCTTTGGGTGCCAAGTGGTGCTGCTGACAAAATCTGAGACCAAATTGTCCGGTGTGCAGTGGAGAGCAGAGGTGAGGAGATACACAGGGCCACGGAGAACTGAGAGGAAATAACTTGTAGGTGACAGTGGAGTGCTGTCATATTTATTTACCCAGTCCTTCCGAGGAGGTCTGCATACCTGCACTGTGGCCCCTCACAGGTGTCCACACCCCAGCTATTTGTGTGTGTTTGGAGTATATGCAGGTGGGTGGATGAGGAGCGATTATTCATTTATATACTCCGTCTGTCTTTCTATCTCCCTAACACCTCCACCTACGTGGGGCCCAAGAGAAGGGAATATATCCACAGTGTCTTAGAAACAAACCTTTGCATGCTTAGCACCGCAGGCCACGTAACTGTTGTGCCATTCTTTAGGTTCATCTTTCAGAGTTTGTATTATTCAAGTCCCAGCCAGCATGCTTCAGTTTCCATTTGTTTACTGCGAGGGGAAGTAAATATTTCTGCAGATAAAAGCTTGTGTGCCTCCGTTCCAGGTGTTCCATTGTGACACCATTTTTACAGGCATTTATCTCTTCAGCTGCCTGACCGCAGGATTTTCATCGTATTGTTACCCTAAACAAGCATCCCAACTGTACGAGCCGTAGACCTGCCCAGCCAAGTCCTTTGCCTCAGGTTAGCCTATTTGATCATGAGAGGCTGGCTGACTGGCTTGACAAATGAGCTTTAGGCCCCTTATCACTTCTATCGCTAATATTGCCAAACAAAAGCACAAGGAGAGGCCAGATGCAAGGAGTTGTCTCATTTTTCTTTTGGAAAAATATAAAAAGTCATTACATGTGATGTTTAGATAATGCACATCCAGAGGCTGGAATTAAAACTAAAATGCTTAAAATTAAACCAAGACTTATATACTTATATTATGTGTATGTCTCTCTTTGTTTCATGCACAAGCACCCACACTGGTGTCTTTAGGGCAGCAGACAGAGCAGCTGGGTATGGCGTGGCGCTAAAAGAGCAAACTTGGCCAAGAGACTGAAAGAGATCAGTGTATGTCTCACAGATTTTTGGTTTTCTCTGATGTTGAGCCACACAAATGTAAAATGTCTCTTTCCCTTAGTGGTACTCGTGCTTGCTCTTCTCATTCTCAGCATGAAGCACTAAAGTGAAGCAGAGTGGATCACTTTGTCCCCCGTTCTGCTATGAACTGTGTATGTTTTTGTTTTTTTTCTCACCTCCTCTTGGCTTTCAAAGGTGTCTTTGCAGCTTGCTTCTTTGCAGAGGGCAGTAACTGTAGTCTGTTTTTATTCACAGCCCTTACAAAAGGGTTGTGAGTGCTACAGCAAATGTCAATGTAAAATGTCCATAGAAACTTTTCAAACAGCTTCTGCAGGACAGAAATGGTCACATCAACATATTAAGTATTGTGGTACAGTCAGTTAATTTGGATGAAACCACCAAGATGAGTCCATCCATGACACTTTGACTTGAGTCGATGACTTTGCATGCTCAGTATTTTTCAGTAATTCTTGCACGAACCAGTAAATCGTTAAATACACTACTTCTTGCTGAGCTTTGGCACTATGAGGAGGGGATAATATAGATACTTCAGGCTGTCCTGTGGAGAAAACAAACACATCGACAGTTGTTGTACATTTTGGGTTTCATCATTGGAACCCATTGCTAGAATCCAGGTTGACTACAGCTGCTGCGCAAATGAGCAGGATACAAACTTTACACTGGGGTGACTGTTTGACAACCAAAGAAAAGCGTTGTTGGGCAGTTCCTTCAAGGAGTTATGCCCATAAAAATGTATGCATATATCAACAGATTAACGCACATATTAAGTCACACAAACCTCAGGCGATCCATCTGACTAACCAGACACATTAGACCAGCGTCCAGATCAAACAGAACGTCTAGATGTTAACCAGCAGCTGAACAAACAGACCGGCCTCTGAAGTGTGCTTGCTTCTCCCAACATTCATCTCCTCACTCTCTTTATTTTGTTTGGATCATAACAATTGGTCCTTACAGGCCACTGTAATGTCAGCAGTGATTGATCTCTCTCCTGCTTGCTGTAGGCCTCTCGTCTGTGGGGGCGTTGCCTTAGCAACTGTGGCTTTTTGGCTGAATTGGCTGAGATTATTACATTTAGGTTATTGAAATTACACATTTAAATATTACCCTGTTGAATTGTACTGACATACGTGAAAGCGTTTATTTTTCTCAGTTTGTCTCACATCCTTTTTTGGACTGCTGGAGCCTATTGTGTTTAAACAGTAGGCACAGTTGGACGCCACGGCTGAGCAAATTCTGAATCAGACTATAAAAACCGGAGCGCAGGAAAGGACCTGAGCTCTCTGCATCTACTGCCCACTCTACTCCTAAGCTCAAGAGAAAATCACAACCACAACTGCATTTCCTGTGTGCGTACTAGAGTTGTTGAGAGAAGTAGTGACTCTGTGTATAGTCCTTTTCTTTTCGTAAGTATATGAAGTAATATGTGGCAGAAGTGGCCGACGAACAAAGCTGCCGGTGCAGATAAGGTGCTGTTAAACATACCTCTTGTAAGTCACTTCACAACAGTAGTAACATACTTCTGGTTGATCTGAAATTATCCCAAAGGACATTGGTTGAGCTCACAGTGACAGTCTCATTCTCTGGATCACAGTAGCCTATGGTACTCTCTCTGTGGTTTTGGAAGCTGCTAACATGTCAGTCAGATGTTGTAATGTGGCCCACAGAACAGTTCTGTAATATTTTAAGATAAAATGCTTTAGCAGTGCTGGCAGCATGTCGTGTGTAGCTTGGATGTGCTTTTAGTGATCTAAGATGAGCTATCAAGCTTTGTTGGCAAGTCCTTATTAGTTCAGACAGATGTTACTGTTTCCCAAGTTGTGACTGAGTTCCAAATAACTTTGCTTTGTCACAGACAGAGCAGGTATGACACATGTTGGTAATTAGGCACAGATCTGAATACCAGTAACGTAATCTCAGTAGTGATGTAATTTGAGATGACCACACAGGAATCGGTGACTCTCTAGTAGTCATGCCCTGGAGTAAGGCCGAGGGAGTCCAACAATGTCTTACATACCAACCCTATGATGAATTTCTTCCTGGTCCCACCAACTAGTGAAGACATTACACAGAATTTCCCTCACAAGAAGGTCACTTCTGTAGCTTCTTACTCACTGGCTGTTGACTCGTTGGCCCTAGTCGGGATATTAGATGTAGAAATGTGTCCTATCAAAAAGATAATATGGTCTGATGATACAAAAATTTAACAAATTTAAATATTTAACAATTAGTTTCAAGTGGGGGAAGACAAGGAGACATAGATGACCAAGTGGTTCAGACCAAGAGTTACAGTAGAGTATTGTACATCTGGGTTTGAACATCTGTGGGGGATTTGTTGAACACTGACTATGTAGATTATGCTGGTAGCTTTATTGCCACAGGTGTCTGCCATTTGTCCTTTAGTTTAATTTTGATATGCTCCACATTCCTTTACACAATCTTTCTGGGTTGTTTTTCACTGATATGTGATAAACATCACATTATAATATGATTTACATTGATTATTCAAAGCATAAGCTTCTCTTGTACAGGCGCAATGTACTAAAAATAACTCTTTTCACAGGCAGGAATTTAAATGTGTGTATAGTCTGTTGTTTGAACAGCTCCCAGAAAAATGTGAAGAAACATTATTAGAAGGTAAACTAGGTCAAACAACCTATAACCTAAAGAAACAACTTACTGCTTCATAGGTCTCAATATACTTATTGTATAGTTTGCCATATGTTATGCAGTTATCAAAGAAGTGAGAAAATGACTGATAGGTTTGCTGTAATTAAGAATGGCAGTATTGCTTTTTTAGGAATATTAGTTTACTCTAAAAAGTCAGAAGATGATGCACTGTAGATGTTCAGCTCTTTCTGCCACGTGACCCCACTCCAGCTGTAATTGAAAGCTTGTGTTAAAAACTGATCAGCCCTTTGATGGTATTTATCCTGTCTTGTATCCAACCTCCAGAAGAGGCACAAACAACTCCCCCAGTCCCAAACCATAGATCTGAAGCAGATGGTGGGGCTAGGCACCCTCCTATATTGTCCCTCCCCAGGCTTTAGCTGCTATTTCAAGTGCTGCTGATGAGCCACTATGCATGTGGAAGTGCAGCTATGGGACTGATGTGGTACAGCATGTCCCAGATAGCTGTTGGTGGAAACTGTAATCAACTAGGAGAAACTGTATAAACTCTCGGATCGTTTGCTATATTTTAGGAATATATTGCTGCACTCAGCAAATGTAACAGTTGTTTTTTTTAGACAGATTGGTTTATAACAAGGTTAATTGGGAGCATCAATGAAGGGCATATTGTTGGGCTTGAGGAAAAAAGAAATCTCTCTCTGGCCCTCTGACAGTGGGTGAGTTGTTTTTGTTGAAGCCCAGTTTCTCTCTCTGCAGATCAACAGTGTGGGTCAGTACCCATCCCGCTTACAAGGCACTTTCTTTGACAATGCAACAGGCCTATCTGGCAAATCAGAAGCTATTCTGAACTGCAACTTGGACATATTTGTCACCATGAATGGGGTTATGGGAAATATGTGATGTGGCCTCCAAAGGAGTAATTGGACAACATCCAGTTCAGAAACAAAAGGGCTTTGGTTAAACTGACCAAACAGCGTCTCTCATTCTTTTTATCGACAGCATGTGCATTCCTAGCCACATTGACTGGATTTCCATCAGTCAGCTGGATTTGTTGCTGACAGCTCTATAGGCCCTGCTTTAATTCTGCAGGCCACTCATGTTAAAATGTACCTGAATATGGGTATAAAAAATGCAGATTTTTCAAACGCTGTTGTTTCTTTCTGTATCCTGTAGTTCCACATCTCAACACAGTGCACAGGTGCTCTTATCTCTTCTCAGCTCCCCAGTTTGAAAGGGATCACAGAGGGCTTTGATGCCCCCTCCACACACTTAAAACCCCTCCACATGTGTTTACCATACAGATGACCTCAGAATAGCTGGAATGCAACATGTAATAGTAGAGGAACACTAGGAGATGGCTCCAGATTTGTCCATGCAGAAGCTTTTGGGCTGTTTTTGAATATTCTTTACACTTGTTGTCACAGACTTGTCAATGTCAACAGGGGGAAACAGCAACAATCTTATTTTGAGTGGTTTGACTGGAAATGACCTTAAGATTAAAATCTGTCTCCCATGACCACAATATACACTGAAGGCGTTTGAGTTGCTTTTTTAACAGTATTGATTAAAAAGTATGGATTTAGAGTTGAAAGGTCTTTAAGTGTAAGAATAAAATAAGTGACAGCTGAACTACTGTAGTTTCAGGAAATATCAGACTTGTAATTTTCTCTGACAGCTGGTCGCCTTTTAACATTAAGTCCCTCGTATCTCAGCTTTGCGCTGCACCTTCAATGGGCAGTGTTTGACTTGGAAAATGAATGATTTAATGAGTTTCCTTGTGCAGCCATGAAGGTAATTGTGTTAAATGATCCAGTAAGCTCCTTTGTGTCAGTGCCACGGTAGCTTTGTTTTAATCCCTACATCCTCTGGAGATGGAAGCAATTGCAAGATTTACCCATTAATCAAAAAGGCCCAGTAGAATTTCATGTAGTCATATTTAAACCTAACCTCCTACTTCATGCTCAGTGGTGGTCTCCTAGTTGTGTTAGTGGCCTAGGGGTTCTTGATGTTGAAGTTTTTAGTTTTGATTGATAGGTTGTTATGCAAATGCTATTGTGCTTGTTGATGATATTCATGGTTCACTTTGGTTGATAGTTTTAGCTGCTGTGATAAGCATCCATTCAGATTTATTATTGCACAAACGCTCCTTCCTAAAGGTCCTAAAGGAAGGTGATGCTACTTGGAAATGCAAAAACAATCAACAGTTTCTAATTGATTTGATGTAAGTAGTTAATTTATCACGTTTGTGAGAAGGTTTAATGCTGATGAATGATGCTGAGCCTTTTGGTAATTTGATTACTGCATTAAGACATGCTCGCCTACACATACACACCAATTCAGCTCTCAGCCCTCTTTCACTGGGCGCTTTGTAATTGAGTCAGCGGTTGATTGGCCATTAAGTAGCTTGAGGTATTGAACTATTAATGGTCTCCTATAAAAGCTCTCAGGGATCTTTTTTGAGTTTTTGCAAAGACATTTGTTGCTCCCTGATTGTCTGATCAAATGCTCATTTTTGTTACAATTCACTTCACTTTCATATTAATGAGAGTACTCATTAAGCACCAGGTTGACCACATTCAGACTCTTGGCCAAGCATGTGTTTTCACTATTACCATTCCCTTAGCTTAGGTTTACTTTAGTCTCTGTTTTTAATTTGATTTTTTTTATACAAATTTTTTTCACGGAAATAAATAGAGTTTCCCTGTATTTTATAGCTCATCACTGTAGGTGGCTAGACTCAATGTGCAATTGGCACAGGGAAGTAGACAATTATAAGAGCAAACGACACATGAAAAAGGATTTTTAATGTTGCAGTAACAAAAGTTACAATTACAGAGAGTGTAACACAAACAGTTTATACACAGCAAGTTGGAAAAGTATACATCGCAATCAGCATCTCTGCACCAATGGAGGTAAAATAGTCAGTGCCAAAACTACAGCCTATTAGCCACAAATACAGCAGAAGTATTTTATGTGGTAACATTGCAAGCCAAAACTCCTTCCCAAAGACTAAAAGACACTCAGAAGAACATTTTCTAAATTGTTATTAATTAAAAGATGACTGATACTTCGTGAGATTCAGGAAGTCGGTAATTGTGGCAGAGCTGCTGTTTAGGAGTGGCCTACAGCATTTGTCCCATAATAAATTAAATCATTTAAAAAACTTAATTTTGTATTTACTTAAGTTATGTGTTTGATTATCTGAATAATTTACGTGTGACTAATATGAAATCAGGAAGGACAAAAATACTTTTCTACAGCACTGTTTATGTCTATGATATACCACCTGTCTATATAATATCTTTTTGAATGGTCTGTTTTTGTAATTTAGATGGACTAGTATGAAGTTGAATATTGCCTTCAACCTGCAGTGTCACTGAATTAATAGAAACCACTGAACAAAATGTTAGTTGTGTGGCACCATGTGCATTTGCTATGTGTTACTTTCAATGGCGGTTTTTGTCATTTGCAAAAGAAAATAAAACAGGCATATCTAATTGTGTTGACCGTCTTTAATATGTTTCCATGTTTCAGATCTAATGCATAATAGTGCCTTAGGAATCAGGACATATCAGTTATGCTCACAAGGTGGTAAATACACTCTGTAGAGTACTTGATCTTAATTATCAGTATCTCATTAACAGTAAGTGAGGTTACAGTAATACTGTTGTCTTCATAATGGCGCCCAGTGCAGTGATTTGTACAAACGATTTGTGAATGCCTGTTGCGGCGTCTTTCTTTTCTACCTTTAGGTTTAAGATGAGGGATCACTCTGTGCTCCTCTCTGTTTGTGTCTGTGTGGCTTTAAATCACCTCATTAATCTGTTTCCTCTGTTGAAAAATGTCTGACCCAGGTCACCTTCCATTAGGAGAAATCCATTACACATATGGCCCTGGCCAGAAGGGACACACAGAGGAAGCAAATTCAATGTGCGTGTGTGTGTGTGTTGTGCCAGTTGCCCTACTGAGGATATATATGTAAATGAGGGGCACTTTGACAGGCGTGATTCCTCAGAAGAGACATCAGTGGGTAATTTAGCTGCACATACAACTTGTTTAAGTGACGCATGCTGTCGCCCCTCTGCTTTCTTAAGTGGGTTGCGGTCTCTGTCACTGACACTGATTGGGGGCCGTGTGTGTGTTGCCTGCTCTGTGCTGTAATTCTGGTCGTGATGGGAATCAGGTTATTTTCTGCCATAATGAAACACCTGAGACCTCCCATCTCAACAAACATTCAGAAGAGATAATAAACTGCATTTGACTGGTCTGTAGTAGGGATGTGTACATGTGTTTTTGTGGAGCTTCACTGCTGATTCTTTATCCTTTTTTTTTACGAGAATTAGAAAATAGCAACAGTTGACTTTTCTAGCTTTATAAATTATCGCCACACCTTTCTAATTAATTCAAGCCGACCAAACTACAAACTGAAACTCTTGAATGTTTTCTGGTTAGGGTGGTCTCTCTGCATATTGTGGCCCTGCATAGTTTTCTTAAGTTTAAAGCTCATTGTAATATTAGAAAAGTTATTGTTGTAACAGTACATTTGATTTGTACCGTGCGAATAACTTTCTACATGTATAGAATATATAAATCCCTGTTCCTGATCTTGATCGGTGTATGCGTCTCTTCTTCCTGTGTTTCCTCAGAAATCCGGGCCCAGTTAGTGGAGCAGCAGAAATGTCTGGACCAGCAAACAGAGATGAGGGTCCAGCTGCTGCAGGACCTCCAGGACTTCTTCAGGAAGAAGGCAGAGATTGAGATGGAATACTCCAGAAACCTTGAGAAACTGGCTGAACGCTTCATGGCAAAGACTCGCAGCACCAAGGATCACCAGCAGTACAAGTGAGTTTATCTCACTTTGTTTATACGTTTATATCTTATGTTCTATGTGATCCTTTACTGGCCTAACAGTGGTCTAAGTGTTAGTCTGATGAGCCGTAGCAGAAGTAAAAATACAAGGGTACTGTATGTTCACCCCAATGTAAAAATGCACACTCTCTTTTAAAAGTATCAAACCTTGCTTTGCAGCTGTATAAAAAAGGATTAAATTTAGCTTCTTTATTTTACTTAACTCTTTATATTTAACTGTGCTCTCTCACTCTGTCTCTTTTATTTCCCTCTATTTTAATGGTGCATTGCATTTTGAGTCAGATCTTGACACAGTTAAGTGTGCTGTAGTTTTTGGTCTTATTACGCTGTATGAGTCAGCGCCTGGAAAAAGCAGACATTAGCATATTGTTTGAACTCGTGGTGGGAACAAAAATAAAGCATGTGTTTGTCTGTAAATAGCCCCTGCTCTATGTCTGAGGCTCCAGTGGCTGTAACAGCTATGTGTGCCTATAACTGGTGTAACTGGTGAGAGAACTCTGGTATGGCACTCTGTGGTTTTCATCGCGTGATGTACAGTCTGGACACTTCATTCACAAGGTAAACATCTGCCAAGCACCAAGAGGCATATTTCTTAAGTAAATACAAGGTGTCTGAATAACACTAAAACCCTCATGTGGGTTTTAAATCTTGTGGCCTATATTTTTATATTCATGTAAACAACACGCATACAGTTAGGCTGTGTTCTCCATATTCTCTGGGTTATTTTCATTGGACAGATTGGTCTGTGATGTGAAAAGTTTTCATTTTGTCCCTAACTTTTAGCTTGTTTTTAATATGACAGCTTGGCAGAGCAGCATAATGCTAAAGTAGCATTAAAATGAGCAGCTACATTTTGAGTAATTAGTCTAGACACGCTTTATTGAAAAGGGGCCCACTGCTGTCATTGAAGCTGCAGTTTTAAATCCAGTTTGCATAACTGATGTTGAGAGAAGTTGACAGGACTTTATTCTTTCATTTAAGACTGTATTAATGTGCAGTATTTGTGACATGTTTAGTTTATTTGGAAGATGATTTTCCACGCTGCATTTACAAAATGCACAGCCAAGGGCCTTCTCCCGACACATATGGAGTATTAGTTTCAGCTGCCGTTAAGAATGTTAAGATCATGAAACAGCCAATACGACAGTGACAGGATCCCACACTGGCTTCCCACTCAGCTGTAAACTTTACCAGTTGTATTAACTGCTATCTGTGACCAAGCTGGAGGTATTATTTACTATACTGTACTAAATCCTCACTACCGTTAGTCCCTTGTATCACCAATATGCTGCCATACAACGTGTTTACAGGACACTAAATCTGTCTCTGTCATGCTTCTTAGAGCTAGGAAAAGGTTTTGACACAGTAAGAGTTTAGCCCATAATCCTCTTCCGGAGTGAAATAAAGTTTGTATCTCTCGAGAAGCCCAGACTCGGTGCCACCTGTGGGAGTGTGGCCCCTGCTCACTGCTGAAGAGGAATCTGTTTTGCTTCAGGGGATAGTGCCATGTGTACTACTAAAGCAACTGGTGTAAGCAGCAGTGGAAGATGGATGATGCCAACACTCAAAAAAAGATGAATGTTTTAAACGCATATAGACACTGCAACTGAATCAGCTACTTTTTACAGTCAGTCTACCAAGAAATAAAACATATTTTTTAATTCAACATCAGTGCTTATTTTTAAACGGTAACCTCTGAACTGGGTTCAGAGGTTACCGTTTACGTACATTTATGATATAAGAGGTACCAATGCAAACAATTATATCACTTTACTCACACAAGTAGGGATTCATGTCTATTAATGCCTAATGTTAAGTGAGAGATAAAAGTTTAATTGCACTAGTGTGTTCATTTTTCCTTCTGTGGGAAAACAAAACAACAGACCAGCATCAGTGTCCAGCACACATCAGCAGTCTGTGGTAGAGCCATACAGTCCTATCTGCCAAGTCCATTTGTGTTTTAGTAGCTGTTTGCAGAACACACACACAAATGAACTAATATAGAAATAAACATTCTTATTTGTCTCTTTAGTTCTATGACACACACTTATGCGCACATGTATGAACACAGCCAGCCCATTTATTATGCATAGTTTGTTCAGGGAGGGACACGGACATGGTGAGCAGAGGAACCACTGAATTATTGATATTGCCAAAACCACAGCTGGGCTTATCTTAAATAGGCTGCTTTTATCCAGAATTAACTTCATGGTTAACTGACTTCCTGTTTTCATCTCTGGGGATTTAAAAGTAGGTGTAGAACATGTTGCATCGCTCTCGTATGACTTTTAACACCACTGGTGTTTGGACATGCAGTATTCAGAGAACACTTAGTCCCTGTGTTGCATACTCTTAAATTTCTACCTTTATGTGATCCAATTAAGACTTGCAGTGATCGTTTTACTTTGGTAGCAGCTGTGTGACTACAATAGCGGGTGTACATGACGTACTGTGCTGCAGCTATAAAGGGAGCTGCCAGAGTTTGTTAATGAAAGATGTTATCAGTAAGCCATTTTGCTTCTGCTGCTGATAAGGGCTCCTGTTTCAATACTTTGCATACTGAAGTGGTAATTATGCTTCATTGCCAGCATCCAGTTTATGTATGAGAGTGCAAGTATGTTGACACTGACCCAGTGACTTGGATTTAGACAGCATGAATGAACAGAACACAAATATTTACACACATTGAAGGAGGCGGTATGTTACTAATGAGTTATCTGTTTTCATTCATTTCTCTTCTTCCACTGATGAAATTAGTTTTTCCCCATTTGTACCTGTGTTTGAGGCTCTGTGTACTGTATCTGTGTCTGTTAGTCTGTCTGAACCAGTTCCTGTCCTGGTTAAGTGGGAAATGATGATATTGAGAGATTTTCCTGACATTATGTGGGGTAAGCAACTCGTAGAGGTTATTTTGTCATCATAGCCTGTTTTAGTCCCCCAGTTGTTTTCTTGTAGTTCACTCCTCATTTCACAGTAGGCCTTCATCTTGATTTAGCAGGTCAACCCATTAACAAACATCAAGGCGTTTAAGGAACTGTTGATGAATCTGATTTATTTCATTAATGACTTCCCGCAGAGAATTTTTATAAGATGGAAGCATATATCACATCAACATCAGTTGATATTTAGGGGGTTATTTCATACATTTTTGCAGAGACTTGTGATGTACTGTGTTCAGCCACACGATGCACTGTGCATGTGCAAAGTCAGTATGAATTAATAAAAACACATGCACACACACGTGCTGTCTTCACATGTCTAGGTTCAGTGTCATGGAATCTAAGCACTCTGCTGATACATAATGCAGAACGGATTTATGTTAATTGCTCTTTGACAGAGAGTGTGTGTGCGATGCTGTCCAGCAGTCCTGCAGCTGCACCTCTGGGACGGTTATAATTTCTTTAGCTTTCTCTTCCTTTGCACGTGTCATGTGGGCATGTGGCACCAGCACATCACTCAGCTTTTAGCTAAATCAGTTTTTTGTTCAGTCACCGTTTTCCTGGAGTCTTTGAGAAACGGTCGTGCTCTGGAATGCTTCTCACATGTTTTTCCTGTCAGTGTGTTTGGCTCTGCTTTTATCAAATGTAGTTTGCTTCCTGTTTTTGCAGACTCAGGGTACCTTTCAGCTGAATGTAATGTTTGTGTCAGTTATTCATTTGGAGAGATGCTTCATTTTTGCTCTTGCAGCAGATGTGTTGCTGGTTCTGAAGGCTAGGTCAGGGCTGGGTCACTTGCTGGGTGCAGAGCTTCACCTGTTGTGTTGACAAGTGCTGCCTGGATATGCAAACTACGTTTGTGAGGGAAAAACAGAGGCGAGTGTCCATATGGTTCCTGCAAGACTTGACCCTAGACCCAACTTTAAAACCACTTCCAAAGACACACACAAAGGCAAATCCACACATATTCTTGTTGCTTTTTAACAGGCAGGCAGAATGTCATAGATTAACCCAGAGGAAATCAGCCTTCAGGACAGTGCTTACGCAGGGCCCCTGCTCGCTCTGGTCTGGACAGTGTCCCACAGTTAACTGGGAAGCGGCCGGCACATAGGACAGGAAACAGCTCTCAGGCTCCACTAATTTCTTACTATTGCTACTTAGCTGTTTTGCACTAGGATCTCTTTATTTTGCCCTTTCTCCGCCCTCTTTTCTGTTCCCTGTCGGTCTTCTGCTGTCACAGTTCATAAATACAGTGCTTCTACTTCTCAGCTTCATTTAAAATACAACCATGGCCTCTCCAGCTTCCTTCCAAGTGTATTTAAATCCTGTGGCACACTCCTGCCTAGTTGTAGAAGTAGTCAGTTTGGCTTGGAGCATTTCCAAGAGCTTTGCCCCAGAAATGTCACTGATACAAAGTATTTCTAACTTAACTGTGCAGTAATAATGTAATATATGTACAGATTTTTAGGCCTAGAACTAGCAGTATATGGGGCATTTAACACCAAGGGAAACCTATGATACATCTCTCTTCTGCTTTAGTAACAGACTACTTTGCTGCTCCTGCTGGATGAGGAACTGCCACAATCTTATTGTGAAAATGGCAGACATTGAAACTGAATGCAACCGAACACAACACAACCACTTTTTGAATACACACTGTTGCATTCTCTTTCTAATTCTTACTTCACTCTTCCCACATAAATCTCTGACACCTGATGTGACTGATGAATGTTTTCTCCGACCCATTTAGGAAAGACCAGAACCTACTCTCACCAGTCAACTGCTGGTACCTGCTGCTGAACCAGGTGAGGAGGGAGAGTAAGGACCACGCCACCCTGAGCGACATCTACCTCAACAATGTCATCATGAGGTTCATGCAGATCAGCGAGGACTCCACGCGGCTACTCAAGAAGGTGAGGTCATGAAATGCATTGGCTGGTGGTGGTGATTCCACTTACACATACAGAAAGTATGTGAAACATAATGAAAAGATATTAGTCCGTATTTTAAATACAATAGCTGACAGTAACAAATTTGCACAGGAAGCCATGGGAAATGTGCAAGATAACAGGGTACAGGAAGGTAAATGATTTATTTGGGCTAAATTTAAACATTGCTACGTTTTAAGGCGTTGTTCACCTTGGGACTTTGTATACCTGCAAAAACACATTTCAGTCTCATCTAATGTGGAGTATCACAACACAAATTCACTTTCATTATTGAGTGCAACACATTATAATAAAGACCTGTTGCTTTCTCCCATTCTGTACATTGTTGTCATCTTCTTACGCTTGCTGAAGTCTCCCTTTGACTGCTACAGCCTCCTTCACTCTTGTTTCTTTTTTTTAGTTACTTTCTACTGTACTGATGTTTCACCTCTACTGTAAGAGTTCAGATGTGTCAGCTTACCACTAACACAATCCAGATTTTTCAGAGTGGTCAGATTGGGTAGCAGTGTCTCTAGTCACTCATGTCATAATAACAGTCTTTCATTT
Organism: Ctenopoma multispine; assembly: GCA_034779795.1. NCBI lineage: Eukaryota > Metazoa > Chordata > Actinopteri > Anabantiformes > Anabantidae > Ctenopoma > Ctenopoma multispine. The sequence continues at coordinate 6,986,163 of JAUYWH010000024.1, read as the reverse complement.
TCATTTAACCCCTTTGTTTGACAACTGTGTATGTAGATGCATGGTATACAAGATATATGTTTATATTCAGCTTTGTGTTGGATGGAGTGAAGCTCTGCTGGGTTCCCGTGGTTTGGTTATATGAAACAGAGCAATGCAAAGGAACCTTGGTCACCACAATTTCAGATCAGTAAGCCTTCACTCTCTCGTTTGAAGACTGTGGCTTCATGACCGAAAACCGGGCCTGCGCTTTTTGCCTTTTCCACCACAAAGACGACAACTCCCTTACAGATTATGAGCTCCTTTGCTGCAGGAGTCACATGAATTCACCACAGGCCTAAATTACAAAGTGTCTTTTCTTCAGAGGAGTGTCTTTGTGCTGATTTAAGGTTTTCTATGTCTGTTTGTCGCTATGTCCCTTTCTTTTTTATCCTCTTGACTTCAAGCCCTGAACATATACCCCTCAAAATTAAAAAGAAAAATATTCAATTTATTTAGAGCTGGTGATGGTTGTGGTTTCACCTGATTGTATGAGGTGTGGTGTTAACACACAAACAGGAAGCTGCAGAAGTCATTTCCTTTTGATGGTGCTTAAAGACTTTTGCTTGTGCTAATGAGACCCGATGTGAAACAGCAATTTTTAGTGGATCTCTGCAGACACTTCTCCACCCCGCAAATCCTGCGGGGTGGAGTACCACCACACTAATCCTACCATTGCTCCACCTGTATCATTGTTGTTGAAGAATCTGCAATATCCAACCTCATGCTGTAATGGCTGTTCATTTAAAGTTTGTTATGCAGTTTCTCTGTGGATCCAGGTGACATTGTGCAGACAAACAGCAGCCCAGTGGGAGGTCCCGGTTCCCAGGACACCTGAGACACAGCTCGGCCTCTAATTAGAGCGTCAGTGAGCCTTTGATCTCAGCAGAGTTTTAGTAACAAGGCACAAACAACAGAGAAGTCCCCCATGTTGGGCTCCCTTAGTTTCGAGGAGACAGCTGTACTGTCATCCTTCCAGCACATCAAAGACCTGTTTTTATTTCGTTGTATGTTCTGGTCTCAAGCTGTGAGGTTGAACAGCAGAGGAGGACCCGGAGTAGCCCTGGTGTTTTTGTCAACATCCTCTGGTTGACCTGTTTGTTGTGTGGTACGCACATTTATTTTTTGAAGTTCTGCATTGTGGCCACTTTTTAAAACAACTGCCGTAGAGTTATACTCTAGAGTAGTAGAGATAAAAAATAATGTTTGCCTTTCTTTATGCTTTGACAGATATTGATATATTCAGTTTTCATTATTGAAACATCGCCTCTTTGTTTTACTCTGCCATGTGTATTTGTAGAGGCCACATTCTGTGATAGCTTGAGGCAGTTTAACCTTTCCACAGGAAAAAGCATGTTCTGGAAAGCAGTTATTTTAACATAAGACATCAGAGATGTAAGTTATACATAAAATGAATACAGACTGAATTCCACATAGGTGCTTTAGCCTGCCAGGAATGAATTTAGAAGGTCAGTAATGACATTTTCTATTGACTACAAACTGTCTTTACATCTGTTCTATTTTAGCAGCAACTCTTGAAGGATTTTATGTTTTGCTGCTAAATACTGCTTATCTCCGTGGAATGAATCATGTAACCCACTATCATTTTTTGACCACTCAGTGTCACAGCTCTTCTATTTGTAGGGATCTGGATTGCCTAAAAGCCAATTTATATTTTTCAATGTGTCCGCAAGTAAATTTGATCATGTGCCTAAGTCTGTAAAGATCCACTCAGACCCCTTGTGGTTATTTGCAGCAGCCCCAAATTTTTATGCACCTTATGTTGATATCTCATCTGTGGTCCTGCTCTTGTTAACATTTGCATGCACTTTTTTACTCTGTTAATTTATTGGAGCTATGTTCATATAAAAGTACAGTAAACTAAGTATTTTACTTTCTTCAGGTTGGCATTATGATGTATAGCGTGCATCTGTAGACAAGTGGAAAGCTTGTTCATTGCTGAATGTAGTCAAGTTGTTTTCCCCTTTTTATATTCTTAACACTAAGCTAGGATAACAAAGTTAGATAACTATGTACATAATACAGATTTTTCCATCTCTTTCCATTTGTTAGAATGGTAAACTATTCTGTTTGCATTTTAAAGTTAAGGAATCAGTCAAAGCTTGTATGCATTAATCTACACAGTCTAAGTTATCTATACAGTTTGTTTTTAGTGACAAGGTTTTTTAGGTTTAGACTGAGCACAACACAGATGCAGTGGGTATGAAACTGCCACGTCTAGAACATGATTAATGTCAGCGGTACTATGAAACCAGCCACTCCCCAAAGCCTGACTTGGTTTCTTCCTCTCTTGGGTTGTTTCATCTTTCCAGTGTGGCTGGAATACAGATTAAAAAGGGAAACCCTTTGTAGGATGCTTTTAATAAATTACACCACATTGGAAACCATTTGGTTTCCAAGTTAGGTTTCCTTCAAAATCGAAAGGTGTTGTGCAAATTAAATCAGCAACACTGGTTATACAACACAACATGTAGCAAACAGTATATGGCGTGCACATATGCATGTTACATTTAGTGACAGTTTTAAAGGAGCCATTATTTCAGAGTTTTTAGTTTTTCATTAGATTTCTGGCTGAAAGGATTTCAAACACGTCTTAAATGTAATGTCCCTTTTTCTGTCATCTGTATTTTTACTTCTTTAACTCTCACACACACACTGTGTGTGTAGTGCATGTGACCCTGAGTAGGCTTTTCATTGAGCTATGGATAATTTTCCAGCCTTCCAGCTGACAAGTGTTAGATCTGACAGATAGTTTAAGTTCTGTCTAAACTGATGCTTCCTAGTGAATTTTCCCACAGAGGGATGGACGGTGTCTTCGTGATCTTTATGATATGCAGGAGTTCAAAGGTAATAGGCAGCTAAAACATTGTGGCGTCATCTGTTACTTGCTTGTTGCCCTCTGATTAGCTAAGATCGGCAAATCAGGGAAGTGACTAATCAAGTGGTGGTTACTAAGTCGTTGCTGGTTGGCCAGGTCACCCAGCTTGGCACTCTAATTTCAGACACCAGCCTGGCAGCCAGTGACTGAGCGTCTAATCCTCTTTGCTGTCTGCTCACATACTTGGACATTGTGAAGTTATACCTCTATATAACCTATAATGCCTATAAAACAAGAGTGAGAGTGTATTTTAATGATGCTGCTTTTCTCTTGGTCTGGCAGAGTCTGTTTAGAGCTGAAAAAAAGGCCATGCTGTTTTTTGTCAGGTTGTCAATGTTTGCGCACTCACCTGGATCAATAAGAGGTGTGACCTTTATATGGCCTCTTACATGAGGCTGAGCGTGTGACTAATCTAATCTCTAGTTGGAAAATGTTTTTTATTGTTCAGTGACATATGAATGTAATTTTGTATTAGTGTAGTTTATATCCTAAAGGCATTTAAATATACAACAAATGCAAAGAAAAATATGTTAAATTTGTGATTTAGTTCTGGTGGATTACTTCACTTTATCTCTGTGTATCTACTGGACCCTGCAGTGCATACCAGCAGGTGGCTCAAAAACTCGCTCATTATTAATACATGGCTTAGGATCTGATTTTTAATTTTTTTTTATAAATAATGTTTAATGCATATTTTATAAACCTTGCAGGGTTAGTATATTTATGCTGCAAAAACTCAGGAAGTAGCTTTACAATATGCATTTCTTGAATACCAGTCATTTTACAACATTTGTATAAGGTGATTCTTAGATTGAGTATTTCTCACAGTGTATCATAATGTTTTGTATGTATCCCTGACAAACATGCTGAATGCATTTTATTCTTCATTGAATAAAATTTTCATCTTCAAATGCAAAACAGATTTTTACAGATATTTTAAACCCTGCTTTGCTTACAACCACAGGAAAGGGCCAAACATTTTTTTTCACAGCGCTGTAAATCACTTCTCCATTGCACTACCCTAGGTGGTTCGATTCCCTCTCAGGCTCCCAGAATGAGATTTGTCTGAGGATAATTGGGTTAGAGAAAGACCTGGAGTGTGGGCCAAGGTTGTAACATCATCCAGGTAGCAGTACACGGTATCGACTGTGGTGGAGAGATCAAAAATTCATTGTCATGACGCATAATCTCATAAACATGTGATACAGTATATGAGACGGTGTGAAGGAAATATGGGAGCTTCACAGTTCAATTAATAGTAAAAGCTTCACTAAATCCATCATAGTATTACTGTTAAACATATCCCACAACCGTGAGATGCATTAATGTGGGAGTGTGCGTGATAGTATTACTGAGTCAGCCTTGTGGCGCGGCTGATTGAGTTAACATATCTGGGAAAAATCTTTCACATTCAGGCGTAGAAGCCAGATAATGCATTGAGCATGTGGACAGTGAAACTCAAGCTGTGTTTTACGATGTAGAGTGAAAAAGAGCCGTCGTGTGACAGTGATACTACTTTCACACTGGAAACCCTGTATTTCATACAGGATGATAAATGTTTTTGTTTTGTGTTTGTACCATTCAAATAAAAAATGATCAAAGGCCAATGTCTGGTCGCTGTCAACCATTCACAGGAAATCTAACATAAAGCAAACAGCGTGTATTTGCTAAACAGACTTGTTAAGTTTCAGGTCATTAAAAGTGCCTGCTGCAGTGTTTGTAATGGAAATTCAACAGATTTGTGTCAGTGTGTCTGCTATGATTAAAGGGGTATTAACTGTAATTTTGTTTGGGAAAAATCCTTTTGCATGTTTTACTGTGTCAGATTGGAGCTTGTCTCATTGTTTTTCCCTCTGTGTCTCTTTTTCAGAGCAAGGAAATAGCCTTTCAGCTCCAGGAAGACTTAATGAAGGTCTTAAATGAGCTATACACAGTAAGTAGTCCTTTTTTTTAACTAATTCACTTAAGTACAATGGTGTTTGCTGTGGTTGAGACTGGTTTATAGCACCATCCAAACTAACCTCTAAGTATTTGTAACAGCCTGTTGTCTTTAGCCCGGCAGCTCAGGGATGTCTGAGGGATCCTTCAGACTTGTAAACCCAGAGGTTAATTCTCTGTGTGCCTTGCTAGCATTTCACCAGACCATCAAACCTCTGCATCAAACAAGCTGCACATCTGCAGTCTTGTTTCTCTAAAAGCCAGTTCATCTCTGCAGGTCAATGCCTTTGCTGTAAGTATTTGTCTGTGTGTCGCTCTGACCTTGACAGAGCAAGGTACTTAAATCGTGAATCAATAGGTAATTCCACTACTTTAATTGCCACAATCAGCTCTGGTAGCCTCCTAGCTTAGAGTAATGGCTCACACATGTTGTTGGACAATTAGATGTCCGGTTGTTCTTAGATAAGACAACTAGAAGAACAGTACTGGTTTCAAAATAACTTCCCTTTAATTTGAAAGTATTAAAGAAAAAATGTTCACGTTGTTTATCACAAACACTGAATTGCATAGTTGTCCTCATCGTTGATTGTCATGGCAACCTGGGATGCACACAAATGGAGAGATGCAGGCGGAGGCAGTTGAAAAGAAGTTCAGTTTGCTTGCAGAGTTTCAAGTTACTCGCAGTGGAGGACTGCACTGTTACACTTCCAGTCCGCATGGTGCTGTGCTGCTCCAAACACAACGTGCTAATCCAAACTCAGTTTCTTTCATTTTCACCACAGTCCACACTCCAGATTTGACCCGGTTTAGCCCCTGTGGGATGACACACACACAAACACTGGGTAGCTATTGCCTCAGAAAGCCACAGTCCCGATGTTGGCCTTCTCCGATGAAATAACAGGTCTGCTCTGTCTCTAAATATGTCCCTCTAAAAGAAGTACCAAAGTAAACACGGCAGCAGCAGACTCCAGACCAGTAAGTGAAGAGTATAGGGCCCAAGGTCAGTCACCCATCTCTTAACTGGTTCCAACTGGGCCAAACCCCACCAAAGACAGACAAATCCAGACAAATCAGGCTTTGCTCTGTTGTTCCACCCATACAGAAATAACTCAGTTTGGGTTAAAGATGTTTAGATTTTGAGATGGATGAGTCTGTTTGTACTGACATTAAGGTTTTGTGCAGACAAGTGTGTTGCATACAGAAGTTGTGAAGCTGTAATTTGCTGGAGTTGGTTCATTCCAGGTTAAACCGCTGGTGCTCTGTATTTCTCTTGGGTGTTTGAACGTAAGTGAACCCAAGATAGAAACACAATGATATGTCAAGATTCACAATATATAGTTTATTTGTCCCTTTTGAGCCATTTAATAGCAACAAAGGCTTCTATATGAACACGCAAAGAAAATCTTTATTCTATTTAGATTTCTATGGTGGGTTGTTCGTGAAGATGTTGTTATGCATTTTATGGGAGTTTTTTTTCTCTAAATATCCTATATATATATAGACGACGTACACTCTAAGCCAGCGTTAATAACACTTTTATATTCTCTCAGCTGTCTTGGTACTTGAAGAACCCATTGTTTGTATTTCATGGTTTACCTACCTACTTAATGTTTGAGTCAGTGCTTAATGGGTCCATAGCGTGTGCACATTGTAACGCTCACGCTCCAACCTCTTCTAAGGATGGTGACTCAAACCTTAGGAAGCAGTGTGAATCAGCAGATCAAAATCAAGGTAATTCTTTTTCCTTTTACCAAATACTGCAGTTGCAATGATGAAACAAGGAGCAGAAGGGTTCAGGTTGGCTCATTTTCCATTACACATATGCTACATGTCATAAACGTCAACAGCAAAGTGCAAATCAGGAGCAATTTCCTCTCAGTAACCTAGTTTCAAAGTTGGTGTTTTTTTTTTCTTACAAACTTCTTCTTCAAACTTACAGCAGTGAAGTCAGCTTCTTAGATGTAGCTGAAGTGATTTGTTGTGGTCGTGTGAGCAACTCATATAAATATGCTGGAAGGAATCTGTGTCTGGTTTGTGGTGTAGGGAGCGACGACGTGCCTACTGTGAGATGACTTAAATCGATTTGTGATGAATGAGCAGGTCAAAGCCTCAGCTGCGGATTATTTCCACCTTCACTTTACAGAAGCTTTAGTAAGATTATTATTATCTTACAATATATTTTCAGCTTATTGTCACATCTGTGTTTGTTCAGGTGATGAAGACCTACCACATGTACCACACGGAGAGCATAAGCGCTGAGAGCAAGCTGAAGGAGGCAGAGAAACAAGAGGAGAAGCAGATCAGCAGGGTTGATCCTGTCTTCAGCATCCGAATGGAGGACAAATACCAGAAGCGCAGCTCTGTGAAGAAGATCGAGAAGATGAAAGAGAAGGTAGAACACCCGAGGTTCACAGTCTTAAAGCGTTTAAATCCAATTTGTGACAATTGCATTTAAACTTAAAGTTAGTTAGTAGTCATTAGTCCTGCTGACCCAACTTAAGAACAACATATTCTAAACATTGGAGCAGCCAAACGAGCAGGGTTTGTGTTCTCAGAACAGGCCTGTTTTCTCTTAAATCTCTGGGATAGGCAATTAAAGTTCAGGGGATGGGGTTTTTTTTTTTTGTGGACTTTTTGTGGAATGCATTTGGGAAGTGTTAAAATATGGATGATGTGGAAACGTGTGAGTCAGAGGCCATCGGTCAGTTGATGGTGACTAACCTTCTGTTTGTCTGGTGCAGAGGAAGTGTAGGAGTGTAGTGTAGTGTGATGGCTCAGACTGAGGTGTCGTAGTCGATGCGAAGGATACATGCTGTTTTTAGTTTAGCTTTTTATTTTTTTCTGTTCTTGTTCCTCTATTTTTACCACAATTATTATTTCTCCTCAACTGTTTACTGAAACTGTTGTTTTGCCAGTAATCCAGCCTCAGCTCTGTGCGTGCAGAGAGATAAAAGCACAATCACTTGTCAAAACAGCAATTCTCGACTCATTAAATTCATCCTCTGTTGCTCACTCCGTTGTTGCCTGTTTCTAATTCATGCCTCTAATTCCCTCATCAGCGTCAAGCCAAGTACTCAGAGAACAAGCTGAAGTCGATCAAAGCGCGGAACGAGTACCTACTGACACTGGAAGCGACAAACTCCTCCGTTTTCAAATACTACATCCACGACTTGTCAGATTTAATTGACGTAAGTATGAAACCGCATGCGTTTGTCGAGCCCTGCTCTGAGACAAATTCATTTTCAGCACAGCCTTGTTTTCCTTCAGTGAGACTGGAAAATGTTTTTTGCTGAGGACGTTCTTACATAAACAAAACACACACTTTGGTCTAGTTCTTAAAGTAGATTTATTATGTTCCTTTGTGCTTCACAGGCAGACGAACCATTACTAATCACGTGTGTTTTGACTGACCTTTAGAAGAGATATCAAATTATAATCAGAGGAGACACTGATAGCTTTAGCAGCTGGGCCTGATATAGAGGAGATGTTAGACTGTGGGATGGAAATAACAGAGCAGGACAGAATTTAAGCAGCTTATTAACTTCTGTGATGAAAAACTATTCTTTCCTCTTTATTTTCTCTGTGTCACTGAAGTCCCACATTTTCACTTATATACTGTGTTGTCATTGAGTCACTGTTTTAAAGTAAGTCCACGTCTTTTAAACTGTCTGACAGCAGAGTGGGAGTGAGACTTACAGAGAAACTTACTTTTTTATATATATATATTTCGTCATTTATGGGTCACCAATCCATTCACTACAGGACACTTCTCCCTGCTCTTCCCTGCAAGCAGATTGGTTCAACCTTTTGGTGCCATAAAAATAAACACAAGTTATTTAAATTATGGATCACCTGAGGTATTATTGTTGTTTTCGAAGAAAGAAAAAAACTTACTGCACCATTTTTTGTAGCGTTTCTAAGGAAACCAGAGAAAGCAGGGAGTGTTGGGGGTTTTATATTCCAGACAGGGCTGAAGGAAAAATGCAACCTCTATTCAGTGGCATGCTGTGCGCTGAAATTACCCCTCTCCCCGCTCTGCTCACAAGTCTTCACATCTCACCGGGGTGTGTGTGTGTGTGTGTGTGTGTGTGTGTGTGTGTGTGTGTGTGTGTGTGTGTGTGTGTGTATGATATTGTGTGGGATACATTCTGCCTGAGCTGAATGAGCAGCCTCACACACATTTGTTTATTGATGGAGACGAAGTGTACAAGCTTTTTGTTAGCTGTATCATGTTTGCTCATCACTCAGACCATGTCGGGTTCTGTGTGTAACTCTGTGAGTGTAGGCCTGTGTGTGTCTGTATTTGTGGGTCCCTGGGGCTGTGTGTCTTCCCAGGAGAGGGACCTTTGCCAAGGTTATAGTTTAAAAGAAAATCAGCATTAGATTCTGGAGGTAACACTTGGATTGTGCAACACAGAGGCAACACTGCTTGCTGAGAAAATGCTGGACTGTTTGGTTTCTCAAAAGATCAAACTTTCAATCAAAAATTGTTTACAAACTTTACTATTATATAAGCATTAAACAATAACTTCAGCAGCACTGGTGGAGGTAGGTGGGTGTAGTTTATACCTGAGGTGATTGGTCAATTAGATAATCGGTCGTTTGAAAATGTTTTAATTAATTAAATACCAGTTGTTTCTGTATTTTGGACTATTGATCGGACCAATCAAGATTGAGGAGTAGAAATAACATTTATGTAACATTAATTCTTCATTATTTTCTTTTTAGATGTCAGTTTTTGTAGACTAGATTATCAGAAATAATAAAAAATACTTAATTCCAGCATTAGTTTATTGTTAGTTTGTACTGTAAATTATCAGACCAGGAGAATTATTTATGTTCCATCTATAGTAGTTTCCTGTCCAGTGTTTTTTTTAATTTATTTTGATATTAAGGAACCGTTTAGTTCACACACAGTATGTATGAACAGTATTCATGCGAGATTTTGCCTTTAAGCTTTTACATAAAACAGCATGTCGTCAGTTTTTCTACTAGTGTTTTAAAATTTTGAAAAAAACATTTTTTTATATTAATTACAACCCTTCATTGTCCAGATTAACTAATCATCATGAAGCTGATGTTCATTGTTTTCTCTTCTTTGCACACAGTGTTGTGATTTAGGTTACCATGCCAGCCTGAATCGAGCCCTACGGACATACCTGTCAGCCGAATACAACCTTGAGACGTCGCGCCATGAAGGTCTTGACATCATTGAAAATGCGGTGGACAGTCTGGACCCACGAAGTGACCGACAGAGGTTCATGGAAATGTATCCTACAGCCTTCTGCCCACCTACAAAATTCGAGTTCCAGGCTCATATGGGAGACGAGGTACATACTGTAGTTCAATCCAATGTCTCCTCAACACAATACTAGTTAGAGTTGAGTACAATACAGTTGAAAAGTCTCAGTCATAATAAGGTTTGAATTCAGTAGCTTATGTGCTTTTACCTTTTATTGCATCTGGGCTGTCGGATCAGGTTTTATGGGGCGCTGAAATTGACAAATAATAATTTGTTATTCCTCCCCCTGCAGCCATGTAGCTGAACATGTGTTAGGAGTTTTATTGTTTGGCTAGCAACACCACTGATATCATGTCTGTTTACTAGCTGTTGTTGTGTGGATGTCTGCATTCATTTGGCAAATCACTGTGCTCTGCAGTTGGTGAAGAATTTAGATATCTACGTCCTTTTCCTCCTGTTATGTGGCCTGCTCGTTCTTTCAGTAGCTTGTATTTTGAGATCTGTGGCGACTGACTGTGTTCTTCCTTGTATTCTTCAGGTGTGTCAGATCTCAGTGCAGCCGCCAGTGAATGGAGAGCTCATCCTGAGGTTCCAGCAGCTGCAGTCCCGTTTGACTACTCTAAAGATCGAAAACGAAGAGGTAAAACGGTGAAAGAATAAAAAAAAAAACTCACTATCCAGGTACGGTGGTGCGTGGACGTGTGTGAACTGGTGGAGTACGATAGGATCACATACTTAGGTCATATTTAGAGAAAATTCTAAAGGGTTGACAAAGTTTCAAGTAGCACTCTATTTGTGGTATCATGGGCTTTAGACATGTCAAATATGTCAGATCTCTTCTGTGCTGCTCCAGTTTTGTTGACTGCCAGGGATGCAGCAGTTTCGTTATGCTGCTTCGTGTTTGTTACAACATTCACACGGCTGCTGAGTATTAAAGCTCCTAAAGAAAGTTAACTTTAGCCAGAAGTCCTCCAAGGTGAGGCAGAGAACAGCTGATGATGATAGCTGCAGAAATCAAAGATTTGTTGCATATACACACACCACACACAGACACACACACACATACATCCTCTGTATTTTCCTCTCTCTTATGCCCCGCAGGTAGCCATCAAACCCTCTCTGTGAAGCCTCCATTTTTGCTCCCACCGGTGGAATTTACTTTCTCACTTTTACTGCACAAATCTCTCCTGTGCAACCCTGTTTTGACATTGGAGATGCATCTCCAATGCTTCTCTGACTAGTTTGTTTTAATCTGTCTGCAGCATGCTTGAGTAACTCAGTATTTTTTATAAAGCAAACATCAAAAGGGAAGAAGGCCTGTGACTGCTGCTAATTCACAGTGCAGCCATGTCAGACTCGTTTTTTGCATCATGTCTAACCTGCTTCTGCTCCAAGCTCTCACTGCTTTTTCTAAGTCTTACTTCAAAAATTCACTCAATCTTTCACTATTTGAATGGATTTTATGTGTGTTAACATTAACGGTGATATGATAAAGCACAAGGAGAGTAAACAATAACCAGACAGATAAAATTAAAAACATTTACTCTGACTTTGGAGAGACCCAAAGTCTCAGCTTTATGGAGGTATTTGATGTTTGGTACGCTGAAACGTTCCATGGCTACTTGCAGTATCTGCAAAGAAAGTGTTGCGAGGGGGTAGGTCTAACTCTGCAAAATACAACGCAACAAACTTACTCAAGCATCTCCAAAAGCATCATGATGAGTTGTTGCAGTTGAACAAATGCACTGCAAAGACGTGAGAAACTGCTTCTTAACGTAGCTGCTATATTTTGTTTTGGATTTTGAATTCCTGTGTGCACTAAAAGAAAGGTTGTTTTCTATTTATTTTGAATGCTGTTCCAAGCAGCTTGGCTGCACATAATTATTTATTATTTTAATATTAAATAACAATTTAGTACATGTATTTTTGTGTTGATTTGTTACTGTTAGGAAAGCAATGGCTAAGTCTTCTACACGGTGAACTATCCAGTTTATTAATGCAGTGGTCAGATCACTGTTGCACAATAGGCAAACCCTAAATACCAGTATAAGGACTGAAAAAGTCAGATCGGTGCATCCCTACATAACACCACGTGCAGGGTTACAGTTTTTCTTCAGCTGGGCATATACACCCCCTGTGTGTGTGTTTGTGTGTTGGGGTATGATGACAAGCCTTGGTTGCTCCATGTCCCTCTCCGCCTGTGCCTCTGAAGCGGATGTCCTGATGGGTCAGAATTGGAGGGCGCTGCTGCCGTGTGTTAGGATCACCAGATGGCCTCTCTTCCTGGGCACAGCGTGCCAGATACATCCTTGAAAAATGAACTTTCAAAGTGCTGTGACGAGCTACAAACAGGACTGTCAAATGTACAAGAGAGAAAAAGACTCTGTCTCTATCCGGCCAGGAAAAGCTGCAGGGCAGTCCTTAATAGATGTGCAGCTGTTTCCTCAAACTGACTGTGAAATGGTGTAAGAAAACATTTCAGAATAATTTACTCTGCATCCGTGGTGGGTGGGGAGGAAGACTCTGGATCTAACTCTTACTTCATGGTTGGAGTTAATGTAACCCTGTTGTCTGCCTCCATAGCAGGAGTTACAGTTTCAGTTTGTTGTTTTCTGTTGTTCCTTTCAGCTCATCAGTCATTCAGCATGGTTCATTTCTTCTTCAGATTTAATGATCTGACCACTTAGATATCGTTTGCCTCTGTCTCAACCAGAGCTCAAACTGATTTTCCTCCTCTGCTCTCTTTTGTTTTCTCACCACACATACAAGCACAGTTAACTGTTATTCTCAAGATGTTCCACACTAAACTCTGGCAATTTAATACCATCCCCTTCACAGGGAGTGTTTGTTTTTCCTCAGATAAATCTCAGGGAGGCACATCAAAGCTGTGTGTGTGAGTGAGTGAGTGTGTGTGCGCGTGTGGTTATGTGTGTCTGTGCTCATTGCTTACTACAGGCTCTGTTGAAAGCTATGGACAGCATTTTGCCTTTTGATACGTGATGACAGATGTTGAAGTAACTGTTAATAATGTTGTGCAGATGCTGTGCAGAATGATGTCTTTTTTTACAGCAGCAAGTGGAATTAGTTGGGTTTTTAACTAGAAATTACATAGTTTTCTTTATAATTAACAAACATAACTCAATACCTGGGACTTTCTTCAGGTCTGTTGTGCAGCTACAGGTACTAATGGGCATATCCACTCCAGTCCATCTTAGAGCTCTGTTGTAAATGAGCCCAGTAGTGAACACTGGTAATTGTTCGTCTGCAGAATAATGAATGAACTCAACAGCTTTTTCACTGGAAGCAATTATCACGCTTGCACTGGTCCTGCCTTCCTAATGACAGCTGGGCCTCTTAACCCCACTGGGGCCATCCAGGATGGCACTGCCTGGAACATGGGGAGAGGGACACCAAGCACTCCCAGAACATAGAACATTTCCTACTCCAGTCATCTACCATGGATACAACTACATTTCATACATGTAAAATGATGCTGTAAATGTGGATATCAGGACATTTGCACATTTAGAGCCAGTTCCAAAAAATCTGGTATTGAAATTCACCCCCTTGGTGAGAAAATGACATTTCCTGACTCTTGTCACCAGACAGAATTATGTTTTTGAGAAGATTTAGCGTAGAAAGATTTCTTCCTTTTATGTGCTGTTATTTGCCTATGTTTCGACACGCACAAGGTTTTTATTTCACGACTGGATGACACTGTAACTACATCCACATTGCGTGCTCCAGCATGTGTGTCAGCACTCTAATCCATCAGAGTAAAACATGAAAGTCCACCTCTCCTTTCAGGTGGGTTATGTTCTTTTTTTTGAAGGCCAAATGAGTCAAGCAGATTAAAGGAACAATTCATAATCCATCGTTTTCAATGTTTTTGTAAGAGTTACACCTGGATTCCACCTTGTTCTTTCATTAGTGCCAAGGTTGGGCTGACTTCATAAGAAAAATGGGGTCACTACCTTTGACTTGGGGTCCTTCAGATCATTAAGAATAATTAGGAGGACTTCCAGCTGTGTTACACTCAAAGCTGTGAGCCGAGGGACCTCACCCCTAATAGAGTTTCTCTGTTGAGAAACTTTCTTTTTTACATTTATCCATTTTATTTTTATACCATCACATCTTTATAAGTTCTGATGCGAGTTCTAGCTTTTAAGCAGGTAGCATTTTTCTGTATCACTTAATCATTTTCCCCTTTTCCTTCTATTTCCAGATCAAAAAAACATCAGAGGCCACTCTGACCACCATCCAGGACATGGTGACCATTGAAGACTACGACGTGTCTGAGTGCTTCCACCATAGTCGGTCCACCGAGTCAGTCAAGTCGACTGTGTCAGAGACGTACCTGAGCAAGCCCAGCATTGCAAAGAGGAGGGCCAACCAGCAGGAGACAGAGCAGTTCTACTTCATGGTGAGTGAAGAGACTTCTGGTGCAATACAAGTTAGCAAATACAAAGAGGAAAGGCTTCATTGTTCCTGTATGAAAATAGAAATAAATCTCTCTTATTGATGTCTTTGATCTAGTTGCCTTCTGTACACTTGAGAATGCTAGACTCCTCTCATCTGTTTTTACTTTATATTCTGTCTAATAGTTGCTTCAAAAATCTTGGAAATAAATATGTGAACTTATAGCTTTTGATATGTAGACTTTTTAATATGCTTAATCTGTGCATTTCGATACTAGTGGACTTTGAATCTCATGTACTGAGCCCTTTTGAAATCTTTGATCAGCTGTAGAGAGGTAGCTCTTCCAAATATTTCTCATGTCGAACCGACTGCTATCCTGTTTCAGTCTGAAGATGGACATGGTCTGATAAAGGCTTTTAAAAGACTCTGTTTGTCCTTTGCCCGAGGTTTCCCGATCATAGATTGCTGTCATAAAGGCAGGTGCTCAGGCTGGCACTCAGGGCCACCGTGTAATTACTCCCAATTCTCCACAGAAATTCCGGGAGTTTCTGGAGGGCAGTAATCTCATCACCAAACTGCAGGCTAAACACGACTTGCTGAAGAGGACACTTGGCGAAGGTACAGTCACAATCCCTTTGCTTGCCCTCTCTACTGTTCTGGTTCTTACATCCTGTTGAGTACTTGCACTTGATTCATATCTGTGAATGCCTAATTCATTTCCTCCAGTCTTCCTCCAGCCAAGGTGGCAATGTGTCAGCTGTAACCAGTGTCCAAACAAACAACATAACAAATAATTGGTTATTGAATTGTATCTTTTATTTTCTCAATTACCACCTTTTTCATGGAAAACTTCCCCATGTTTGCTTGATCTTTCCTCGGTCATAGCTCTTATAGATGGTAATCTGGGTTTTCAGCTTGGCAGGCCAGAGCTGGGATGGGATTGCTAGTTTGTATTATCCGTCTTAGTGAATCATTTACTCCAAATATGTAGACTGCTGTGTATTAGAAGTGTGGGGGTCATTTACATAAACTCTTCGTTCTACATTGGTGGGTTTTCCTCATGACCTTTGCTAATCTACCTTCAACCCAGGCAGTATTAGTCAGCCATTGTTCTAAGCAGCAGTCTTGGTGGTCTCCACTTAATGAGTGATGGAGCTATGTGCTAATGAGGAAGAGAAAACTCTACTGCTTCTTCTACACGCTCCTTAATCATATTGTTGTCAACGAGGTGAAGTACTGTATGAGTCACTCAGACACAGAGTCAGGTCATATCCTGTTCATGGGAACAGATGGCCACATAAATGAAGCTACTCCTGTTCTCCAATACCATTTGGAAGCTATTTTGTGCTTAATCTGTCTTTGCTTGTTTAAACCTGCAGCCCTGTGTATTCTTATAATAATTAGTGTGTGCCTGTAAACATACAACTGTGAAACTCCTAGACGTTTGTTTCTACTGTAATTGTAAGTACGCTCAAGTGTTGCCTGTAAAAGTCCCTATTCAAGCTGCGGGTATGTGCCCGTATGGGTTTTGTTTGTGCTGCTCAGGAGTCCAGCGGTTGCGGACAGATGGCAGGCTTCAAATGCTTCACTAGGCATATGCACAATGCACCGCAGGGACCTCAGAGACAGGTCCTGGCATGTTCAGATATCTAATTTTCCCTCACATGTCTTCTCTTTTCTCTCCTCACCCACAGGCCACAGAGCTGAATACATGACCACAAGGTAAAGTACATACACACACACACTTCAAGACCTGTGGATGTTAAAGGCACACGTCCACATCTCTTTCAACAGCCACAGAAACCTTTGTGACATGTTGCAGCTCATAGAGACAAGACATTTTTGCCTCAGGTAGTTCTCATGTGAAGTCCTTTGTGACTTTGTCTGAACAGAGGAATCTATAGTTTGACACAGAAAACCTCTGGAGAGCACTGAACAGATGTGCTGGCCTCCACATTTATAAAGCTCCACCTGGTATCATGTGTCACAGGTTATTATACCTTCCAGTTCCAACTGAGCTGTTGTCAAAGAGAAGGAGAGGTGGCAAAGTGTAGTGTAACCAAAAAACTATTCAGAGTGCAAGAGAAAATTGGAGGAAACAATGTGCACAAATGAAAATGTTTTAGCATCGAAAGTACGACAAAAGAGAAGCAACATTACTGGAGCTAAGCATTTTTAAATTGACTCTGAAGCTAATGATATAACACCAATATACAACACGTGCTGATTTTAGTGACACTAATTTTATATTACAGGCATTAAATGACACAATTTTCAGTTCTTCACAAGAAGTTTAAAATAAACACTTGGACTCATTTCCAATAAACTGAATTAAGCAGAACTAAAAGTGAAATTGTTTTCATGTATTATTTTGTAATTTTTAAAGATTTTACAAAATAAATACTAAATTTTGAGTTGCTTCAAGCCCAATTCGTACATGTTACCGTTGTTGTCCATGGAAACACATTTTTAAAAGTAAAAAGTAAAACCTAGTAAGTAAAAGTAAAAAGTGCATGCTGGCAAACCCAACGGATCACACATACTGTGGGTCCAATATTTTGCTTACCTGTGATTTCTTTAGCAGAAATTTGAATAAAAAAGGAAAGAGTTCATTCATGGGCTTCAGCAGTGACTGAAAATGACATCAGCCACTGCTCCATTATCTTGACTTGAAAAGATTTGGCAGCCTGAACTTCAGGTTTTAGGATTTGGAGAACAGGCTCACAGACATAAAACGCTCTGAAATGAAAACATATCTTAACTATTAACTTATTGTGCATTTTTTATTGTAGACATCCCAATGGGCCACTCAAAACACACACAGGCACTCGGCGGCCTAGACCCCGCTCTGTTTTTAATGTTAAGTTATTTAATGGCAATTTGGAGTCATTTATCAAGGTACTGATTACCAGCCTGCCTGCTTGAATTGCTCCTCCCTCTTTCAACTTTCTGTCTTGCTCTGGCTTTCTGGCCATTTTGAAGGGTTCCCCCAAAGCATCTTAGCTTTTATTAATCTTTTACTAAACAAAAACCAACAACATATGTGTGCTAAGATGGATTCTGGAAACCCTCCTCATGAGTCAGTGAGCTCTGGCAGTCGTAACGGTGGCACTGATAGACCTGGTGGGCTGCAGGAGGAGAGGAATGGCAGTTGGAGGGATAAATGTTTGACTCACTGCTAACCTGGTATCACTGAGCTGCTCTGGCAGAGATATTGTCTGCTCCTCTTCCAGAGCAAGCGCAGAGGCCAGTGAAAGTAGCAGGATAATGGCAGTCAGGCAGCCAGGCATTTGATGCCAGACAGAAACGGTGTGCCGCCTCTCTCTCCTGGCCTTTTCACTGCCTCTCGCTGGTGGTCGTGTCCAGTCCTGCCTGGTCTTATCCAGTTCCAGCTGTTTTCTTTTAGGTTTGATACCAGAATACTGAGGAATGAGGGTGTGCTCTCAGGGAAAGCTTTGGTGGGCAGCTGTGGTGGTTCTAATCTGGGTCTTGCATTTCTCTCACTTTCTCTCCATCTCTGGCTCTTGTGACATTTCTCTGTAGTCGCGGACGAAGGAACTCACATGCTCGACATCAGGTAGACACCTTTATCTGTCCAAGCCTTAACATTTTCACTTCATGGTGTATTTGTCTATATCTCATACTCACTGACTAACCTCTGTAGACTCAGACAGACTGAAATTGAAAATAATCTGTTCAATAAATTACTTGAAGAATATTTGAATATAGAGTTTAAATTCTGTGTGGAAATTGCTACTGAGAACCACTTCCAACATTGATTTTGGCATTGAGTTTATGTGATAAAGCAATCATCCCCAGTTTCACAAAGCCAAAGAGATAGCATTACATAATCCTGCCGCACCAGAACACCCTCGTGCTCCACTCCAATGATAGGTAGTCAATTTTGGCATGGTTGTGTTGTTTGGCCTGTGCATATATCCCTAAGGGCTGTAAACAGATCCACTGTATCATTAAATGCATGTACTGAGATCCCGTCCAGCACTGAGCTGCACTCCTGCCCTTAGCACCACATTATGTGGCTCTTTAGATAATCGTTTGTGAAATCAAACTCAGGGTGGCAAAGTATATTTAGATACAGTGGAACCCAGTTGAAATTGGTTTAGCTTTTCACATGACTTAAAGCTAGTTCAAAGCTAGATATTTCATAATCGATATGGAAGACGGAGCATGAACGAGCTAGTGAAGTCAACTCAGTCTGTCTTGGTCAGATCTCATCAAAATGTCGTAATGTCAAAGTGTTGTCTCTTACAAACTTAAAGTGGGTGTGCATGTTTGTGTAGTTGACACATGGTCAACGAAATGAGCCCAAGCAATGCACTGGAGGCCTGTATTATTCTGTATGTTTGCAGTGTGGCAGTAAACTGCAGTAACACAAATTTTATAATTTTGACTTTGTTACAATTTGAGTTTTATAAACGTTAGTTTTGTGTCATGTTCTTACCTATAGGACAGGACAAACATGACTATCAGCCCATTGTATTAGAATTTCTCAATTATTATTCTCAGTTAATGATACTTACTCACAGAGATCCAGTATTGGTTGGGCTCTAGTTTTTGTACACATAACAAAACATTTGAGTGTTTTTATTTATTGCCTTCAAAGGATTCTGGACAGGCTATCCCCCGTGTGGTGGAAAGCTGTATTCGTTACATAAATTTATATGGTGAGTAGCTTATTATTGTGTTTTGTCACCTTAGTTAAATAATCCAAAATTGATTACTCTATTTTATTTTCTGTGATAAATTCCTCTAATTAACCACCTTCAACCTGCTTAATTACTGGGTCCAGTTTAGTGCAGGCTAACTCTGCTCCCTCCTGACCCTTGAACTCTTTCCTTATTAAATCCTAATCCCAGCTGGAAGACATTTTGGTAAAGCTTGATTGCAGTCTCTGCAATCAATTAATTACTTATCCTTAATTAGAAAAGTGAAGGGGCTTAATGGACTGATTGTACATTTTAGGTCAAACTAAAGGTGCTATTATTTGCTGAATATGAGTTACTTATGACCTATGACCTCCCAAAAAAGCATGCTGACAGTCCTTTTGCCTTCTGTTTTTCTTTCTTCCTTCTGTCTTATTCTCAATGCAGGCCTCCAACATCAGGGAATATTCCGTGTCCCTGGGTCCCAGCTGGAAGTCAATGACATCAAAAACTCATTTGAGAGAGGTACAGGATGTTTGTAAAATTATAGAAGCTAAACATTATCACCTGCTTTAGTTGTTTATAAAAAATGTTTCCTATAAAATTTGTAAAAATGACTTGTCCATGTCTCAGGAAATGACCCACTGACGGATGATGAGAACAACCATGATATCAACTCAGTAGCTGGCGTCCTCAAACTTTATTTCCGTGGTCTGGAGAACCCTCTTTTCCCTAAAGAGAGGTTCAATGATCTGCTCTCCTGCATCAGTAAGAACATACACATTGTTGTGCTGGTCTTTCTTGTTGATTATGACATTAAAACACAGTTGTGTTTTTCCTTTTTAAAATGTTGAATTGTTATTACTTTTTACTTTGTGCATCCTCACTTTTTTAAGCTGTTGATCAATTCATAGCTTCCAGCACTTTGATCTTTTTAAGCAACATTAAATTGTCATAAATCAAAATGAAACAAGTCATACAGTTCTTCTCCTCTATACCGTGCTTTATTCCTTCCTCTGAGTTAATATTAATCTGCATTAATGTTGATGATTTTGTCCTGAAATTCTCGCTGGGCTCTGATTTCTTGTTTTGACATTGTTTGAATACTTCTTTGTGGTATTTGGTTGAGAACAGTGGGATTAAGTGTTGTAAGTGGTTGTAACTGACCATGGTTACAGGATGGTGGCCCAGTGAACTAAGCTGTGTTTGAGTTTCAAGTCCTCGTACGTATAGTCCCATTGTGCAGTCATATCAGTGTGAGTCAGCTAACAAATCAGTCAGCTCTTTGTGTGGTTTTTTCTGATCTTTTAAGACCTGACATGGGGAGCGCTGTAGTTCTGTTAAAGAACAATAGGAACATACAGTGAGTCAGATGGACACATGTTTTTATGCATTCAGGCTTGTGTGGGTCCACAAGTGTGTCTGTATGTGATTTCTGTGCAGACATGTGCACATTTTTGCAGGATGAGTGATGGGGGATTCCCTGTTTACATATCCCAGCTCAAGATGCCAGTGATAGCAGTGTGGGCTGAACACCCACCAGGCTCCATATTAAAAACTCTTTGCTTATTCTACACTGGATCAACTCCAACCAGCTACAGGATCACTTTTCCATTTAACTATTCTCAGGCGCATACTGCAGCTCCTGATATCTTTCATTTTAGAATTAGCAGTAGGGATGTTTTTATGTGTAGGTGTGCTCACAGTACAATTAGTTGGGGATGTATGGAAGTGTGCACTGGAGTAGATCTTTAAATGGTAGCTCCTGAAGTGCTCTGGAGCCTTACAGAATCCTTGTTAGGTATTCATGAAAAATGAAATACATCACACTATGCCAGAAGCCCAAATCCCAGATGGCACAGAGTGGCTGGAGGGTGACAGGGCTATTTTTAGCAGCCAGCACAGCCCAAGCTAAGCCAAATAAAATAGGCTGCTTCAAGTGTCAGAGAAGAACAAATGAGATAGTAATAAAAGACATGAAGTTGGAATCACCAAGCATCCATATGAAACAATACCAGAAAGATTTTAAATGTGTTTTCTCCAGATAGTTATGTGGCAAAGTTTCATACAAAAATAGTTTATCTTTTTTTTTATTCACTTAATGGAGTGAAATAAATAAATAAAAAATATAATTATATAAAACAATAGAAACAGTTTTCTTCCATAGCAGGAAATAGTCTTTGGCATTTGTTGTCAGTTGCTAGTGAGGAGTGCTGACTTCCATGTGCTTTTCCTCTTCCTCTGTGGTGTCAGAGAAACCTAAGCTTAGATGAGGTAATTTCCTCGACTTCAGTATGCTTTTATATTTATATCCTGGGGTTTGGTGTGATGATAATATGTAGACACCATCAAATAGAATCAATAGAAGATTTTTTTTTTATACATGGCTTTGCAAGGTGGTGCATTTAATCTGAATGCTGCGAGTGAATGGACACAATAGGACTGTGGATGTTAATTGCTTAATTTATCAGTATTTTATTATTGTATTACAGCATTTAACTTTATTAGCATCAGAATATCACCTGCCCTTTTTTTATCGCTGTAGGAATTGACAACCTCTATGAGAGAGCACTGTACATGCGTAAGATTCTCCTGACCATTCCCAGATCAGTCCTCATCGTCATGCGCTACCTCTTCGCCTTTCTCAACCAGTAAGTTTACAGACACTAACCAGTAAATCCACCCTGTATTCTGCTTTATAAGGCTTGTTTCTGCGTAATAAAATGTCACCCTAGTCTACCAAAAATCACTGTGCGATTTGTTGTGATTTGATCTAAAATACTGTCCCCATTGCTATGTCTTTGTCCTTCATCCCGTGTTTGGTCTCTTTGCTCAGTTGCTCTTTTCTTAACTACCGCCATCCTCTCCTCATCTCTATAGCCTGTCACAGTACAGTGATGAGAACATGATGGACCCATACAACCTGGCCATATGCTTCGGCCCAACACTCATGCCCACGCCTGACAGCCAGGACCAGGTCTCCTGCCAGGCCCACGTCAACGAGATCGTCAAGACCATCATCATCCACCATGAAACCATCTTTCCTGATGCCAAAGAACTAGATGGACCAATTTATGAGAAGTGCATGGCTGGAGGAGACTATTGGTGAGGAAGGAGAAAATAAACAAACATGTACTCTTTCTTTGGTGTTGGTATCTTGGACAGTTAGGACACACAACAGTCAACCTGTGATCCTTTACGTACATACGTGGTCTAGCTACCAGGCCACCCTGCCACTGGTTTTTGAGGTTAGGTCGTAAGTTCTCCAGGATTACAAGCAAGGAAAGAAAGAAAAAATTCTCATGAGGTCATTTCATGCAGCTGCACAGATTTATATAATGAGATTTAGGTTTGAGACTTGAATACTTGCTGGTGGTTTTCATTTCATTAAATAATGAATGGAGCAAAGGCACGCAGCCAAACCCGCTTCATTAGAGACTGGCTCAACATGTAGGTATGGATGCTTTCAAAAATACTGCAACTGTGTCAGAGGAGTTGATATGAATAATTACACCGGACAATTAGGTGTCTATGGTTAAGGAACATGACAAAGCAGTTCATGTTTCAGAGTTGACTTTACATGGTGGACTGCTTTCAAGGTAAGACAGACTGAAACAATCACTTTAATTACCATCATCACAGCAGGAGGGGGAAAAAGGGGGTCACCTGGAAGGGCGAGTATGATTAGTGAATTGCAGCACGCACTTGAGTCAAAATGATCAAATCTAAGACTGTTTGCCAACTCCAAATCTGGAAGCTGTTCTCCTCTTTATCTGTCTCTGTTTCTTCTTTTCTATGCCCCCACATCACCATAGACTGAAAGGAATGTATCCCTAGCTAGAGCTAATCACACATCCCAGCATGACCGTGTTCCCACAGTGAAGCTCGAGAAGCCCTGGAGAGATTTGTTGTCTTGGCTGCCTCCCTTTTATAGCAGAAGAGGTGGCAGCTAGTGACATGTAGCATGGGAGAAGACACTCAGTTCCTGTCATGGTGATCCATGGCGGTGTTTGTATCTGGGTGTGTGTATTTATTATTCATTATCAGGATACTGATAATTGAACTTACTGTAGGACTCCCTTTCTCATTGTCATCATTACTTGAATTACATTTGGGTTGTGAGATTTACAAACTGAATTAAGGTATAAAGTGTTTTCAGACTAAAGAAAAAAAAAATTTTTTTGAGACTGTCCTTTAACACCTCCCCCTTCAACGCTGTCATTGCTGTGGTCCTGATGGTTTGCATGTTGTGTCCACAGTGAAAGCCCCTACAGTGAGCATGGAGCCTTGGACGAGGTAGACAATGAAGGAGGTACAGAGACGCACACCAGTGATGACGGTGAGTGACAATATAAATGCACACATGTAGTATCAAATTAATTAGGCTTGTAAGTTTTTAATTTACACACAGTTCAGTAAAATACTGTGCTGTCCCATCTATAGAATGTGGCTATATTTAAGTTTTCTACTGTGTCTGTGGTGTTGCGAGGGTTAAACCCAGCTTTCTGTAGGTCTCTGCAGCTAATCCTGTCTTTCAGCGCATTAATGCAGTAACCTTGAAGTCCCAGGGAACTGGACTCACACAGTTATAGACCACCATTCATATTCAAATGGTTCTGCTTTTCCCTCAGAGGCTTGGGACCTCCACATCCAGCTTTGACAAATCTGTTTGTGAAAAATCTGTGTTATATTAATTTGTAAAATGTAAAAGGATATCTAATATATACTGTGTCAGGGGTGTCCGATTTTAATAGCTTTTCAGAAATTATACTGTCTGTGAGGTTTAATTAGGTTTCCTTGTGTCCTACCAAAACATGAAGAAATAAAAGGACACCAGACAGGGCAAAGGAAATGATAGACTTCCTTCAGACATGGTGGGATATATTCAGGTTGTGTGATCATACCTATGGTCCTTTGTTTGAGTGAAATGGACACCAATCGGATCTGGTCCAAATAAAACAGGGACTTAGTGAGTTGAAACTGAAATATCAGACGGGGTCAGACAGAAAAATATAATAAAACAGCAGCTCATTAAAAAGCAATAGACATCACTGACGGAGAGCTGACCAGATGCAGACAACGAGAGAGAAAGAAAGAACCAACCTAAAGTTGAGGCACGTCTTCATATCTCACCTTAGTAACAGACTTCCCTAAACCTGTTTCCATGGTGACCAAAACTGCCTCAGTCCCGTCTCGTTTTTACACCCAAAGAGAAATTCTTTGGGGCTCCCAATCATCATTCATCATCTGTCTCTGTAGTCAGATTTTAGAAATGTGATTGATCTCCTCTCATTACATCAGCTGTTAATCACTCCTCTTCCCCAAGAAAAGCCATCATTTTAAAGTTCTCTTTAACTAAAGAGGACATTCTGATTACACAGAGAAATATCTGCGTGTGAGGATTCCCACTGCAAAACACAGATGGCAGTGATCAACTCTTGGAGTAAATAATGGAAGATTATATTTTCCAGAAATCCCTCGGCTACCACAGATTTATTCCAAAAGCTTTACTGAGCGAACTGGAGGATGTCCTCGCTGACTGAATCCTTCCCTGCGGAGTCTTGAACTGTGATCTATTTGTTGTCATAGGTTATTTTTAAGCCTCTGTGACCCACAGCTGAATTTCATCTTACTTAATTACCAGTACTTCTGATTTGTGTTGAAGATTAACTACTAATCAAAATGTTATTGTCAGTTATATCATATAATATGATGGGTTTCAAATATTTTTTACCATGTAGGAGACATAGAAAACTTCACCATCATTCACTCAATCATCATCCTCTTAATATTTACACACGATTAAAGTGACAATAATATGATATAATATAATATAATAATAATAAAATGTAAAATAATAATATGTGAGAGCCACAAACTCAAGCTGCCGTATATAAAGCCATACATTGTCTCGCTCTAATTCTGCTCAGAGGTGACACATGACTCGTGAGTCTCATGGACTGTGGCTGTCATACAGAGAGATTTACTGCCTGCTTTAACAGTGGCACTTCTAGTGCACCATCAATACATTGACGTCCTATCTGCTGGTAAATTTGCTACAAGGTCAGGGGTGAGCTAACTGGCACATTGATTATATTTCACGTGGAGGAGTGCAGAGAAATGTCCTTGTTGTCAAGTGTCCAGACAAGAGAAGTGGATTTTCTGTACAGAGAGGGTTGTTCTTTTTCCCCATAATGAGTCATACTCAAGTTTAGCTCATGGGTTTCCTGCTTAGGTTGCCATAGAAAAACAGTAGATAGAAAAGAAGAAGGATTTTATGCCTAAGCTTATACCTTGTATTCTGTTGCATTGATCTTAGCTGTGTCTCATCCCATGCCTTATTCTTCCCTTTTCCTATGTATGAACTTGGATGTAGAGCAACAGCCACAGCAGCTTTGCTCCACTGGCTTGTGTGAGACATCTGACAGTTTGTATCTCTTACACCACAGGCCTCTAACTCTCACAGTTCAGCTTTTCTTTAACTCCAGTCTCGGTGTGAGAGAGTGTGTACGTGTGTTTAATCTTGGGTGGTCGGGTCTGAAGCTATTCTCAGTTATAATTGCACAACACGACAGAGGGAATCCTTAGCTGCGCTGAGATTACCACTGTTTTCAGACACAGCCACGTCACTCCAGTGCTAGCATGTGTGTGCCTTTAGTGGCAATGGACAAACATTGTAGACAATAGGCCGATGGATGGATGAATAGATTGAGAAGAGAGAAAGACACTGTGAACATAAAGAAGGAAATACAAGTGCTCTGCACCAGTGAGAGTGCCGTCCACTTTATTAACAGCCTTGTCTGCTGCAGTGCAGTCCCAGTTAATTCAGACAGTAAATTCCGGCTTGTCACATTTCATTGGAGCCCCGTCACATCCACCTTGTCACTCCTGACAACCCAGTGAAGCAAGGAAGGTGGCAAGTTAAAGTTCAGGGGAAAAAAAGCAGAATAGAAATAGGTTAATAATGAGGGCACTAAAGAAAATGAAGAAACCTCCTTTCTGCTCAATGTCACGACTGTATTTCCTCTCTCACATGTCCTTTCTTTTCATCTGGCAATTACCTTTAAGCTCATGTGGAAGATATATTGTGATACCTTTTCACAGTCTCTCTACCAGTATATCTAGGGAGGGCTTTGTTTGTCTAGGGACACCCTGTCTGACTTAAAGTGAGAAAGCGAGATGGAAGGAGGGTAGAGGTAGGAGTGAGGGAGGAATAAAGAAGCTATTTTTAGACTTGTGTTGCTGTAGTGCATGCATATTTGCTTGGAGACGTGCACCTTTTGAATAAGAGAGTCATCTGTATTATAACCACACGTGTTTTTCTCAGGATAGACATTAACAATGGTCTGACATATATTGCTCTTGTAGAGAGAAATCAACATGAATAAAATGAATTAAATTATATAGTTACCGCTTAATTTATCACTGCTTGGCATTGTAAGTAATAACTTTTCCTGTTCATCCCCATGTTAATCTTCCACGTAACTGATCCAGAGCATCATTTGTGCAGTGATTGAGTAGTTATCAGCTCAATCAAATGGTCCATACAGGGACTCACAAGCCCCTGAGCCATACAGATCTCCTCTCACCAGCTTCTATAAATACTCTTCTAAAGCTCCTCAGGGCTTGTCGTGGCACTGTCCTGTCGTTGTGGAGCTGGGCTACTATTGACTACAACTAAAATAACCAACTTGTACTCCATGTGCTCCGAGTCAACAGGCCCAACATGTTTTTAAGTGCACGTGTCCAGATTTGGGTTATATTTTTTTTCTTATGACTGTAAAACTTGTAACCATAATCACTAAAATGTCATCAGAAATGTTTGTACATGTAATAATAGCTTGACATACCTGACCTGTCTAATCCTCTCTCCATTGACAGAGGGCGAGCCCATTGAAGCCATTGCCAAATTTGACTATGTTGGGCGCTCTTCCCGAGAATTGTCCTTCAAAAAGGGCGCCTCCCTGCTGCTGTATCAGCGGGCGTCTGAGGACTGGTGGGAGGGACGTCACAATGGCATCGATGGCTTGGTGCCACACCAGTATATTGTAGTTCAAGACATGTGAGTGTTTTTGTACACACACACACACACACACACAAAAATGAACATCAATCAGAGTAGAATGAATCATATAAATTAAGGCTGATAGTATGACCAGTGCATCTTTGTATTTGAATGAATACTACACAGACTATGCACGTATGCATTGTAAACATTTCACTGTTGAAATCTATCACTAGTTTTCAGTTGTTCTGTTTCTTATATTTGTTGGGTTGCCTTGATTTGACAGTTGAAAATGAAGATTCGGTCAGGAAAATATGAATTGAAACTCCTATTTTCTCTTGATTTAAATAAAATCAAAAGAGCTGTATCATGCACAGAGCCTGTATGCACAATCAATACTAACCAGGCAGTTCACTCTCATGATCTAACTTCTTGCTGTGGGCTGTTGTCAGAGGTGTTGTTTAACTTTTTAGAAATATACTTATTTGCTTTCTTACTCTCTGCATACTTTATGTAAAGCTAGAAAGCTATCAGATGGTCAGCTTAACTTACAGCAAGGAACAGGAAACTGCTAGTCTGGCACTGACAAAAATTGCTAAATTATACACAGTACACACATTACACATATATTGTAAGACGTTTCAGCTTGTTCCTGAAAATTCGAACTACTCCTTTAAGGATTGACAAATATGTTTTTAAAAGAAATCAATGAAATATACATACACACAGACTTGCACTGTTGTGACAGTGCTGTATTTCAAAAGCAAAACATAAAAACTAAAACAAGCAAAACTAAAAATGCAGGTGGTGCATTGAGGAAATTAGAGAAGAAAAAAAAGAATATTCCTCCAGCTCTCCCTGGCAGTGTCTCTATAGTTAAACAGCACACTTGTCCTTGTTGGCTTTGCTCTGTGAGAGCAAACCAGCCCTTATGTCACTGTACTGTCCTCTCAGCACTAACAAGCATATCCTCTGCCATGGCGACGGTTGGTGCGTAATGGACTGGATTCACTGTCTCGTTAGGACCGGAAAAGAATCACTCCTATCATTAAGCAGCTGCCTGACAAAATGGCCATTTAGTATTCCTTCCTCTCTTTGCTCTGTCCCGTAAGTGTGCCTCCATCAATAATTCACCAGGAGTGGCACTGCTGATGGGGTGTCTTCTTAGTTAATGAAAGAGCATGGGAATTTACATCTGTACGGGTTGTCCCTGAGTGCAGTAACATCTCCCTACTTAAACAGAGCAGGCTGAGGAGTAGTGGTTCTCACACAGGGTTGTGATCTTCTCTTGTACCATAAAAGAGCCCAGAATAAAACATTGAGAGACACCTCAGAGACAACTTTAGCTCAGGATGTCACCAAGACCTGATTGCTGGGGTGTTTGAACTTTCTTGTGTCTGTCTGTAAATTTTGTTTACAGCCTATTTCGATTTAGAGGAACGCTCGTCCTTGTGCTGTCTCTGTGTGAAATCATGGGAATACACTAAATAAGTGACTGCCTTGCATACCTGATAACATGCATCATCAGAGGCAGCAGTGCAGCTTATGGCAGCTCTGATTACTGCCAGCTGACAGGCACCAACTGTACCCAGTATCCAGTCACACACCTCACTGAAACCCATACAGCAGAAGTGTGTGTGTGTGTGTGTGTGTGTCTGTCTGTGTGTGTCTGTGTCTGTGTCTGTGTCTGTGTGTGTGTGTGTGTGTGTGTGTGTGTGTGCATGTCACCACCACAGTGCATCACCAGAATACAAAGAGGCCCGGGAATATGACTCATCTGACTCTCCTGGTGGGAGGGAGACATGCTGACTCGAAGGAAACTGATACCAAATCCTGTGTTCAAAGAACGCAAATATGAAAGTTTGACTTTTGCTGATTTATTTATTTATTTATTTTTCAATTTATTTTTTTTGTCTGTCTGTCATCTTTTTTGCTCTTTCTATGTCACTCTGTCTGTGTATCCCAGAGATGACAACTTCTCAGACACTCTGAGTCAGAAGGCTGACAGTGAGGCCAGCAGCGGTCACGCTGGAGAGGATAAATGTTCGGGAAAAGACATTGGCTCGCCCCCTGATCCCAGGATCTCTGAGGCCTACATTACCAGGTCGGTTTTCACTCTGCTCTATAACTGTTGTATGCTGGCTGCAATATGAAAGCCTCTCTAAAATGATTTGTATAAGGGACCTAAATTAAGAATCTGCCTGGTTCTACTGTATTTTCAAACACAGAGTTTTATGTGTTAGTTGTACAGCAGCTTTAGCTGGTTTAGAGAAAATTAGCATGAGAAGTGATAAACAGTCCTAAACAGAATCATGAACTTAATCGACTAAATATGTCAGAACAGGTGACAAGTAACAGCCAACATCTGACGTCCCAGTATCACATAGCAAAGCTGAAAGTCAGCAACAACTTTTAGTCATGTATCATTCAAAATGCACAAACAGCTTCATGTGTGAATACCGAAAACCACGCAGATGCACTGAGACAAAAAATAATCCTCATTTTCAGACTTTCACTGCAGCACAGACTCCGTGAGAGCAACTTGATGGCCTGTCTTTAGTTTCCCTGTTATATAAACAGGACTGACAGACAGACGGTAAAGAGTTGTTAAATATGCACCCAGTCATTACATATGCTGCCTCCTCCTGTCATTCTGCTTCCTCATCTAACCTCTCTCAGTCTAATTGGCACTAGAGGAATACATTTCTCCCACTCTGTTTTATCTCCAGATAGCTCCTGTTGTAAAGTATTAAATGTGAGTATTAAATACCAATTTAATCATACTAGATCATACTAGAATACACATATGGAGGGAGTAATGGCACACAAATACGCATTCACACATCTTTTTGGCAGTGTCTGCTGATAGCGTGCCAGTTTCTTTCTTTCGGTCTCCCTTTCTCCTTTTCATTGCTGCATTTCTTGTGTTGAGCTAAGTGACCTTGAAACGTCTGTTACTAGCTCCTGCCAAACACGTGAACAAATGCTATTTTATTCAGAGCCATACTCAGTCCCTCTACCTCACTGTTTAAATGTTGATGATTCACTGTAGAGGCAATATTTACACCACCGCAGGTATCTGTGTGCAGGCGAAGAACATATCTGAATGAATCATCTTTTTCGCATCAGCCTTAATGAACCTGCTCTCTTTAAACCAACGTCTACACCTGTCACCAGCTCCCAGGTGATCCCCACGTCACTCTACATCTCCTGACTCCTCCACATTCACTTTCCTGCTTGTTGAATCATTGATATTTTAAGCTGTATTTAGATATTCTCTTCTCTTGGCATTCTCAATCAACAACACCCTCAAGTCGGTAAACAAGATTTAGAAGATTTCGAAATGTCTGTCTCTTTTTAGTGGAGATGCACATTGACGTGATCATAGCAAGTATTATCGTTTTGTCTGCTTTCTTGCAGAGCGTCATGTGATATACATTATCAACCGAGACCCTAGTAACCAAAGAGTGAGCTACGTGTGCGATGACAACTTGCAAAGTTCCAATGCCCACTGTAGTACTGCTGTCCCAGGAGGAGGACTGTTGTTATAAATGTAGACAGCTCCACCTGCAGGTTATCAGTGGTAACTGCTGTTATTCCTTATATTAAACCTCTAAAACTCAAATATTTGAAAAAGAAAACAGCTTCTCTATGCTAAAGTGACAGATATTGAGTGTGACTTCTGTAGAGGAATATGGAAAAATCAAGGACAAAAATAACTGACAAAATGGAAGAAGTTCAGAAAGGACCTGTCTCAGCATCCAACAGCTTTATGTGGAAGGAAAGATAGCAACCAAGAAACCACTTTTTGGGAAAAATAAATATATATGTATATCATAGCACTGTTAAAAAATGGAATCTAATGGTGGTCTAAGACTTCTGCACAGTTGTGTATAATCATATATATTTAGGAGCAGGCTTTGGCTCAAGAGTCTAACATGAGCAAGTATGTTTGAGTTGAACTGAAAATCTTTAGTTATTGCAGTTTTCTGTGATGAAAGGATGCAGACTTTTGCAAGAAAATGTGCAGTTAGATAATCCGAGACCCTCAGTGTCAGTGCTGTTCATGATATCCACACTCATTATAGTTTTTCTGTTTAGCATGATGAGGAAGATGCCTGTAAAGCTTAATGATAATGGTTGAGATAGTGTTCATTAGACAGAGTGAATTCTCAAATGCATTTGCTTCAGAGAAGTGATTATATGATGAGTTATTCCCCGTTTGTTCATCATCACAAAGAAACAATAATACATGCTAAAGACGAATTAAAATCTGATGGAGTAAGAATACTGTTTAAAAGGAGTAGATGTTACTGTGGGGAAATGTTTTTAACATAGAACGCATGAGTCCGTGTGAGTATGATATCGGCTGTGACTAATCAGACCCATGTACGTGCGTGTGTGTGTGCATCAGATTAGGTTTGTGTGTTGCTGTGCAGGTTGCCAGGTTCAAACAGAGGAGAGTCATTCTGTTCAGGCAGATGTAGCTTCTCCACGGGACCCTGTTTTGGTGTTATGTTGAACCACAGACAGCCAGGTCCAATCTACCTGCTCTCCAAAAAAGCTTGTTGAATATACTAACATCTGTATGCTCACAGGACACACTATCATCTCCACAGCATCGCTGTGCTTGTGCTTGTAGAAGCTTAAGGGTTGCAAAACAGGACAGTTTTTCTTAGTTGCCCAACAGATTAAAATTTGGGAGATGAAATCTTTCACAGCAGCTGTAATAAAAAATAAATAAAAAATTACAATGATTGGGTGTGAAATGCAGAAACGATGCCTTTTTCTGTTATTATGAAAGCTGCAGTGCAGAAATAAATATTTCTAATTGCTGTTTTCTCTTGCTCTTCTACCCGAGCAGGCACAGAAAAAGATCAGACCCGCCATCTCGCCGGCCCCCTGCCTGTCCCAGTGATGTCCACTGCATGGTGCATGCATCCCAGCAGGTTCATGGTGGACACGGTGGCACCCCGGAGATGGGCTCCCCGGTTCTAGGCCACTTCAGTCCACGGGACATGCTGCGGACTCGCAATCACATGCCCACGGACAGCCCAGAGCGACGGCGTCGCACTGGCCATGGCAGTCTGACTAACATCAGCCGTCATGAATCCCTGAAGAAGATGGAGAGCCCCCCAATCCGCCGCTCCACCTCCTCGGGCCAGTACACAGGCTTCACTGATGCCCACCACCATCACCACCACAGTGGCAAGCCCCTGGATCCGGAGACCATCGCACAGGTCAGCGTGGGACGAGCGGCGACCCGACCGCAGCTCCCTCTACCATCAAAGCCCTGCCCCGCCCTGTAAAAACATAGTCAGTCCCTGTCTTCTGCTTCCTCTGGCTGCAACTGTGTCTGTGTGCTAAATACACGCAAAAGACTAGCTTCACAGGCAGACAGCAGGGAGCATAGCCAGACATTGGGACTCATCACTCATTTTTAGTGTAGTCTTGCTTAAAAGCACCAAGAAAATCTTATTGCCCAAAAATGCTAATAATATAATAATAATTTACATGAAATCTTGCATCACTGCCGATAGGAAGGCGGTGGCACTAATCTGACTGTAAACCAACTGGCACATATAACACCAAGTCCCAAAAAGCTGGGATGCTGTGTAGAATCTACATAAAAATAGAACAAATGTAATGATTTGCAAATCACTTAAACTCATGTTTTATTTACAGTAGCACATGGAAAACATATAAAGTGTTTAAATATATATCTACGATCTTTGAAGTGAATGCACCATTTTAAGAAAAAAATAAGGTAATTCTGAGGTTAGTGGCAGCAATATGTAGCGGGACCTCAGTTCCCTGACATTACAGACTGTTGAAAGATGAGGAGATGCTATCATGTTCCAACAAGTTTGAAATTACCTTGTATTTTGTTCTCAGTTTAAACATTTGACATGTTTTTGTGCTCTATTGTGAATAAAGTATAGGCTTATGAGATTTGCAAATCAATTATTTTTTGATTATTGCAATTATTTTAGTATAGACACTGTCTTTTTTCGGAATTGGAGTTGTACTTACAAGTAGTAGAGCCACAAATGCTTCTTGATACTAGGAGAACCACAGAGCAGAGGTCACAGAGAGCACTTAAAACTGTGCAGGGCTGTCTGTCTACCAGGAGCATGCTCAGATGAACCGATTGTCATCTCTGCATCTCCTTTGATATCCAGTGTTATTAGCATACAGAGGGAGAGGTACAGGTGCAAAGTTATACTTTTTACTAACTCTCTGCATGTTTGGTGTTTTCTTGATCACTGTCGTCCTCAGTTAACATTATTTTTTTATGTTTCCTGTATAGTTAACTGTTCCTTCTTCTGTCCTATTCCTTTTATGTCCGCTCATTTTTAATCTCAACCTTCCTGTTTTTCCATCCGTGTCCATATCCAGTATCATCCATGTTCTCCTTCCTCTCTCACACCCTCTCTTTCCCTCCTGCAGGACATAGAAGAAACCATGAACACCGCTCTGAATGAGCTGCGTGAGCTGGAGCGGCAGAGCTCAGCCAAACACGCTCCTGATGTGGTGCTGGACACCCTGGAGCAGCGGCAGACCTCCGGCAGCATCGGCGGGGGTCCCACACCAGCCAGCTCCAGTGAGTCCCTCAGCCCCATCCATGGTGTCATGCTGAGGTCTACTGCCAACACTGAGCCACCAATCCGCCGCAGCACCAGCTCCTCGAGTGACACTATGAGCACCTTCAAACCTGTTGTAGCACCTCGCATGGGGGTGCAGCTCAAACCCCCTGCCTTGAGGCCCAAGCCCATGGTCTTGCCCAAGTCCAACCAGTTGCCACAGCCTCCTGCTACATCTTCTCAGGATCCTCTGGACAAGTCTTGCACCATGTAACTTCTAGGATAAGAACCAGAGACATAATGGAAAAACACTCCATCAACTTCCAGGGGGCTGCAAAATGTTACCAGTGTCTACATGTACATTTTACAGATATCTAAGAGCTTGTCAAATACATGGGCCTGGACAGGAAAAGACTACTTCAGGTGTCTGTTTTTGAAGTTAGAAATGAAATTATAAAGAGGAGAGACTCACGTAGGAGACAGATTGTCAGTCGGACAAATTTTCTGTCTCAGTAATCTTCACCGTTATGTGTGGATATTCTTAGGTTAATATTAACTAAAATGTCCTTTTTTTTTTTTTTTTTAATAAATTCAAACAACAAATCACAAAGGCTTCCTTCAAGGTGTTAGAAAATGTATACTACTTACAGTAGTTTAGTTTACAGACATTCATGGACTCTGTAATTTTGAACAAAACATGGTGCATGTAGCTCCTCTTGTTACCACTGAACCTGAAGAGAGAGAGCTTGTCTAGTGACCACAGCGTATGTTTTGCTCCCTGAAGGCATTGTGAACTGCTTCAGAAGCCTTCCTTACTTTGAGATGTAACTGACTTTAGATATTACATATTATAGAGGTACTATGACTACATAGACAGAAGTGGTTTGAAGTGAACTGCTAACAACCTAAGGTACTCTGTTAATAAATTAATAGTATTAGCATCTAAAGCTCTGCAAATTTGTTTAGCAAAGCATACCATCAGTTGTGTGTCAGAAAATGGCCCCATCTGTGCTGGATTCACTCAAACTTCATTTGAACATATTTCCACATTGCCTGGAATGAGATATGATTATTGGGTAACACCACTACTTCTTTATGAACTTTGTTCTAACATTTCACTACATTCTTGAATTCCTGCGTGGGTAAATCTTGGTGAAGGGATACACATGACTAATAACGTATGCCTTTGCGATTGTGTGGGAGAGCAGCGTGAGAAATGATGGTGACAAATCATCTCCTAGCTACGGTATAGATAACTCATGTGTAAAATGATGGTGTGGAACGCATGTCATAGCTTCTTTTATGCCTTGCTTGGCTTTATCTACCCAAAGACATGACTGTATAAGTTAAAGCATGGATGTTGACCCTCCGTATATGATGTAGGCATCCTTCCTATTGACTGATGTGTATAGACTCGAGCCAGCGCCCTGTGGGAGTGCTGCCGGTAGCCATGGACCTAATGACTGTTAGTGTGAAAGCTTCCTAACACATCAAGCTTGCTTCTTATGACTGTCTTTGCAAATGTATCTGAAAACAGCAGCTTGTTTGAGTCCCTGTAGTTTGTTTTTATTTGCTGAGATTGTCAATACTTTGTTTTTGTATTGCTCTTTGACACTGATGCTTTCCGTATGAACTTGCTGCATATGTGGATAATGACACTTAGTGTGTCAGTTAGCTCCAAAGTGTCCAGATCAAGTAATAATTTCAAAATGCAATAGCTCCACAGTTGTATGTTTCAGTGAGTGTGTGGCTGCACCCTTGTGTCTTTCTTTAAGCAATGTCTGTACTGTAGAAATAGCGGGGTGCGTGTCCTGGCTAATATAATAACACTCCCAAAAGAATTGGTTTGACATTAATAAGCGATGCCCTCTAACAGCAGGTTTACACTATCTTTGACTTGACAGTGTGTGTAATTAATTTCAGAATTACTAACTTCCATTATTTTTATAACCTTTTATGTTGTCTTTGTTGTGTTTCCGGGTAGACATGGCTTACATTTAGAACAAATGTTGTAGAATAAATACAGATGTCTCATACCGTATGAAGCCAGTTGTATAAAATGTGTGCTTTTGTCAGCTATGCCATCTGTAGGAATTAAGCTTCTCTGTGATGTTATGTACATCTGTAGTATGTACTTGTGAAAGTGCCTTTAAAATGTTTTAGAGGAACTTCAGACATTCTGTCCTGTTGCATTTACGTGTCGGATGTTTTTGAAAAAATGCAGTGCAGGAAGAAGACACATGAATAAGTAATGATGCCATTTTCCAAACTGTTATGACTATTAATAATAAATACACAGCTTACCCATTGTGATATTTTACTTTTATGTGTATACTGTAATTGTATTTAGTTTTAGTAAGCTGAGGTGGATTTTTTTCCCCACTGTATATATGGAGTAACAGTTAATTCATACTCACTGCTGAAAGAAATATTCAGATGAGTAAATGTACAAGTACCACAATGTAAAAATGTCCTGCATTCGAAACAATTTTTATATACTTATATAATATCCACATTTAAATCATAATGTAATCAGATTTATTCATTAGGCAGAATGACCTTTTACAGTTAAATATACAGTATATTATTGTATTATTATTACTAAAGGTAATAATAAAATACTGCTTTTAAGAACACTGTAATTAAAGTTACTTTTCAACTACTTAAGCTGTAAATAAACTAGTAATTTAGTCAGATAAATGGAGTAGAAGAAGTAGAGGAGTACCATATAACAGTGATAAAAGTATTACAAAATGGTATAAAGGTGCAGTACTTGAGTACATGTACTTAGTTAGATTAATACACATACACACATATAACAATACCCTGAATGTTGGAAATCAGATGAAAGGTAGGAGACACCCCGGTTTAGTAAACGATCAAGAATGCAAATACAAAATAGTACACACAACATAAAAGTTTGGATTGAGTATATTGTTCAGTATAATTTACTGTATGTTTCTTACTTTTTCATAATCATGCATGGTAAAAATCTTCCAAGGACATATTGTACGAGTAAAAAAAACTAAGTCGTGATATGAATGGCCACTGCAAACTGACAGTAGTCCATTGTTTTCTGTCTACATTTCCTTACAAAGAACGTATCAAATTGTTACAAGAAATCATCCGATGATAGATAATTTAGGACACATTTCTATGCCCTATTGTTGAATGAATCCATTTAGTTTTCCACTCTTATGCTTCTTTTTGTGTGTTCTGCTACAGTATGTATGGGAGCTTGATTGGCATTTGGTGATCTGCAGCCCGTGCTCC
This sequence comes from Ctenopoma multispine, assembly GCA_034779795.1. NCBI lineage: Eukaryota > Metazoa > Chordata > Actinopteri > Anabantiformes > Anabantidae > Ctenopoma > Ctenopoma multispine. The sequence continues at coordinate 6,949,121 of JAUYWH010000024.1, read as the reverse complement.
AGCTGCAGCACTGTTTGCAGGAGTAAAAGTGGCTCTCTGTGTGTTACTGTGGGTCTTCAAGGCCATCTGGTGAAAACAGAACAGAGAGGGTCCATTGTTTTGGTTACTATCACACAACTGTGTTTTCCCATCTCCCATTTTAATCATATGCCTGCATGCTGCATGGTGTGATTAAAATGGAAAAGAAGAATACACTGATGTCCATAATCTTAAACCATTTTTATAAAGGCGACAAAATCCAATGGAGAGTTCATTTTAATTTATTTTTTTACCTCAGCAATCGCAACCTTCCTTTCCCAAGTATGAATGCTCTGCTTCAGCTTCTTGTGTTTGTCCTTAACATGAATGTACTCAGTAACATCAGGAGCCTGATAATCTGTCATCTGGCAACGCAAGTGTTGATTGAGGGCCTCTGCCTTTAAACGCTCCTAAAGAGAGAGAATAAAAGGGAAAAGATGGAGTGAAGAAAGGGAGTTCATTTTAAAGGCACAGTAAGTATGACTTAAGAAAAAATGAAAGAGAAATTTACTGACTCACTTAGGTGTTTTTGCTTGTCCTACACTATTTAATATAAATTCATTTGCTACTCTGGTATCTTGTGCGTGAATTACTAAATGTTCTGAGTGATGTCATGGAAAACAGAAATAAACTCAGCCTGACAAACATCTCATCCTCAATTATCAGCCATCAAGTTCAGTCATATTCCAAAAAAACGTTTACTGATGGAAATAGGCAGACTCAAGCAACACATGTACATGTAAATTTCCACTTGAGCCACACTGACCTGAAAGTTGGTTAGTTAGGATAAGACTAATTTCTGGACTTAAAACATACCTCCTCAGCATACTGTATCTCCTCCTCAATTTTTGCCAACATCAGCTTCCTCTTGGTGATGTCATTACTCAACTCTGTAGACTCCCATGTCACATTCTGCAGTTTCTCCTGTTCACACACACACACACACACACAAGCACAAACAAACAGGATGACAGGACAAACTTTACTTCAAATGTTGGATAAGTTTAATACATTTACACTGAATTACACTGAAAATAGTTTCGGTCTCTCTCAAACTTATGTTGTATAAGTTACCTTGTGTGAACTGAGGATATGTTGTACTTTCAGACTGGTGACTTGAAGTTCATCCAGATTTTTGTCAATTCTCTGCTCATCATACTGCGGGAAAACTTCCTGCAGCAGAGAAAACCATACATTGTTACTTACTGACTAAAAATAAAGTGGATGATAATTCACATTGAAAATTTATGTTCATAAGTAAACTAAATGACTATGAACTAATCCTGGTTACAAAAAGCAGATTACAAAATTCTCACCAGTTAAACTATTTAACCCACAAACTAAGTAATAAACTGACAATCTAATAGAACATAACTAATAGAGGTGTCCTTTGTCCCAGCTTTATCAGTCCCTCTGTTTACTCAAACTTTCATTCTCTACCTCGTACTCTGCTTTTCCAATCTCTTTTTTCTGCTGAAGCTGCTGCTTGAGCTTTTTCTCCTGGACCTTCAGCATCTGGTTCTTCAAACTAAACTTCTCCATCTGGGTGATCTGTTTGAGTTTGTGTGTGTGTGTGTGTGTGCAGTATGTGTATGTAAACAGTATTAGTACAAAGAAATGGTGACAAAAATTAAGACTTATATAAAATATGAATTTATAAAATTTCAGGTTTTTACTATGATTATATTGAATAAAAAACATTTGTGTTAAAACAACTGTATAAATGTTAGATCTATCTTAAGCTAGGTTAAAGAGAGTAGTTGAGTGTTTCAAATACTTCACAAAGGTTGACATCATCATTGAATTGAATCTTATTGTTACCTTTAACTTGTCTTCAGTGTACTGGAGCACCTTCTCTGGCTCCTTCATTTCCAATTTGTTGCCCTTCGTAGGTCTTCGTAGTCTGCGTTCAAACTCAGTTTTGGCCTTCCTGATGTCTGATAGACGCAATTCAGCCTCTTTTAGAGAAGCCTTGAAAGACAACCAGAATCAGGAAAACTGTACTATGTGTGTGCATTTCTTTTGTTTTGTTTTGTTTATTTTTGCTTTGTTTTTATATGCAGTGGTATGTGGCAACCTTGTAGCTGTCCTTGATTCTTTCATATCTCTGTCTGAGCTTCTTCTGGTCTTGTTGCGTCTCTGTTATTTCTCTCTGTGCCACATAAAGCTTCTGTTCCCAGGTCAGTTGTTGGACTTGGTCTGATATGTAGGACCGGGACCTCCGCCTCCATCCATGGCCCTGAAGAGGAACACATACACACATACATTCACAAACCATGCAGGCATATCAGGGGTGTGGTTTTCCTAACGACAGAATAAAATAATTTCAGTGTTGATCTGCATGTTACAACAAGTCCTACCGTACAATGGGAAGTAAGACCTGTCTAAACCCGTACATTTATTTTTACACATTATAACACATTCAATATCATTTTTGACAGGGAATTTCAGTAAGTCTTTGCAATATTATAGCCATATAAGTCCTGAAATGCAGAAAAATGGTTTAGGACCATTTCAACCTAAAATGGATTTGAGTTTGTCACTCTTGTGTTTTGAATTTCTTCAAACCTGACACTGAGTTAAACCTTTCTTTAAACCTGACACTCTAACTGTAGGCCTTTTTGTGTGTTTCTGTGTTGTAAGTATCATGTCCTCCTTGTGTTCAGTAGAACATCTAAGTTTTGTATAGTACATTTGTCCTGTCACTGGATATTACTCACCCCACCCTCCAGCTGGGAGACTCCTGCTGCACCCAGACCTTCTCCCCCAGCCTGGCACACCAGATCCTGTGAATCCAGGCGGCTGATGAACCGTTCAAACATGTCATTCTCTGCCAGGAGGGCCGCATTGGAACATCTTGATTGAAGTTGAATAACAAAAGCTTGATGAATTGATTGAATGATTATTGTATTTTAATATATTATACTATATATAAGTCGAAATGTTACAGCTACTTTCTAGACCCCTGACTTTCAGCCACTAGTTGAGAGACATAGCTCAGTTTTAGTAGCTAACTAGTTAGGCAATATTTAACTGTTATAATGCTATTTATCAACAACAAAACTAAGCTAACTTTGACGTTAGCTTTAAATGGGCTAACAATATAGCCAACTTTAGGTTGACAAACTTCACAACTTAGGTATTTTCACTTAAAAGCTGTTCTTGAATATTCATTTTTTTACTACTTCAGTTCTTCGACTCGGTGGTAGAGGACTTCTTTTTGTTCTTCTGTGATGTCGGTGTCTTTCTCTTTCATCGGTGAACGCTCGTCGTCCTCCATGGTTGCTAAGGTACACTGAATCCCTGTGGTGGTTGCTATGGGCTAGTGTTACGTTTACGTGCCTGCGCAAAGCTCAGTAAAGTTTCGAACGAATAAAAACAGGAACAGAAATTTTGATTCAAATTGTCACTTTCCTCCGGATATTAGTAATAATAGGACTTTTTGAATCTTAAATCTTGAATAATAATAATAATAGTAAAAAATATTATAAAAATGGTCCGATATAGTATCCTCTTAAAAGATACCGTAACCGTCCTAGAAAAAAAATGCTTAAATCAAAGCAGTTTTAATTATTATTGAAATAAATAAGCTTAACTCATTTCTAATGAAATGATCATGACTTTCACTGTGTTGCACCACCACACACGTTTAGTTTCGTTTCCCTGTAAACAGGAGTCGCTGTCTCCCTGAGGTTAGTTGCGTCGCACGCTCAGTGTGGCTCGCTTGTCTGAGTAGGCGAACGTTTCAGGATGACTTCGGTGATTTCTAAATTCATCATCAAAACCCTGTGCGACAACCAGGGCTGTCTGGACTTCGAGCGTCTGGACAAAACCATCGCACAAAACTTCACTGTTGCAGAATCAGTCCTGCGGAATGTCCTCTTTGACGACGGTAAATTAGCCATCCATGAAGGCAGGAAGAAGAGTGCGGGGGGTCAGCTGATCTGCTCGGATAGTCGGATAGTGGCTAAAACCAGTCTGAGGTTATGTCAGAAAAAACCTGGAGAATGTCCACAGTGCGTTGGCTTACACCTGTGCCGGTATTTTGTTTGCGGAAACTGCATGTTCGGGTAAGTCGCTTAATAATAAACGTGTAAGCTTTTACCTTTAATAAAGCATTACTCATGACTACAATGATGTAAATACGTACAAAAAAAACATAAATGTTTTTACAAGTTTAAATGCTTGTTTTAGGCTGCGTGTTTATTACAAAGCAAACAATGACAGGTTGATTGAGATGTGAACAGTGAAAGAAGGAAATGTCAGAACCTTTCATCTTTAAAGCCCTGAACACACACACACACACACAAAGGTGTTTTCACTTTCATTGCCTGAGCTGTTTTCCTCTCCCTCTTCCCTCTTCATCTGGTTTCTTTACCAGATACAGAAACTCTCACACACTGTTATCGTCTTCTCGACATGTTTGCTGCCAGTTATGTGCGATCAAAAAAACATTCAACTTTGCTCTGAGGTCAAACGCATAAGTGATAACAACATAACAACAGCGTGGGTGTGCAGGGTGTGAGCGCAGAGTTCACCTCAGTGCTATGTTGAATGATATGTATGATCTTATACTAACATGAAGAAACAAATGTATGCAAAAAAAAAAAGATTAGGTCAATAAGCAAATATCGGTGCTTTGTGATGTGGGTGTGGGCCTACTTAGGTTTTTGGATATTGATGTAGTTAGAGACTTATATGGACCTCTATGGGAAACACAGGAAAAGGTAAGATCATCATTGCCTAATGGTACTGCAATACAGCTCCCTCCTCAAAAACAAAAACAACCTTTAGGTCTACATCAATTTCTGTATTTTACCAGAAGATGGCAATAATGCACTAATGCACCACAGACATGTTAAGTTCTCGTGGGAAAACTTTTTTTTTTTTTTTTAAATTAAAGATTGTTCACATCAAGAGACAAGCAGATTGTGCAGCGTGTCACCATGCACAGCTTCTGAAAATAGCTGTATTTCACCTAGTTGAGCTGTAATGCAGCATTTTTATTTACCTGCTCTGACCTGCCACAATGTCTGTGGTGGAGATGCTCTATCCACATCATATTTAATGACCTTGATTGTCATTTTTAGAAACAAGTGCAAAGGCTCCCACAGTCTGGCTTCTCCATACAATGCAGAGATTTTAAAGAGATATGATCTTCATGACCTGACAGAGAAACAGCTGTTCCAGCTGCTACTGCAGAATGATCCCTATCTGCTTCCTGAGGTACGTTTGACTGCCACGAATGGAAGATGCAGATGGAAATTCAGAATGTATTACAAATTTCAAACCATTATACTGTTATAATGATGTGGTCACATTCGTCTGCATCCCTGCCTAGATCTGTCCACATTACAACAAGGGCAATGGTTTGTACGGTTCCTGTAGGTTCACCACCACCTGCACCAAACTTCACGTCTGCCTGCACCACTTCCTAGGAGACTGTAAGTTTGGATCGTCGTGTAAAAGAACCCATGATATTAATGCACAAGGATTGAAGCTTTTCAAAGGATTCAGTGAGGAGAATATGAGAAACCTTCATGAAGTCTACAGAAATAAATTCATCATCCTGGGTCAACAAGCTATTGCTGTTCCAGGTAAAGAGTTACTCTTGTAGACATGTTACCTTGAATTTACTGTGATTGAGTGATGTTTTGCACAAACGATTGTGTTGATTTTTGCCTTATGCGTCTTCTACAGTGCTGCCAGAAGTAATAAGCCCCAAAACACAGCCCTCCCACATCAAGCCAGCATCCCCCACCAGTTCCACTTGTCCACCTAAACCCATCAGTGATGCTGACAGGAATGAAATCTGCCTCTACTTCATCCGTATGCACTGCAGCTTCAAAGGTAACTCCCCAACACGTGAAGGTCTTTGTAACTAGAAAAAATATACTCACAGGCACTTTATGAGGTTTACATGTACAACATTTATTTATGAGGCCGTAGTGAGTGGTGGAGTCATACTGGAGTGGATTATATTCAAATTGATTTCTACCCTACCCCCCCCCCCCAGATACATGTGCTCGTGTCCACTGGCACCTACCGTACAGGTGGCAGGTTTTAGACAGTGACGGTGTGACCTGGAAGGACCTGCAAAATATGGAGGACATTGAGAAGGCCTACTGTGACCCACAGTATGATACAAGCTGCATGGATCAACCAACGTCCATCTCAGGGATTTTCAGTCTTCTCGGTATTCAAAGGTGCATGCAGTCTTTTAGTCAATGTCTGTGTGAGGAGATAAATAAGTAAGTACTGTGTCAACTCACCTCGAGGGACTGTTGATTCACTGTACGTACACTGCTTGTTTTCAGCTCTGCATCCCCTATTGTGAAGTCTGTCGACTTCAAGACGATGACGTATGAAGGGTCTCCTGTTCGTCGCTTGTCCACCGCCTCCTCTGTCTCGAAGCCACCTCACTACATTCTGACAACACAGTGGCTTTGGTACTGGAGGGATGAGAGCGGAAAATGGCTAGAGTACGGACGGGTAAGTTCAACAAGCACAAATACGACAGCTGTGGGTCTTTGAGCCTGTGAGCCCTACACATGTTGGAGGGAACATGCTGATGTAGATTACATTCTCCTCTCCAGTCGTTATTTTTACTTTTCCCCATTTGATCACTGACATATTTGAAATCTAAACTTCGGTGGGCTGTTCTCTGCTTTTTGTGTTGTCTTTAGGATGATGGTGATACACCAGCCTCTGTCACGTCTCAGACTCTGGAGAATGTATACCTGGCAGACAAAGATGCCGAGATTCCTTTCAGTGCTGGCAAACAGCAGTATATTCTGCACTTTAAAGGAGAACTGGGATCCCAGCAGATGTACCAGCAGAATGTAAAATACAAAACCAAGAGAGAGATCAGACGAAGGCCTCTCTTTGTGTCCACCCATGACGTGAAGATGAAGGTGAACAGGTAGATTTTGCATTACCCTTGCAGATATTTGTGTTTCAACTCACTTCACTACGAGACAATTCTTACTGTATGTTTTTCCTCTTCTGCAGTACATCATCACAAAGCTCCAGCTCCTCCACAGCTGAATGTGTCCCATCACACTGGGACAAAAGTGCCCTACCTGATTTTGGATACAAGGTAAATTTTGTGAAAATTATGTATTATTATTATTATTTTATAATGTTTTGTTGATGTAAATGTTTTCAGCATCAAATAGAGTAAATATTTGTACTTTTCATTATTGTCTGCACTTTACTTTTATCTTCCAGCTTGTGCCTCCTTCCAAATCTGCGAAGGATTTTACTTTGATCACGACACTGTTCAAGCGCACAATGCCCAACAGTACAATTAACAGCATCCAGAGGATCCAGAACCCCTCTCTGTGGAAAGTCTTTCAGTGGTAAACAACAAACAAGTTTGGGGTTTTTTTGGGCTTTTATGAGGCACTTGTCCTGTTCCCAGCAGTTATAACAACCTAAGCTGCATTGTGTATTCAGGCAGAAAACACAGATGAAGGAGAGGAATGGAGGGAAACCTGTGAACGAGGAGTACTTATTCCACGGGACAGACAAGTCTTTGATTGAGGCCATCTGTGAGCAAAACTTTGACTGGAGGATGTGTGGTGTCCATGGTACGGCCTACGGCAAAGGTACAGTAAGGCAGTATCGGCAGCCATTTTTTATTGACAAGCAACAAAATAAATTCTCTGCAGAATTTCTGTCTGTAGCAGTAAACTCTGGAATTCCAGATTGATCATTTCTTATATTTTTTAGGGAGCTACTTTGCCAGAGATGCGTCATACTCTGACAGATACTCCAGCGCCAAAGGAAGCCTGAACAAGATCATGTTTGTTGCTCTGGTCCTGGTGGGGGAGTACACCAAAGGAAGCAGCAGCTATGTCCGACCACCGCCGAAAGGAAGGAGCAGAACCTTCTATGACAGTTGTGTTGACAATGAGAGAAATCCCAGCATCTATGTTGTATTTGAAAAACAACAGATTTATCCAGAATACCTTATTGATTACTCTTAAGCTGTCATGCTGTTCCTTCCTTTTCTAGATGTTGGTGTGTCAGGTTAACGAATTTAGGTACTTGATTTAAGTATAGATGTTTTACCAACAAAATATGCCTGAAGTTGAGTGTCTTATTATTATACAGTACATTAGTATTACTGATGATTAACAAAAATTCAGTGTTCAAGTTCATATACATATGAACTACTACATATACTGCATGTTACAATTCTTGCCTCTGGATTAGAGTACAAAGCAGAAATAGTTACTGGGGATTTCCATTATGGTTCTTATACTCCTGAGAATTTATAGTGTGTTAGAAATAACTTCTGTATTTACTTTTAGAATATATAATGTACAAACAGAATAATACTTTTTCTTGAATCCAGAGGGCAACACAATGATTTGATTGTCAGATCTGGATTCACTTGTATTTATGTAATAAAAATAATCCATCCATCCATTATCTACCGCTTAATCCGAATACGGGTCGCGGGGCGTGCTGGAGCCTATCCCAGCTGTCTTCGGGCGAGAGACAGGACAGATCGCCAGTCCGTCGCAGGGCCGACATACAGACGAACAGACAAACAACCATGCACACTCACATACACACCTACGGACAATTTTGGAAGGCCCAATTAACCTGACATGCATGTCTTTGGACGGTAGGAGGAAACCCACGCAGACACGGGGAGAACATGCAAACTCCACACAGAAAGGCACCCTGCAAAATGTAATCACAATTGTTTCTGTATTTATTTAATTAACTTATTTACATAGTAAATTTAAGAAAAAGAAAAATCCTGGTGTGAGTTTAATTTAACAAAAGTTAAACTCAAGTTACTGATCATTTTTGAAATGTTTCTATGAAACATTTCAAAAATGATCAGTTAGTGAATCCTATTTAATTTGGTGAAGAAAAGTATGTCATGACTGCTTTTATCAATCTTCTCAGAATCACTTCCAAGCGCTTACCTACCTACATTGTTAAATACTGACCTCCACCCACTCTTAAAGGATAACAAATGGTTAAATGAAAGAAAAGTGAAAATGCTTTCACTACTATGTCTAAGTATGAAATTTGAAATGCAGTCTGAAATTTGGGCGAGTTAGGTCCAGGTTCTATTACTCCTTAGATTATTAACACCATCACTGTATGTACACAACGTAAATGAACAGAGAATGTGGATGTAGCCGTGCTGGTGGTTTGAGACTGCAGTAACTTGTGGAGACATTGCAGGTAAACAAAGGTGAACTATGAAATGCAGTTACTAACAGGCTTTAAAATGGTAATGCCACAGTGCAAACAGTTTACCTTTTTTTACCTTTAGGTTTTACCTAAGTAAATGGTCTCATGCTTAAAAATGAACCCGAGACACTTATGATGTAGCAGATCACCTGTAAGATGGTTTGTAACTGCTTATTCATTGAATATCTCTACCATAACTCAGTGTTTATCTTCTTAATTCCTTTGACTTCCTTCTGTGTCTCTTCTTGTGATTTTGACAAAAATGCCATTTTTAGGTCCTAAGGTGCTCGATGACTTCAATTCAAGAGGAACCTAAAACAAGAAAAGAGAAATGTGAATAGCCAAATCCTGAAATAGCTGACAGATCTGAACTATTACATCATCAGTTCACTAATAATAGCGACAGAACTTGGTACTTTGGTAACGCATACATAGGTATTTTTGTGTGCAGTGTTTATTTACATGTGTGAATAATTACTAAAACTCAGAATTGTCTGTAGCAGACCTTTTAGTGTCCAACCCACCTTTGTCTCAGAGCAGGCCACAATGTTAAACCTGCGGAATAGGTGAACTAGAGCCATTTTGATTTCCATTTGTGCCAGCCTCATTCCCACACAGTTTCGGGGGCCTGCCCCAAACGGCAGGTATACAAACGGATGTCGACTGGCTTTGGCTTCTGGTGTGAATCTGGAGGTCAACCACAGGTTTTAGGTGGGGATAACTTAAAAGCAGTAGAATATTCAGTATTGAACACCTAGTTTGCTTAACTTCTATAAGAACAGTCTTCTACCTCTCAGGAATAAACCTCTCAGGCTCTGGCCAGTACTCGGCGTCGTAATGGAGGAAGCCAGCTGGGATCTCCAACGTCGCTCCTTTAGGGAGGAACTGTCCATTTACTACGCAGTCATGCTCAATGTCTCGGGCAAACCTGTGTGAGACCAAGTGACACAGTAAAAATATGCTGTATGCGTGTACATAAATTCAATTGTTTGTGACATTGCTAACACTTATAAAAGGCACTTTAGGCCCATTTAATGTTCTTAATTTACCTGAATCCAGGAGGGTAGAGACGCAATGCTTCACATATGACCATGTCTAAATACTTCAGCTCCTGAATGTTCGTATAATCTGGTGACTCCTACAACAGAAAGATTCATCATAATTCAGTAAATTAAATATCAAATTAAAAAACATCTGTGTCCAATGACTTTATCTTCTTATGAGAAAAAAATCACCATTGTCCACATCTGTCATTCTCTATTGTGATAATAAGAAAAGATCAGAAAAGAATGACACGCTCACGTTTCTCGTGAAGAATTCATCCACCTCTTCCTGTATTTTGAGTTGACATTCAGGGTGTATGGCAAGGAGGTAGCAGGTAAAGGCCAAGGTGTTGCTGCTGGTTTCGTAGCCTGCCAGTAAAAAGACAAAAGCCTGACCCACAATCTCATCTTCAGTCATCATCTTTTTCTGTGGACGCCTGGTGTGTGGCTCCCGTGGCTGAAGGTGGTCGTTGTCCTGATCTGAAGCCTGCGGCTGTGTGTGCTGGTTCGTGTGATCCAGCTCACTGCCATGGTTCACTGTGTCAAAGTGTTCCAACGACACAGAGTCCTTGCTGGTTCGAGCATCCAACATCAACTGGAGAAAATCTCTACGCCTCTACAGGCAAAAGACAATTAACACGTTAATTTATAATCCCAGTATATCAGAAAACAGATATTTAAATTTGTATGTGGCAGAAGAATTCAAACAAAATATTAAATGAATGAAATTGTCTGAACCAATAATTACTTAAATATTTAATGACATATAATATAAAATTAAATAAGATGTACCTGTTCAGGAGGCTGCTCCTCTCTCTGCTCAATGATTTTCTGAATGCTGCTGATAAAGAACTGATTCATCTTATCTCGTCTTTTGTTGGGGATGAGTCTCGCCAGAGGAGCCGTGACGGAAGGAAAAGCAACTGGACACACAAACCTGAAATGCTAAACTTATACACTCACATGACTCAATGTATGTATAAAATGCCTATGTTGGTATGTATAATATGCAAATAGATTGGACTGACTGAAAAACAGCATGATGGGCCTAAAGAAAGAAAAAGAGAAGAACATCTGAGCATGGTGGACAAACGGGTCATCTGGGTTGTTCTGAGAGTCCACCTGAGTTGCAAAAGCCACACTCGCGATAACATCCATGGTGAAGCAGCCGAAACACCTGCATAACACACACATGATCAACAAATATGAGACAGGACAGAAAGAAAAATCATCATTCTAAATCTTCAGTGTGTCGCGATTACTTGTGGATGTCAAAGGCCTCTCCTGAATCAGCATACACATTCAAGTTCCTCATCAGGGCATCTGTGGCTGTGTTAATGAGCGGGACCATCTACAGGAAAAAGGTAAAGATATTGACACCTACAGTCATAAGTGCAGAGACATGCAGGAACGCAAAGAAAGACACAAACCTGTTAACAAGCACAACAACCCAAACTTAATCAGCATCCCTGTCTCACCTCTTTCATCCTGACAGAACTGAATGATGGGGTCAGGATGCTCCGCACTCTCTTCCAGCGTTCATTCCTCAACATTAGCAGACAGTCAGTCATTGGCTTGGTGGCAAAGCGAAGAGTCTGCACACAAGTATGAGCGAGAATTCTGTTATCATCACTTCATCCAAGCTTATGTTTGAGTCATGGTTGTGTGGGTGTGTTCATGATGTAGCTAGTGCCCTCACCATTCTGTTTGGAAAACTGTTGAAGTCCCTCACCATCACCTGTCTGAGCATGTCAGGGTCAGCTACCACCACCACTGGTCTCCGGCCCAAATAGTACCTAGTATACACCAAATGAAGCCTCAGTAAAATCAAGTAGTAGCCAGGACATTTCGCAATGACGAAGAAATGCAATCTTGAAATTGTCTGGTGTATCATTTTACCATTGACATTTCAACATTGGCTTAGTAAGTAAAAAGATTATTTTTACTTGCCCACAAACTCGACCATGTGTCTTTATAAGATCATTGATGGGGTTGAAAAAACCCTGAAAGGAACATGACAGAACAATGTTAACTCAACTGTCCAGTGAAATGAATTAAATGCACTTTCTTACAGGATGCACAACACTGAAAACGTCTGTGTGGTAGCATTTTAGATTTGTGATGTTCCTAATATACAGTACACAACTGCAGCAACTATCACTTTGTAGAAAACTGTGATGAAACTGAAGCAGATGTTATAAATCATGTCAGATTTTCCTATGTTATACAGTGACTTACCTGGCGAAACATGAATATGTTGCCAAAGAAAGGTACTGGCTTTGGATGTTTGATGCCACATCGAGAAAGAGCAGAAAATGGGTAGACTGAATACCTAGAAAACAGAACAAAGACTGTGAAGAATATGGACAAAATGTTTTATTTTGTCTTTTATGAGCTCTACAGACCTTCACTGATGTGTGCATGTGTCGACTGATTACATTCTTTACACACGAGTTTCATCATTTGTGTTATTTCTTCAGAAAAATGTGCTTCGTCTTTATATTTGACGACACAACTGGCTTTACTGTGTCTCCACAGTAGCTGCAACATCACAGACAAGCATTTACTCACCAGTAGAGAAGACCAAGAAAGATGAGGAGAAGTGCGCGTGTCACAGACAGTCCACTGCTCTCGATGAAGAATACATTCAGCAAGTCAGCTACAGCCTCCATGGTGGAAAAAAAACAAAACACCTGTCAGTTCTCCACTGTCTGCACAAAGTCAAGGCACCTGCAAAGAAAGAGAAGACGAGAAACATTCATTCAGTCAGGGTTAAAACAGTTGAATACATGACAATCAACTTAGTTATCACTGGAAGTTTTTTTATTACCAATTATTAAACAAAAATATTACCACAGTTATGACCCAACTAACAGACTATATCCCATATATCACAGTTACAGGTGGTGTCACTCTCCATCTATGTTAACATATATATAATAAATAAGTTTGACATGCACCTGACCTGTTTAATGCCAATAATCTATGAATGTAATATTAAAAACGACATTTATACTGAAAAACGACGTTAAAGAACCAAAGTCAAACGTCATTTGTGATGCTAGGCTACTAGCTAAGTGAATATGAAACAGTTTGCTAATCTCTTCGCTGCTCGTCGAGTAACATGTTCAGGTGCCGTGTCACCGTGACACATATCTGTGGAAAAACGTCATGATATTACAATCAGAATATGACAAAAACATTGGTGTAAACACTCACCTCGCTCTATCTGTATGTCAATATTTATTGTTAAGTCTTCTTCTGCTTTTTTAATTTGCTCGTAATACAAAAAAAACTGAGCTCACACTGACCCCTACTGTACCGGAGCAAAACAGCCTCACCTGAGAACTGGCCTAGACAAAACGCACAAACCAGTAATAGCTCAGTTTTAATATAACCTACTTTAAGGATACATTAATTGCCAAATGGGTCAAAGTGATTTCCAGTGTCTTATCATTCGACTCTGGGCTGGGCTAAATAAGGATATAAGCTGCCAGTCATTCAGTCTTTCTCAGCACAACTACTGTCCTTCTGCAAAACCTGAATATTGGAAAGTGTAATTTCAAAAAAAAAAGAAGCGCTGAAAATGATCCCTGTTGGGGATATTTACCTTTATGGGGTAAAAGCAGATGAACAACTGGAGAGTCATTTTGATTAGATCTCATTTATGTAAAAAGGGGGGCTAAACATCAGAAGCACCTCTTTATATATCTTATGTATTGCACTTTTACGACGTTTACACATCATCTTTTGGTTTCAACAAAAACTGAAAAAAAAACCTTGGAAAAGTAGAAATCACGTCAGAGCTGCTGTATTGGATTATATTAGGTTTTACAGGTGTACCTAATAAAGTGATCAGTGAGTGAATCTAAACAAGGTTGAAGAAGAGTTTACAGATGGTGATGATGATAATGTGAGACCTCACTTTCCTCTTATCTAGCACTCTCCACATAATCACAGAAAACAAATGTCTTCTGCCGTTCCTGTTGGTGTTCCTTGCTTGTTCTCTCGCAACTGTTTCTGTTGTACCAGTTTCTATTCACGTTAGCATTCCTGCTTCTGTTCCATTTGCTGATCCTCAGAAAAAGATTATAAAGCACCCACGAGTGCCTGTTCGGGATCAGTAGTTTTCAGGTCAGCATCGGGATCAATCTAAAGATCAGTTGAGAGAATTAAGCCATGACAGCTTCTTTACAGCACCCTTAGTTTCACAGAAGGGGAATGAGCAAAGCTTCATGGAGGGTATACTGTGGCTCTGAAAAATCAGCCCTCTCAACTTCTGGGCCTTTGCTCCGCCACAAAAAGGAGCAGAGAGGAGAGCAGGGAGGAAGTAAGTGGTAAGAGTTTGTGAGGGAGATTTCAGAGATGCAGGAAAATCTGGGAGGCTAAGTTAGTTGACTTCTGGCTTCAGCTCCTCTATAAAAAAAGAGCAAGGAAGAAAAAAGTGAGCAGATTACTAGGCAGAGGAGGAGCAGTAGAGAAAACCTAAGGGAGGCAGTGTAGAATGACAAGCAGCTTCTGTCAACTTCTGGCCACAGCTCCTTCACAAACAGGAGCTATGGTTAATTCTGCAAAACCACTGACCAGAGACATGCATGCACACATTGTATGTTTTGCATAACAAACAAGGCAACAATTTGTATTCCAGCTAAGAACAAGACAATTTTGCAACACTTTATGAAATGTGACATTGTTTTAGACCTTTCCAATATGCTGCTGCTGCTGCTGTCAGTGACCGAGTGAGTTCTTCCTCTTCAGTTATGGATTTTACAGAACCATGTGAGATCATTGAGCATTACTCAAAAATGCTCTGTTCTCAACATACCACATTTCCTTTGTTTATCGCACATGCAACATCTAAACATTGAAACTAATAATCCAACACTATGTACATTTTTATTGTATTAATTTACCATAAGTTAGATTGCAAGTTTTTAAGCACAAAACTAAAAGGAAAAAAATAAAAGCAGGAGGTTTAGCATTTAGTTTAGCAAAGCTGCACTTTGTCAATTTGCCAGTAGAGAGCACTCACACACCATATTAACGACATAATGGTGAGCTCCCAGTCTACAAAGATGGGTAACAATAGCACAGCAGCATCAGTAAGCATTTACAAGGTGTCATTTATTCCACTAAAGAGCAGAACTGATATTACAAACGACCATCAATGTTACATATAACAGTAGCTTTTCATAGATTTCAACCAGTGCCAGTGGAGTCTCTCTTGCACTTTGGTGCGCTCTTCTTGCTGTAATTTATTGCTCACGTATGTGGTTGTTACTTTCATGGGTTTTCCAGGGAAACTGGACCATTTAAATTCAGGTGGCATAGTGCTCTAATCATGTAGACTCAGAGACAGTTACATATCCAAAACAAAACCGAATCCACGAGTTTACAGTACGTTGTGTGTGTGTGTTTAGTTTATTACCATCATTTAAGACTGATTGTATTAAACTAGATGGGGTTAAGACAAGGTTTTAGGGTAAGGGTTACAATTTGTTTTTCGTTGGTTGGTTTATACTTACGCATTTAGTTGTAATAGTTAGGTTAAGGCTAGGGCATGTGTCATGTCAGTGAGTGTCCTCACAAGTACAGTATGACATGACTGTGTGTGTGACATGTAAAATCAATCAGTATTTTTCTTTTTAATGAGACATGGCGCAGTCTGTGAAAAGATCAGTGTGCTGAATTGTGCACAGTTACTCTTCAACTAATAAATTAATACAGACTCCCAAGGTCTCAAACAGGGATAAACACTCGACAAGTGAATCAGAGCATTTTGCCGAGGTGTGCAAGAGAAGGCATGCTGTTTACCTTTGGCTTGAATGATCAAGCTTATTCTAAGAGATTATAGAGGCACAGAAAAAGGGTTAAATACATACCAACACCAGAGGAGAAGATTTACATTCAGAGGCTTTCTCTCAAAGTTTATTCTCCTAAAGCAAAGATGCAAAGGGTTTCTGGTCTGATAAACATGCAACATCCTTTGCGCAGCATGCAGTCAGGCAGGAATAACAATGGGAGCTGGAGCAGCACTAAGCTATTAATGGAGAGACCAGCTAAGGAAGAAATAAGGAGTTGGTCGGACCTCGCCTACCCTGAGGACCGCCAGAGGGCACTGGCAGCCTGAAATGAAACATGATAAAGATCCCTCTTTCCCTCCTCTGCCAATCCACTTCCACTGCCTAAAGCCACTGGGTGTCAAAGTTTGGCATATGGGTGAATGCAGTCTGAAAGCAATACAATACAGTTAATGGTACAAATAAGTATACTGATAACCTGCTATTTAACAATTCTTTTTAGTAAGTGTTGAGTTATAGTCTTTTGAAAGCTCTTTGAAAACATGCAAACCTTTTCTGAGACCATAACACTCTTTTTAACTATTCAAAATCTTTGCAGACTCCATCAGTGCACAGTTTGTCGGACAACCTTTAAAAGGGCAAAACACCTGTAGGAGGGCTTTCATCATACACAACCATAGCCTGCTGTTACACCGCTCTGTTCTCTTATTGCCTGCTCCTATCTTTGTTAAAAATAAGAATAACAAAAAAAGAAAATGCAATTCTAAATTTGCAATTCAGACAATGTGTGTCAATGTTGCTTCTAAAGAAGTCTGCAAAATAATCTCTAAAGACAAAACAGTTTACGGAGTTGTTCGTTTGACTGTACAAAACACACAAGAAGATACTTGTGCACCCTGGCACTTAAGAGGATTTTTATAAAATCTGTATGTCCAAGCTCATATAAAACATCAGGAGTGCTTGAATTTATAATTCATGAGAAATGGAGTAGCCCCAGAGCTATTTGTGTGTTTTTAGCATACTGGTTGTTCATGTTCATAAATACTGACTGATTCAAGCCCACTGGAATGGTACATGTGAATGCTATTTTTAGGTGAAATTTCCCTTCAGGCAGAACAGAGGAGGAAAACTGATTTTAGACATCTTTGAACCCTTCAGATTGCTATTAAAGAGGCCTAAAATAAATTCTTAATAGGCCTGAATTTAATCTCTGTATAGATTTTCACCCTTTGTTTTTGCAGCAAAGTCGTCCACGAGGGAGGAGAAGCCACTTTCTTTGCCTGAACTAAATACTTAATTTTAAACACAAATGTGCACCACCAAAAGGAGGGAGAATTTTTTAGGGAACAAGAGAAAGCTAGCTTCGGCAGGTTATTCAGAGAGGGCAGACCTCGGCGTAGCAGCAGCCTGAATGCTGGCAGATCAGTCCCTCTGATGTGTCATGTCTGATGCTTCGGGAGTCCAGGTAAACTGTTTGCTGTAAGACAAGGGCAAGGGAACTAATGAAATCCCTACCACCCAGCCTTAAGAAGCTCTTACCTCACAATAAACATGGCGGATGTCAAATAATGCCTAACAGCACAAACCGCAAATGTAGCATTGCATTTAAAATTCACAGAGATTTAATTTTATATTTATGTATTCAAAAGAGGGTCCTAAAACACTTGAAGGAATATTCTAGTAGTGCCAAGTCACAGCTTTAAAATGCTTCTATATTAGTTTACATTATAGTATCCCTTCTGTGGAATTACATGAGGGAATGAAACCATTACAAACATTCAGGATGCAGGGCAATCTGTTATCAGTGGTCTAACCTCCTTCTTTATATTTAATTTCAGATGTCAGAACGGATCTGTTTATTAACAGGCCGTATTTGATGGAGACCAAAACAACTAATTACTTTGCAAATAATGTCACCTGTGGTGGCCATTCCTTTCATGCCTGATTTGTCTTTGCGGTTGAGGCTCCATGTTCCTTTATCCATGTTCCAGTCATTGCCTGCCTGACATCCTGCCTCTGGCTGCTCCCACTGTAGTCTCACCATGGCTTATTTACATTATATATAATATATGAATGAGGCCTGCTGAGAGATGAGTAGAGACACAGACACAGTGCAAAATAAAGTAGGGTGAGATGTCACAGGTCTTTTGAGCTTCTTCTTCTCACATGCATAGAGACTATTGCTGTATATGTGGTTATTGTTAAAGATTTGTAAATTGAGACAACTGGGGACTTGCTGAAATACAAATATAATGACTATAAGTATTATTGTATTAGTATACTACAGTACTATATGTATTTCTGTGTGAAAGTCAGGAAACATTTGTCAGGAATCAGAATGCAACCTTTCAGAATAAATACAGGGTCAAACAATGACACATGGCTACTTCAGGGTCGTTCACCGTCTAACTAGAATTCATGTTTTTATAATAGCAATAGTCCAAATGACAACACTATGTTGAAAGTTGTGAAGCCATTGAATCATCCCCCTACACGGTAGTTCTCCCCAGTGTGACTTAAAGATGTGTGTTAGTGCAAGTTTAAATGTATTATTGTCTATTGACAGGAAGCAAGAGAAAGAAGCTCTGAAAAAAGAATCGGGCACTTTGAGTTGGTTGTTGAGGGTCACTAGGTAGCCAACCTTAAGCCAATAAATTTTGTTCTAAGGAATTGACATAAAGATTTGAATGACAAAACCACAAAGGTGCCGGTCTTGCCATACAGCACAAATAACACCACATTTTCCTATCAGGCCATATGCCGGGGGCAGGAGGAAACAAAGCTCAGATGACATGAAAAAATAGCATATACATGTTTCTGGTGGGACTAATTTATGCAAACATTTATTCATAGATATTTGCTGCTACACATGCACACCCACATAATGTCCTTGTGATGGCAAAATAGTGAAGATGTATTGAAGGTGTGCACAGTGAAAAAAAAATTTCAGAATCCATTAGCACCTCTGGGTCAAGTCTTCAGTGATTTAAAATGTAAAAAAGTAAAATGAGAGAAGGAAGATTCAAAGCTAAAGTATAATAGCCGGTGCGTTCACACCACACTAACAAACTGCTCTCTCCTTCACAATGAGTTTTGATGGGATGGGTCTCTCCCTGTTTATTATCCAGTAAGGCCTGGGATCTGTGGCTGAACACAGATCCTCATCCTGTATCAGAAAATTACCATTTCAATTACCGTGTTAGCAGAGACAGCTGAAGGCTACGGCATACATCCATCAGCCGCCGCTCTCCCCAGCCCCACATTCATATACAGCAAGCCAAGGATGATGGGAATGGATGGGGGGCAGAAATGACATGGGTAATGAATAACCATTACACGAAGGCTGAAAGACTATTCCTTTCAGTTCTGTTTAGAACATGGCAAAAAATGTAATATCACAGCACCAGAAATTAAAAAAATTAAATAAAAAAAAAAATGGAATGAATAGACATGTACTATATGTGATCATAGAAAGTATAGTGTAAATATATCCTGCTGTGAGTTATATAAATGACTGTGGGAGCCCTACATTCATTTGTGTTACTCAGTAATCAATAAGCAATAATCAATATCTGACAACAGAGCTAATGTATTATTAAAGATAAAAGAAATGTGACTATACTGTGTATGTATACACTATTTCAGTGAAACTATCTATATCAGGAATATCAGTTATTGAACGTAACCTTTTATTTCTGTATGATGTACATCAGCGACAAGTTCTTACAATAACCCATTGTGATAGCTTTATTTTTGTTTACTATTATTTGGAGATTGTACAACATATGTTTTTACTGATATATTTTTTTTAACCCAAGTCATCACATAACAAATCAGAACACAATAAACAAAATAACAAATCTTAATCAAAAAAGGTTAAGCCTGAGCTTTTTGTGTTTATTCAGCCCCTGAGCCAGGGGTGATGGATGCTTTGCCCCGTCGAGATAAAATCTGTCTAGGTTGATGCTGCGTGTGTGAATAATGTATTCACAATAATGTATGACCCCTCCTTGACCAGGAGATGGACAGAAATAACACTGACGTCAGCCCCGAGTGTCATGGTACCAGACGGCACGAAGAGGGGATATAGAGGGGATATTAAGCCTGCAGTGCTTTTCAGGGATCAGCTACACCTCTCAATCTACCCATCTCTCTGTCAGGGGGAATGCATCTGTGTCAAGCTTCCTCTCTCTTGTCTTTTCATAGTGACGTGACAGGCATCTGTGAACGCCAGGGAGCGGAGAGGAGAGGCCAGTCACTGGGATGAGATGGGACTATGGATATATATTTTCCTGATGTCTGCATGTACACACACACATTTCCTGTCAGTGCTGGTTATTTCCCATAATACAGCACATTTTTTGATACACAAACATGGTATGATGTGAATAATTTGATTAAATTATAAAATAATTATGAGGTTATTAAAGTAGCTTACTACACCAATATTTTATCTAAACCTATATCACTTATTAATATTGTCTGTCACTTATATTATTTTCATTTATAAACCATCATTTATAAACCTAACATCAGTTTCCCTCCTTACTTGCCTTTTTCCTCTCTCAGGCTATAAGTTTATTGTGTGCACTGGGGTCATGGAGTGTCACTGTGGGAGGTCTACAATTAAAGGCTCACTGTGCAGCTCTTATCCAGCCTCCCGTCCAAATTATCAGGGCCTGAGCTTCTCACTAATATCTGCTAGAAAACCCACAGGGAGGTCTCTGCTCTCTGCTACCCTCTGCTCTCTTTCATACACAGTCCTGTACACAGTTCCACTGCATGGTCACATCCAATTTTACAAATCCAGCATTGTAACCAGCTGGTCCGTCAACAAATCACTGAGAAGTCAGCCTCCCTTTTTAACCTTTATTTTCAAGAAATATCATATAGAAAGAAATATAGAAATATCATAACATATCTCTTACGGAAATAGGTTTTTCCAATTACTTTGTTAATGGGAACATTCAAATTTTACACATCTTCGTCTAGGCTGCTAATTCAGCATAAGTAGCTTCTGCGTGATCTGAAGTTTCCCAGACTTAATTTACTCAAGGCAATGTAATATCAAGGACCTCACATCATGTGTAAATCTTTGTGATGTAAATGACCGGCATGCATTATAGCAAGAAACATCAAAGTCGTCTACTTCTGGATAGCTGCAGTGAAGGACTACGTGTTCTGTTCTGTCTTTATCTTTCTCCTTTTTTCTTTACTGTCTCCTCTGCAGAAATCATTAGCAGCTGTCTAGAAAGACAAACCAAATACAGGGAAGACCTATCTATCACTTTCAAAGATCTATCTATAAATATGCCACCTGACATTCAGGAGGAGTTCAAACATGTGGAAGGTGAAAACATATAGTTTTCTCTTTTAAAGGTTCTTAAGGCTGTGAAATGGAGAGCAGTGAGCAGCAAACGCTACTGGAGCAGGTCATGAATGCCTGACCTTTTCACACAAAGAAGCCAGATTTCATTCAGCTGACACTGAAAGGTGCTCTAATTCATGGGCGTAGCCTGTAGCTAATCAGTTTTAATGTAAAGCCACAAATTCCCCGCTCTACAGAAAATGATTAATTCCTATCCATAATAGTCTCATAATGTTGTTGTAGCAACATATTGCTCTCAAAGAGACAAACAAACAACTACTAGTTAATTTTCACAGAGGAAAAAGTTTAGACAAAGCTATTTATGTGCATTGTGCAATGACTGGAAGAGCTTTGAAATCCCTTGAGAAACAAAAAGCAGAAATAAACACAAATATTTACTCTTTCCTACATCAGAGAGAAGAAATGCATATAAAATTTAAATTGCATAACTAGGTTTATCTTTATCTGTATTTTTATCAGGGGTGAATCAGTTAAAGCAGAATTGAAAAAGAGAGAGCGAGAGACGCAGGGAGAGTTCACTCAGAAAGCCCTCTTTGTGCAGACACCCTCTCCTGTGTGTGGAGAAAATGAAGCATTAGAGTGTGTGCTGGCATGGCAGAGAAGAGATGAAAGAGCGTCTGATTCCAGTCACTGAGATCTCCCCCTCCTGTTTTTGATCCTGTCTTCCGGTCGGCTGGCTGCCCAAGAACAGTGTAGAAAGCCAAGGCTTTGGTCGGGGCATTAGCATGGAGGAGAGGACAGAATGGCTTTCATAAGTTACAAACACGTCCCCAAAGGTGCAGACGGAAACACACAATCGCTCAGATATACAAGACAGTCATATATGTCGGGGGGTTTCATTAGCTAAGGAATTAGGGACAGAGGATGCTGTAGGTCGTACAGATTGTAAAGTCCCATGAGGCAAAATGTGTGATTTGTAATATTGGGCTATACAATTAAACTCTTTTAGGTTTCATTTCGTTTTCATAGGAAATGTTTTCATGGAGAAAGAAAATTTGTTGGAATTTAGATGCATGAACCCAAGTTTCACATGAACCCAACTCACATCTAACACTTTCAGTCTTTATAAATGAAAATTCAGCTTTTTTATGTAGCAAATTTAAAATGTCATAACAATTCAGCTGAACATCGAATTAAAGAAGGAATGACTGAAAATGACAAACCATCAAGAAATAGTTGCACAAATGAAATACATGCAAAGACACACAAACTCTGTAACCCACTTCACCTCCATGGTCAGAGCGCGGAAGCACAGCAGAGAGGAGCTTTTTACAGGGCAGCACTGGTAATGTACTTTATTTATGGCAGGCGCTGGAACATTAGAAGCTATCTACACTCAGAAGTTTATCAGCAGCGGCGCCTGGGCTAATGACACATTGACAACAACCACAAACCTGTCACAGGCAATTATAAAGGAAAGAGTGAGACTATAATGAGGAACTGGGTTTTCTGTTCACCATGTATCCGGGTGCCTATCCCTGCTTAGTGTTACAGCACACTGACAACAAATTAACAATTTATTATTAAACAATAAATGTTTGAATGCTCAGATATTTGACTATGTATTTGCCCATTTGCCCATGATGCATCTTGCCAGAAAGTTTCACAACATTAAATTTGAGTGTTGCTCATGTTTACGATGGAAAAATGTAGTAATCTGATGTTTTGCCAAAGGCTTTCACTCTAATTCCATGAAGGAACTGATGTCAGTCCAACAAAATCAGAGCTGTATTACATTTTTGTATTCCTTAATTTATTGTAGAAATTGTTGGTTTGGGATGTGAATAACAGAAGTCATGTTTATTTAGTTTTGTGTTTGAACTCACCTCCTTCACACCCCCTCAGACACATTTTAGATATGTTTCCTGGTGCTATTGTTGGCTGTCACCTAAGGAAACTGTATTTATTTTTTGATAAATTAATGATAAATGCTCCCACAGTGTATTTTGTGGGTTTAAAATCATACTCATGGTTTACAATTGTGCTGCCATTTACATTTAGGGATACATTGGTCTGTAAAACCACAGAGGTGCGTTTTGTGTCTATCATCACCTCTTGATGATGATCTGAGGGCATCAAAACAGTTTGAAATAAAATGTAGAATATAGATACATTATTTATATAGTCAATCAAAACAGCATTATTATGTGGTGCAATTTTGCCTCAGTGGAGCTTTATTAAAAGGTTAATTTAGTTTGATTGCACAGTGCACAACAACCTCATGTTGGAGAAGACACAACAAAGTTTTAAGCATGTCTGTGAAGATTCTCAGTCATCCAGGTAAAGTAGTCTGAGGATTGAGTCATGGCAACTGGACTTCTTTCTTCC
>JAUYWH010000024.1:6875958-6918604 GCA_034779795.1 Ctenopoma multispine | reverse complement strand
AGTGAGAATCTACCAATGTAAATGGTCATGAAAATAAAGAAAACAACATTGAATGAATTGAATGTGTCCAAACTTTTTGCCTGTACTGTATATAAAACAAAGTTCTAAGCTAATCAACCTGTGTGTTCTCCTTTAATTAAAATAAGAATCGACAGGAGAATCGATAAAGAATCTAATTGTTAAACAGAATCGAAAATGGAATCAGAATCGTAAAAATCCTGTCAATTCCCATCCCTAATATTGGCTGAAAGTGAAATTGAAATCTTATATTGTAAGTTATATATAGATACATACATATATTTATATAGTATATTGTATTTTGTTTAGTATTGTTTTCCCCCTGTTGTCCATTAAAGATGAATAGATGGAAAAGAAAGGAACAGAGGGAGGAAAATGCATTTGACGAGCCACAAACCAAACTCAGCTGCAGGTGACTGAATGAATACCGAAATGACCGGGGTTCCCCATAGTCCATCATCGTGTCACTAATATTATCAGGATAAGACTCAAAGCTATGATGGTTGTGAGCATGCACATGTCAGTGTGATTGTTGTTGTTGCTGTGCTCACTATTAGAGTAAATGATCATACTGACTACTGCACACTCTTGCTTACACTTATCACTATAAGAAATTCTGTAATAACTTCTGTTAGAAACATAGACTAAATACACAGGAGAGTCTACGAACAGCACGATATCAAATAAAGCTGTTTGTCAGCTACATTCCCAATCTGTGCAACTCAAGTTGAATTTGACAGCTGCAGAAACTAAAGCACAGAGAAAGCGCATTTTGTTTCAACAGTACAGTGACTCCACTCAGTCGACTTGACTAAATCAGTGTTGTTCAGCTTACAGTGCCAGTATACACAACGACCAGTGGGGAATATAATATTTTAGTAATTCCACAAACGCTTTATTGGTCTCTTAATGCTGTCTAATTCTGACAAACTACTTCAGAAAAGCAGCAACTTAACAAACTGTGGAAATTGCTCAAAAACTCTACACATCGTCTACACATCAAACAGCTTAACTTGAATCACTTTGCGGAAATGGTTAAGAAGAGTTCTGTGCATGCACAAAGAAAGAGAGGCCCAAATTTGCTGCACCATTCAAGAAAATTCACCCTGCAGCTTGCAGCTCCTGGAGAGTTTTCATTTACCGGAAAGTGTTATAGCAAATGAAAGCAGATCCCTTCCGCACAATACCAGCTTAAAGCACAGTTGATTCATTTCAGGTAAAATGTCAAAACAGGTCTGAATCCTTAGCGTGTGCCTGTGTGCTCTGAAAACAAAACATAGGGGCCAAACACAGTTTCTAAAGTGAATTGATTTTTCCTCCAGCTTGCTTCATCCCCCTTTGACATTTTGCAGACACTGTACAGTCCAGATCCAATATACAAGATAATGAAAGCCAGGGTGGCCTTGTGACCTCTGAACCCTGTCTGATGCATGTCTCAGTCTATCATTAGCTGTGACTGCAGCATTGCAGGACACTGAGCTGTCTTAATCTCTTCTCTGCAGTGCCTAGATCTCCTCTACTTTGCATTTTCATCTCACTAAAGAAGGATTTGCTCTTATCTGCCCCTCAGTTTTTTTATCCTGTTTCTATCTGTTTCCTTCTGCTTTGCTCAAACTTTTCTTCCGTCCTGCTCTTCTCCACCCTCCTTTGCTTCTTCACGCTCTGTTCCCTGCCCTCTTCCCTCTGCACACTGCTCCCCTGTATTCGGTTCAGCTGTGGGATCTGAGGATGACAACACTAAAGCCCCAAAGACTGTTCTGAAATCACAGAGCGTGAACTTGTAGAGAAAGCACACATCATCCTTTTACAATACAGGGTCTCTCTCACACACACATGGCCGGCCATACTTGGCTTTGACAGAGAATGTTGGGAGAGAGTTTTCATTTGGGATTGTACGAGAAAATAAGACTGTGATGCTTACTTGGTTCAGGGATTTTGAGTAAAATTAATTTCTGAGAGGAATGCATTTTTGCACCCTTCCTAATCAAATGGCTCCATGTGGCTCATGACCAATTCTTAATGTGATATTTTTTCATGGATCATTTAAAGATTATCATAAAATATCTCCCCAGATGTTGCAAGAGTGATACGAAGTCTTATTATGGTGATGATTTCAGTTTTGCCACTTTTTCATGTTAGCATCATGGCTGTCAAGGTGCTGTTTGGTCTGGACGTAAACATCTGAAAGGTGTGAATGGATTTCAGTTACATTTTGTTCACTCATGCCTGCTCTGCAGAGACTGAATGGCTTTGATGATCCTCTGACTTTTTATGTAGCACCATTTAAATTAACACTTTTTCAGTGAAATGTCTCAACAGTTATTACATGGATTAACATCAGTTTTGGATTAGGTTTATTGTCCTATCAGGTATTGCATGTCATGAACAAGTTTTATTTCTCTAGATCTTTGAGAAATGAAACTAATAGACCTAATATTTCTATCATCGTGAGGATGGTACTTTGTTTTTCATGCATACTTTGTTAGCATCGTGAAGATATTAGCATGCTGATGATAGGATTTAGCTGTTGGCATGGAAACTCTTAATTTTACTTATAAATGCTTCTGTTTAAATCACTGAAGTTTTTCACTACTTAACATATTCAATAAAAGTTATGTACTGTATATACTTCTTTGCTGTAGCTTTAATGCCAGCAAACTCCTCGTCCACTAATGTGGACTATGAAAAGGTTTCTTTTTCATTATATTGAAACTGCTGAGGGCTGATATGTTGTGCCCAGATTCAGTTTCTGTGCTGCTATTTAAACGCTCGAGAAACTAAAAGAATTCACTCACTCTGGAGAAGTGTGAAGTTTTTGAAGCAGTTTATTGACCACGCTGCCGTTTCAGTGAAACTCACAAGGAAACTCACTCAAAATCTCAAGACACAAACTTAGGAATATATTATAAAAAGAAAGTTTAATATGAGAGACACTCTACAGTTTGTTGTCGTTAAAATGAATATTGTTAAATTTTTCCAGTGTAGCTCCAGTGTCAAAGAATAAAACTTGAAGGTTGAAATGTTACATGAAACTGTCTTTACTCTTAGGAGTCTTTTAAATGAGAATCAATTTTACATTGAAAATTATGTTGAGAGTAAGAGGAAAAGTGAAATGTGCTGGTTTAGAGCCATTGTATTGCTTAAGTGATAATTTGATATACACTTTTTTTGGACAATTTGGAATGACAAATAGCAAATAAAAAATATATAGTGTAAAGATATTCAGTGACTACACCAGAGATCTCAGAAAATGTTTTGAGGAAATGCTCAGAAATAGAAACATCGCAGAAGCCTTCACACAGACCAAGTCGCTCTTCTGCTGTCTGCGCCCGGTTTGTATTCACACTTAGAGTAGAGCAGTGAGGCTGTCAGTACTGATTTAGACAACCATGTTCATCTACAGCCGCTGCCCTCTAACTGCTGGTGGGCCACACACACTCACACCTACACACACACACACACACACACACACACAAATTATGAATCAAAAGCTCTGCTTCTGCAAGGACCTGGCATCATGTTCATGTTACACTTACAGGTTATTTCTATAGGTCCTGTGGAAATAGAAAACACAAAGTATGCACACAAAGTTGCCTTGAGTTTACTTTGTGAATGTGCGTGAGCAGCTTTTGTATTCTTAGTATTAGTGTTTATGACGGCACGTTCCTTGGATTTATGTTGAAATAGCTACTGGTACATGATGTAATGGCAGGGACAAACCTCAAGGGACAGTTTATTTCATCCAGGACTGACTGGGATTTTGTCATTCAGTAGTTTCCTGCTAAAGCGGATGTAATAGTAGAGACTACCAACACCAACTGATTATGTACAGAGTAAATCAGAGCAAATTTTACCTCAGCTCTTATAAATTATAAATCCTCCAGAGAAAGAACTAAACTTTTTTGAAAGAGTTGTTTAAAAAGTCAGTCTATGCTTCATCCCTGTAGTGTATACACTTAGAAATAGCAGAAGTTCAATATAGATGTCATGAGCTTCTCTTGCTGTAAAAAGAAGAGGAAATACACACTGAAGCGGTGGATTACGCTCACTGAAAGCTGTAGTAATTTATTTTGGCATATATCCCTGAATTCTGACTTAGTTCGTCCGGTCTTGGCGTCAAATCCAGCCATGGCAAACCTAATTTGCTCCGCTCATTCCTCCCAACCTTGCTTTCTTTCCTGTTTTCTTTCTTCAGCCTCAGCAGAGTGTAGAAGGAAGGAAGTGAGCAGGCCTGGTCTCTTTGATGTGTTCTTAAGAAAGAAATCTGCCTTTCATAAGCACCCCGTCTTATCAACCCAGCACTGATCAGGCGAGGCATCGGAGAGCACGGCACTTTAATACAGGCGTCCCCACTGGGAGGCTGCCGTGCCGGGGTGCTACCCATGATACACTCTGATACCTGTCAGATATTCTGAGAGTAAACAGACGACCGTGAATACATGAAATGCAGTCACATCTTATGTGCCACGTTAGGCGAGATTCTCAATCTAACATGATTCAGAAGTCTCACTACTTATTCGTCATTTAACAAATAAATCTATCTGCTAAATAACAGCAAACTTTTCTCACCTTACAAATATTAATCTCACCACACACTGACACAAAATAAATCAATACAGTGTTTACGCTGTAACATGTGCTTGCTAGACTGCAAACAGATTGACATTGCCACACGGATGATTTGGAGGCTTTATCTTGACAAAACTAACATCATATTCCCTTTGCACACATCACATTACATATCTCGCAGGTCATAGGTCTCTAATTAATGCACACATTTTTTTCTTATCATTGATTTAACTGCAAAAATCTATAAAATGCACTTTGGCAAAGTGGATATAAAATGAGCACTTTGAACAGTTTAAATAAGCAATGAACCAAATGCTTTATTTTTTCAGTAGAGTACATGCAATATTGAGCACAGAAAGCTTTGAGTAAGGTACGTTTGATAATAAATGGGATTCAAGTGAAGATTGGTTTGTTCAATTGCACATCTGACACTTGCACTGCTCTGCAGTTCAGCAGAGATGTGTTGCTAATAGCGAGTGTGTGAAGTATTAGCTGTGTAACAGTAAAGCTCTTTCAGGGAACTGATGGCCTAATGAAATATACAGCTAAATACTATCCATGCAGACAGCCAGCAAGTTATTCAGGACAGTTGATAGTAGACAGCAGCTTATCAATCAGCCTCCCAGCCAGTCAGCGAAGTATTAGCTAAAACAGTCAGTCTACCAGCCTGCCAGACCTCCCTGCAGACATGCATGTAGTCAATAAGTCTGCTGACTGGCTGACCACTACAAACCCAGTTCGTCATATTGCTAGACGCCAGCCAGAAACTCAAGGTCAGGCAGCCAACCAAACGAGCCCGAAGGAGCCAGCAGGTCCAAATTTAATAATCCCACTTGCTCTCATCACAGATCATCGTGTGCTCTCAGCAGAATATATCAGGCCTGACCTCTGCGCTGCTGCTCTTGCAGAGATGTGAGTGTTAAATGATTCTGTACAGTGTGTCTGTGTGTGTGTGTGTGTGTGTGTGTGTGTGTGTGTGTGTGTGTGTGTGTGCATCACAAAATCATGTAGCACCCTGAAACACAAAGATGTGTGACTTACAGAGAAAATACAAAACTACTGTATTTGCTGCACGTGTAGCTTGGAATAATAGAATGTTTTTGTCACCGAAAAATTAGAGAAGATGTGTAAGCTCAATATAAATGTAAGAAAAACGGACCTCAACTATCAAGAATGACAATCTAATAAACTGGAATCCCCTCAACCATTACCTGCATTTTTGTCCTAATTAACAAATGCTAAGTTAATTTGAACGATTAAGTGATTAATTCCACCCTCAGCCACTAGATGTCAGTGGCTAGTCGAGTTCTGAAGGGAACAGAACGTCTGCGCTTTGTCTGAAATGGCACTGATTTGACCTTCTCGGAGATAAGAACAGATCACCAAAAAACTGATCATACACTGTCGCTACACACAGTAAAAAAATAAATAAAGTTCTGTCAGAATCTGACTTAATACTGAGTACACTTAAGTCAAAGATTTTTGTTTCTCATTTGCTACAGAAATCCCAAATTCGATTCCAATGCAGGGTTTGACACGGAAAAATCAGTCTTCACTTCTCTGCAGTTTAGAACTGCAGTTCCACAGATATATTTATGTGTGAAAACTGGTATATCCTCATCGCACAGAGCAGACACAAGAGAGGAGCTCCTTGGGCTCCACGGGCCCCTGCTGAATAGGCTCTTCTGGCTCACAAAGGAGGGTTTGTCTGCTAAGGTGCTTAGAAAGCGTTCAGGTTGTTGATATGCAAGGCGACGGGGCAGCCCACAGCTTGCCTGCTTTAGAGTTAATTAAGCTGCAGACCCAGTTGGCAGGATGCCCCCTCCCTCCTCTCCTGCCTCTCCCCTGCACTGCTGAGCTCTGACACCGGCATTCCTACAGGCTGAACACCACAATTCATACATCGTCTGTACAACCAAGAGAGCTGCATAGCCTCATCCAAAATATTGTTTTTCTCTATTAGATTTCTAAGAATTCCTGTCTTTTCGCTCTCTTCTCCTCTTCCTATCTTCCCTGTAATCTTCCTCATTTCTTTGATTGGATTTTTTTCCTTCTCTTGCTGATTCCCAAGAGGTTTGCACCCGCTAACAAAATCCCCCCGGACCAATACATGATCCCAAAACAAAGTCTCCTTGCACCCTTTTGTTTTCTCTTGTCTGTAATGTAAAGTGAGCACCTCTGCCACCTCTATCTTAATTTCTTCTTCTTTCTTTCTTTGCTGCTGTCATGCAGTAAGTAGCTCCTGCCTGCCACAGCCGCTACACATGCACACACACTTACAGCTCTCTCCGTCCTGCTTAATGTTTCATCCACATACTGTAGCCGTGAAGGCAAAGAGGGCAGGCTCAATCAAACAGAGGACAGACTCCCCAGTGGCCTGCCATGGCTCTAATTGTGGATTCATCACAGACAGAGCAGATCAATACGGCACTCTTGACTCTGCGCAACGCAGAATGATCTGAAGTTTGTCCTATCGGAATTTCTTTTACCAAGGGGGATTAGACACTTCCATTCGTGTTTGAGGATGGCAAGACCTCGCTCTCAGCCACATTTGGGGTGAGAGAAAATAGAAGAGAGTTAGTGAGAGGGAGAGAATCAAACCTCAACCCTTTTTTTTGCTGTTTCCCTGCTAATAACTCTCCTCTGCCTTTGTAGTCAGAGGCACACGCAAATGCTCAAACACACACAGACACACACACACGTGGAGGCTGCTGTGTTTTAATGTGACCTTGGTGCTCCTGGAGTATGGTATGAACTAGCAAGGTGGTGAGAGAAACCTGTGGGGGCTTACAGTAACACCCAGCTTTTCATAGCTGTTCTCTGGAACAGGAACTGTAATAGTAGCTCTCTGCCTAATGTACTGCTGGGTATTCAGGAAACAGATTGCGTGGTGGTGGTGGGTTATAGACTGAGTCAACCCTCCCTGTCTTAGTAAGAATTTAGTCTCCTAATCAGTCCAAACATCAAAATATTCTGCTAAATCAGGCAACGTGCTGTATATTCACTTGTTCTGCCTGTTTTTGCATTAAACAAAATCGTCCTGCGGTATGTAGATGACGTCATGTGATTTGCATGGGAAAGACGTCCGACCTCAGTCAAATGTGTGTTTTGTTTAATGATGGTAAAGAATTACAAGAAAGCAGTCTGACTTTATGTCTGCATTTAAATGCTGTGTGTGCTTCTTTAAGCACCATTTGATCTGCAGCTTTCAAGAGATACGTCAAATTGAATCATTTTCCATAGAGGCCAGATGGATGGGTTATATTTTTTCTGGATGTGATAGACTTAGAAATCATAGAGGAGCAGCAGCAACACCTTCTCAGTCTGTCACAGCCACAGCTTTCTTTGCCATCACGCAGCAAGAGGGCTCCACTGTTGTGTTTTGCCAAACCCACTGCCAACACAACTCGTTGATTCATTGCCTTTTCTTCACTTTGTTCAGGTCTCCAGGTCATAGGTTTTTATTTAGATTTTCTATTTGCATGTGTCTTTGCAAAGACATGTAGAAAAAAGCAAGAGGTTCAGACAGGCACAGGTTGTGATAATGTATAATAAACGCTTTGTTTGACAGTGTCTTTGACATTTTTTTGTTTTGTTTTTAATGTGTGGTTTGCGGTTAAAAATTACTCTAAGATTCGTGTCTAACACTAAAAACTTAATTAGAATAAGTAAGTAGTGAAATTGAATTTAAAAAAACACAAAACCAACAAAGTGAATTTAAGTAAAAAAAGTTTAAAGATTAAAGCTGCAAAACAAAAAATAAATATATATCTGAGAAAGAAAGAGATCTGATGAAGAGCCTTGTTTGAATTAAATGTTTCTATTACTGTAGAACCATTTTGGGAGACCTTATGACTGAGTGGTTAAAATATATCACAAAACTGCAACATCCCTGATTTCATTGCAGCTAAGGACCTTTGTTGCATACCGTACCTTTTTTTTCTCTGTTTAGCCCTGCTGTCTATGAATAGTTGCAAAAAATTAAAATGACAATTAAAATGTGTGAACATATATTTTTTGTCACATACTGTATCATGCTTTTTGAGTACCTCTGTGAAATCACTTCAGTTGGTGTGATTTAAAATCAGGTTTAATTTAAACAAGAAAACAAAATTAACTCCACATATAGAAAGTCTGCTTTTTATCATGTGAACTTGGGTCATTTGGCAAGCTGATTAAAATACTGTTACAATCCTTTAAAAGGTATGTAAGTAAACATTCAATTTGTAAAATGTTTTAAATTTTGTATATAATATGATCAGGCAAAATCGAAGTCAATTCCTTGCACGTGAAAGCCTACTTGACAAATTGCCTTATTTCGGATTGACTGGCTACAGTATGTCCACTGAACATCTTGCTGAATAAAATATAATCAGATTTATTTAAATGTCCATTAATTGTAATTGTCTTGTTTAGCTTGTAACTGTTCTGTTCTATTTTCTTTTATATGCAAAACAAATGACTTTACATACATTCAAAATGAAGTGAAGTGAAATTGAAAGAGACGTGCACAGTCCATTATTTATGCATGCCATACCCATGCAGGTTGAAATGTCTGCAGGGGGACCATGTCCACTCTCTGTGATCCACTGAGTATTGATCTCTGAATTGCATCAGGATTTCCTCTGCAGAAAAACATCCACATGTTGTCAAATCTGTAATGATGTAATGTAAACATATACTGTATGTGAATACATTTATGTGTGTATAATTGTCATCTAGTTATCGTTCTGCGTTATTATTTTTTACATAGCTGCTGTGATAAACACGTTGAATATTATTAATCCAGTGGAGCCATAATTTCTGTATCCAAGATATTAATCCCCTCAGTAAAACACATATGGCTAAAAGTCTCTGTGTCTTTGTCACCATGAAGGAATTGAGGCTAAGACGAAATCAAACGTTATTAATTCTGAGATATTAAACACGCCCACTCTCCTTTTCCACTTTTTACATATTCATCATAAAACTAATGCAATTATCAATACTGTAATCTATTTGGCGGTCACGTGGTGCAAAAAAGTCATTACTTGTGAGCCTTCTTTAATGAACAAATCTAATGAAGTGCAGTAATATGTTAGAAGCAAGATTTCTTTCACCTTAGGGGGTGATTTGCCTGTGTGTGTGTGTGTTTGACTCAAGGACTTAAGAGGTTTTGACATGGGTGAAATGCTTTACTAAAGACAAAAGAAAATACAGCCAGAGGAAAAACGTGGATGGAAAAATTGGCTGAAAATGTGGAGCAGATGTTACAGATTACATCAAACCTTCTTTGGTCTAATCCTACCTGCTGAAAAATGGATGCGTTGCCAAAGGAAAGTTGAAGCTTAGGATTTTTGATTACACATTGCAAGAGGACTGTAAAAGGGGAAGACTTGATACCTACAGGAAGAAGTGCAGAGGTGTCCTGATGAATGGTACACAAACGCCAATAAAGGCAGAAATTCCATCCAACACTACCACATCTAATACCCTGGATACACTACACAAGCAAATTCTCGCCTAAGCATGATGACACCTGATGGATTTATTTTCACAGGGGAATGTAAACCCCCCCCAAGACTCCTAAAACCCTCGCCATGCATTATTCATATACGGTACATCAGTATATGTATTCATATACGCTTTTTGCTGACATGCAAAGTCCTCAGATGTGTACGAAGGACTTCTATGCGGGACTCTGTTTGAGGGACATTACGGGATGTGGCAGGACGTTATTCATTCATTCATGTAATGCGCCTTGTCTGTCTGGTTCCTGCTCTGCAGCTTTCTTATGAATTCCACAGAGACAACGAAAGAAAGAAAGACGGAAAGCGAGAACTAAAGAAACACAGGGTTCAGTGGCGGAGCGCAGCAGCAGCGGCAGCAGCAGCAATGGATGTCTTGACCGATGAAAGGCCAATTACTGGATGGGTTTCCTCACTGTGTGCTGGGAGGAATAGCACATTGATGGCATTTACAGACAGAAAATAGAGCTGTTAGAGTGAAGGTACTGTACAGACACCAGCTGGTACACGAGAACACATAAAAATGCACTCACGACAACAGAAAAAGTGTAATATCAGATTATATTTATCAACAAGTCTCATACAAGTGCACTTTTCCATGTCACAACTTACTGAAAATCACAAAAAACGGCGCACTAGCTACAAAAAAACCCCCACTCTACATTAAATAACAGTACTCATCTACAGCAGCATCAACCCCCCGAGTCCTCTCTGATTCAAAAATCTAAAATAGCTTTTACTGTCACCACCAACCACTCCATCCCTTAATCTCTTCAAGGAGATCCATTACCATGTTAATAATGAGATGTGAACCGGTCATAGATTAAACCCAGCAATAAAGCAGCCTGCCAGACACTTACACTGAGTCATTTTAATGACAGTGTGATAATTATAACTGCATGTATCAGAATTGACAGACACGGCTCCTGCATATATCATATTCATACACACACACACACACAGGACACAGGGTCCTCTTCTTTATCATCTTTACATGTTAAATATAGGCTTTGGCCTTAATCAACTTGCCTGCATTGTAAATAGGTTTCAGTATAACTTACTGCCTTGGTCACTTGCTAACTGGCACTGAGACAAGGGCCAGAACAAGTGGCGAGGAATGTGATGTAGACGCTTACTGGTAGCGGATTACATCTGTTCACCACTTCTACAGAACCTGTGGGAGACACAAAATAAAACGGCCTGAGTGATGTAAAAGAATCTCAAGAATGCAGTGTTAATATAAACAGAGTTTGGTGTAGGATATTCTAAAAAGGTGCACTTATTATTAAGCTGTAAAATCCCTCATACAATATAGTAACCATAGTTTACTGTTGATCTGTGTCTGACACTAAGCTGCTATTGTGTTCAGTAGGTTGCATTCAGTGGCTTTGAGTGACACAGCGGTTGGCGTCTAATGTGAGTGCAAGTGCCACAGACTGCGTGAGAAATGATGTTTGTTTCCCTTGTTGCCGTGGCGTAGAGGTCTGTATGTGTGTGCATGTGCATGTGTGAGAGAGACGCTTTGTTTTCATGATTACAACGTGTGCCAGGCTTGACGTGGATTTAAGAAAATCAAGAAATGTGAGGTCATACTAACAGCTACAGTTGATAAAAAGCTCATTTTGGGTGTGACATGAAAATATCAATTGTAAACACAAAGATGGGGAAACAAGTACTACTCATACACCGTAGCACAATGCATGATAGTAATAACAGCAAGTTTAAGTTCACGTTAGGTGAGAACACACGTTATGGTTCCCTCTGTGACAAACACTCCTGCAGCTTGCACAGACTCCGCGGACATGAGGTAATGAAAGTCTTATAGAGCCCTGTGTGGTGATGTTTGTGTGTGCTTGACTGCATCTTAGACTGAACAGAGCAGATGGTAGTGTTATAGTCAAGATGGTCTCAGTGGAGACCTCTGTGCGCAGCATGTGGTTGAAACCAAGGCTGCAGGATTTTGAATGACAAAATCCAAGACAAATCCATACCACTGATGATTTGCAACTGTCAAGCTACCTATACTGGTGCTCCACAGGAGTTAGATAAACAGACAGAGACAGGAATGCTGTGTAACAACAATAACTCATCACCATCATCATTATTATAACAAAGAAACTATAAAAAAAAGAAACAATCATCATTTCAGCAGTGCCAGGTAAGTAAAAAGGTAAAAGAAGAGGAGTGAGAAAAACAGAGAAACTTCAGATTGTTGACTATGGATTTGAACTCACAAGCTGTCATCATAGAAAATAACACTCTCAAGGCAATAAATAGCATAACATACTGTGCTGGTGATGGTTGATGCCCCAGCAAGTTTCCTCTAACAACTGAATTTAAGTGGTTACAAATTCAGTTGTATTTGAAAGTTTGTGTTTCCGTGTAAATGTGACCTAAGTCAAAATCCAATTTTCACAAGTCGTAAAACTAGATAAAGGGAACTCAGTTCCACAAATTAGAAGAAAACACATATGTTTATTTATTTATTTGCAGCGATAACTTCAACGAACAACAGACTAAATGTCCATCAGCCCCGCATGTAAGCTTGGAGAGATTTTAGTCCATTCCTCCTACAGCCCAGCTTCAGTTCAGGGACGTTGGTTGGTCTCATTCAAGTTTTTGTTTGGTCTCATCCATCAACAGAACATTCTTTCAATATCCTTTTGGCTTATCCACATTGCCTTAGGCAAACTACATGGGCAGCAATGTTCTTTTAGGAGAGTAGTGTCTGGCTGTAAGTACTGCAGCCAAAGCTTAGCAAACTACACACTCCAGGGTTGGAGTTACTGCTGTACTTAACAGGCCTCTGATAATATACTGCTCAGTTTATCAGATATCTTGTAACTAATTTCACATTTTCAGTATTTCAGAGAACTGTCTTTGTCACAGATGATGCAGATCTCACATCAATCACAGAAGTCCGTGCAAGTGCAGTGTCCGCTAGTCTTGCTGTATAATTAAAACCGGTGGACATTACCATTACCACTCTTGTACTGACCTGTGTGTGTTCATGTGTATTTAAGTGGTGGGATTTTTGTTTTTCAGCCTTTATTGATGATTTTGATTTACTTCGTGAGTCACTGTCAGACTCTGAGCAGGTTTTGCTGAATAGAGGCAGGAACGCGGGCAGGTAAACCAATATGTGCTGTGTTCTCATTAACCGCCTGTGGATACACATAGTGAGTGAGGGGAAAAGAAAGGGGGAAAGCCACTGTAGCAGAGAACGGAAGAAAAGAAAAAAGACAGGTGAAGATTTTAGCTCTAAATCCTGTAAATACGGAAAAGGAGGAAAAAGTTAGTCTCCTCGTTCATTTGTGAGCCTGTGAGGAGATGAGGAACACTGAACAACCTGCAAAGAGAGCTGTGTTGCATGATCAGGAAGTGTGTGTGTGTGTGTGTGGGTATTGATTCAACTGTGGGTACTACAAATGTGTGTGGATTAGGATGAATACATGCAGAGGTCTGCACCAGTGTGTGTGTGTGTGTGTGCGCACATATGCATCCCAGCCCATCTGTATGTCTTTATGGAGGGGAGTAATTGAGTGGTAGAGGACAGAGCTCAGCACCACAGGGAGCCAGCTGGAGTTATTGAGGGATGAGCAGTCTGCCTCTGGGAGCCAGCATCTCTCTTTCTCTCCTTCAAAACAAGGCAACTGGGGTGAGGGGTGGAGAAACAGAGTGAGTGAGAGAGAGAGAGAGAGAGAGAGAGATAGAGGGAGAGAGAGAGAGAGAGAGATAGAGATAGAGAGAGAGAGAGTCTTTTGTTATTGGAGAGAGAAGGATGAGCAACATACCTCTGTAGGAGATGCATCTCCTGCACTTGCACAGAGCAGGAGGAAAGGAGGTGGGGGTGGAAGGAGCAAGATATGGGGAAGAGTCCTCTGGGAGCTGCATCTACTCCTTTAGAACAATACACTTAGAGGTGGTGGAAGCCCATATAAACTTAGGTTAACTGCCTTGATAGAATAGATATAGACAGAGTCATGCATATGTCCATCATTCCTGTTCATACTTAAGTTCCTCTACAAATAATATCACACATTTCTAGTTTATCCATGCACCAAGAAATAATTTTTATGTAGTAACAAAAAATTTTTTGCCACTATTTTCCACTGAATAGAGTTTAAACACAGTCCGTCCTGTAAGACCTAAGTTCTACGACCGAAATTGATTCCCACATTTATTACATGATAAACTAACCCATAATCAGAATGTGCTGCTTTTTCTATTTTTAAATACTCACTCTAATCAGTGATGGATAGGGAGAGGGTGGGAGGTGCGTAAAGGAGATAGTAAAGGAGATCAAAAGAATAGTACTAAATGTGAAAGATGGACCAGAAGACACAGAAGTTTGCATGAAGACAGAGAGGAGGCAGATGAGAGATAGGGTTAGTGGAGGGGGGAGGAAAAGAAAGATGAAGAGGTATGGTTGCACAGGGTCATCCACAGATGTCACCCCTAAAAACACACACACACAGCACATTAAAATATGTACAAAACACTCAAAATAAAAATCTGCTGGATGTGAAAAATGTAAAATATCGCAGAGAAGCGAGGTGGGACATATACGTGCGACATGTACAACAGTGTAACCACGGGTCATTATGTGAGCAGGGGTTTGTATGATGAAGCTACTGTATAGCTGTTGAGTGTTTTTTTTTTTTTTTTTATCAGATTGTAGGATGCAGGGGCTACATAAGGTATATCTGTTAGAAACATGCCAGCTTTAGGTGATACTGTCTAATGGCGTCTGACTGAAACAGGACTCCCATGGCATGTTTGTGAGAGTGGACGTAACTCTTGTTAATCATCATCATTATCACATTCACACATTTTGACTGTCAACATAATAATATGATGGAGACAGTTGATTATCATCTACTCATCTATTATCATTACTGTCCGCAGCACTGCATATACCATCACTGTTTATTGTCCACCTCATTTTATTCACTTCAGATGTTTATTTATACTGATGGACATTGAAGTACCATCTTCTTCTCTGTGTAGGCCTTTTCTTTTTCCCTTTCTTTTTAAAAAGAGAGCAGCTGTAACGAGGCAAAGCAATTTCCCTCTGGAACTATAATAAAGTTCTTCGAATTTTGAATCTAAAGCCAAATCTTAACAGTTTGAAAGTCCCTACAAGCAAACTCATTTCTTTGAGATGTTTTTAAGACAAATAACCTAATTACAGTAAACTGCGTTAAATTAGAAGCTAACATCTATGTATGCATACAGTAGTATATAGCAGTAATCATTGCGTTCCCTTGGTGAAGGAGCTCAGACTGTGCGAAGGGCTCTTGGATCAGATTACAACAGATGGGTTGAGCTTCACAGATAAGATTGGCACAGACATTTCAGGTTTAGTAGATCAAATGTGTCTTATGTTGCAAACGAAGCAAGCTGTTGCTCAAAATGTGGGAAATGAGTTGTACGCATTAGTAAATATTGTTGCTCTCTTACACTGTACACTCTAGGGCATGCAACATCAGTAAAACCACAGTGAGTCAGACTAGGCCCTGCATATATTTTTCCTTGTTTACCCTGGTCATTACATTTAAAGCAAATCATCAAACCATTTTACAGAATCACAGACTGTAATCCTTTCGCCTAAGGTGACAAAGGCTACTGTCAAACTAGATTGCATGCACATTCATCTAAATACTCGGCAACACGGAATCTGTGAGACACATGCACAATCCTAAGTGCTGCACAGATCTAACAGCAGAGCCTGTAGAAAAAAAATCACAATTTCTGTAGCCCTAGGTGAAGGAGTGCTTTGAGATGGCAACATATTTTCATCCCAAAGGCCAGCAAGTAATTTAGGATCACATTTCAATCACTAATGCCAGTTAACTGAGTTCTGAGTACACAGCTCCATCAAATCACACACTTCCCCCACTGTACCGCGTTGAGCTGCAGCCAGCTTTGATGTGATGCATTTAAACAGATAAAGAAAAAAGCTCAATAAAATAATAATAAAAATAGCCAACATGCAACTCATATTGCTCCTAAACTGAGACTGTCTGACAATAATATTTGCTCGGAAACCTCATGATATTCTGTGATAGTATATAACGATTTGTTTTCTTTGACAAACAGATGTTGATGAATCTGATGTACAATATTCATAAACCATAATTTACACTTTATTTTGCTAAAGTCATGTTGTTGGTCATATTGTTACATATCAACATACACATGTGCAACATATAGATTCATATAATTATTTACAGCACTAATCTGAAAGTAAATTCAGTTTGTTAATTCATAGCAAATTATTCCATAATCTGTACATTTATGAAAAGGCACTCACACACAAAACAGTATATAAGAGACAATAAATGCAACAAAGTTAAGACTGACAGCTGACTGACCTAGCAAATGTTCTACAAACACAATTTTTAATCAAATGGAGTTTTGCTGCTGTCATGTAAGTTTTGTATCTTTGTCGCCCACATAAGGCCATTTTGAGGGGCTGTCTAATTACACACAGTTCAAAGTAATTCTCTGCAGTTTCACTTCATGAATAATCCACCATTATGACCAGCAGGTAGGTAAGATGTGGGCAACTCCACAAACAATATTATCAACCCACACACAATCATGCAATCACCAGGTTTTATAATATTAGCGGTGAACGTACAATATATCTGCCGAGATGCACTATGAAGAGTGATATGTGACAATTTACACCTACGCTAGCGGTGTGTGATACACTTTAGGTTCCAGGGAGAAGCAAAGTTGCTCTATGAATGATATCACTTGAGCTCAATATCAGTTAAAACCCTGAAAATGGATATAAAGTGGCACAGGACGAGCAAGGCAACAGTTCTATAAATCCTGCTTTCAATTCCTGGAAATGTTGTTGTTATCAAAGAGCTTTCGAAGATTGCAGTCATGTCTGTAAAACATACTGAGAAGGGCAGAGATGTTACAATTGCTTTGCAATTCCTGTGATGCCCCACCAGATTATCCATGTCATAGCTTATTGCTTTTTCATTGTTAAGTGCCTCATAAAATAGGGCATCGATATATGACCATTGATTTGTGCACAGCAGGGTAATCTCCCCAGATGGTGAACATACACAGTGCACAAGCACACACACACACACACACACACACACACATGCATATTTATGTGCAACAAAAAGTCAAAAAAATAGTATGGTACATACGATCACATGGACTACAAGGGGATGCCAGCATCAGAGCTGCCTTAGACCCCCATGCTGGCCTTTTGAGGCATGAGGATGAATAAATGGATGTGTCCTGATTGATAAAAGGAAGGAAGGAAGGAGAGATTGAAAAGGGAGAGCAGGTGGTGCTGCAGGTAGAGAGGGACAATATCCCATGGTACTGACTTTGAAACATAGGCTCTTGTTACAAGTAAGCAAATGTGTGTGAGTGTGCATGTGGATGTGTTTTCACTGCGGAGCATATAGCCCTGGTTCCAAAATCCTGGCTGGTGTTCATACATTTGTGCCACCGCCACACACACACACACACACACACAGGCACAATACAAGGCTTATCACAGAGAGCAGAACACTCTTCTGATTAATAGGCTATGGCACTGCAGAGTCACAAGCCAAACGAATCTGCTTTAACCAAACCTGGTTAGCTTCAGGCTGCAGTATTACCCCCAAACTGAACAAAAGCTGAATAGAGCATTGATCTCGTGTTCTGTAAAGTGCCGATGACTTTAGTCCTTCTGAAGCTTTTGGGAAATCAAATCAGATCAGACCAACCCAGTCTGGTCTGTAAAGGTTGTGCTCCAAAATCAGCTCACCAAGAAACCTCTCTTTTGCTCTCAATCCTTCATCATTGAAACATACTGAGGCTCGAGCGAGAATCTCACCTATTATTCAATTGCCAGCCGAGCATGAATATTAATTGTTTCGTCTGAGCAAGAACCAATCTTCTACCCATAAAGAACTAGATGTTGTTCATTATCATCACAGAGTTGTCTTTATTATAAAGAAATGTTCTTACAGTATGCTTATATGCATGAATGTGCAAGTGTGAGCGTGTGCACTCAGTGGGGGTTTATCTCAGACTATAGCTCATAGTTCTACATGTCTGGCGTTCTTCTGTGTGACATCATCAGCCATCTAGTGCAATCAATCAAGAGAACCCATTGTGCCTCACAAAAAGCCAATGAGCTGCATCAATAACTGAGCCTGCACTCCCCACCCATGAATATTCGCCGTAATGAACCAATCTCTTAGTGTAACACAGGCCTGGAAGTCAGGAAAAAAATAAAAAATAAAGAGGCTGTACAACGACGGGAATGTCCATAATTTGTCTCTTTGTCGCTCAAATATGCACAATTACAATGAGGAGCACCGAATGGAGAAACAAGCAGAACACATCAGGAACACACTGACTAATGTGTTGCTTTTCTCCTCTTCCATGTAAGCTAACATTGTTAACAAAAGGGCACTAGCTGACTGTAACCCATTCACTCTAATTCCCATCCCCCAAAGATGCAACAAGAGAAAGCAATGAGAGGAAACAATGGCAACGTTCACTCCTTCAAAATATCACACATGGAAGAATCACAGTAATGCCCTCCCTCAAGCAGCCTTCATTTTCATTAAGACAACATATTACTCCCCAGTCCCTATTAACCCAGGGACCCAGGCCATCCTGAGCTTGCACTAGCTAAAACACTTTGCACCAAAAACAGTGTGTTCATCACTTGGCCTCCCACTATTGCCATTAACTCTGTGCTAAGACCATTATTTAAACACTGAAAGCAGAGTGAGTAATTTGGAGCAACGCGGTGCCAGCTCTAACGTCTATTCTATAGCCGCAGCTGCAGTGTGTAGTCTGGAATCTGTCGAGGGGCCAGTAAGCGACGCTCCATTGAGCCTCCACAAACAACACAAGACAGAAATGAGCCACTGAGGCAGGAGAAACGGAGAATGTTTTTTCTCTAAAAGGAAGAAGACAGATGACAAAGCACAGTGAAGAGGGAGGTGTGGACAGAGAGAGGCACAGCAGAAAAGGAGAACTGGAGAAATGAGAAAAATATTGTCTTTATGATTTATTAATTATTAGTAATATGTTAGACATATGCACCAAGGGGCTAATGTGACATCAGCAGAGTGCTCTGGTAAAAAAGACATTTCTACCTTCCTATAGCAACATAATAGATGCACGTGAACCTTAATCCATAGTCCTTCCACTCACTGTGAGGCACATGGATCCCCCCTACCTGTGCCATCTCCGATGCTCTTGCCCACAAGCACACACACACACACACACACACACACACACACACACACTGTGCATCGTCTCCCCGCAGGGCACATCGTCCACCTCAACAGCAACAACAACAACAACAGCAGTGATATTTACAGCCAGGCCCCCACCCCTGGGAGGCCGGGTTTCTTGTCACGAAGCCGGCCCTCTCCATAGGTGACTTCAACAACCTCTGCCAGTCTGACAGAGAGGAGAGCTATTCTAGACTTCAACAGGAAGCACGACACTGGTGTGAATCCCACATCTGAGCCACTTCAATCCTCGAGAAACAATAACAGAGGTCTGGCCCTTGACGTCAATGCGGTCATAAAGGCAGGGACGAGGCTAGAGATTAACAGGAGCCCTCTGAGGGGGGCAGACCCTCTTCCTGTTGCTAGGAAGCTCTGAGTGTCTCATGTTTTGATGTGCTGAGAGTTGTTAGAAAAGAGACATGTTTAGAGAGAGGGATGGAGGACGACAGCTGTTTTCTGTCAGGTCAGATTGTTTATTATACTTTAGGACTTAACGTTCATTTTTACCAAATCAGCTGTGCCTGTTTATAAATGTAAAAGTATATTAACTGCAATATAATGTGCTTTAGCTGCATAGTTTTAGAGGTTTATAAAGCTGCTGTGTAGTGAAATCATGTCTATAAAACTCTCCAGAGCTCATCAGTGTGACCATTGTCATTGTAGGCATCGACCTTTCTG
The DNA here is from genome assembly GCA_034779795.1 of Ctenopoma multispine. Lineage (NCBI taxonomy): Eukaryota > Metazoa > Chordata > Actinopteri > Anabantiformes > Anabantidae > Ctenopoma > Ctenopoma multispine. The sequence continues at coordinate 6,898,551 of JAUYWH010000024.1, read as the reverse complement.
ATAAAAGAAATATGCTGGTTTGAGCCCCAAATAAACAATAAGAACTCGCTGTACGATGCTGGACACGTAAGCAGAAGCTGCTGACTCTCTTATCAGGCCATCATCGTTTGTGAGCAAAGAGAAATCCTGATTATAACAGCGGCTGCAGTATAGCAGCTCAACTTGCTGTACAAACAGCTGCACAGATGAACTCACATGTGTTCGCAGAAGTGGAGGAATTATTTCAGATACCAGGTGAACATGAACATTGTTCTAAGTACTTTGTTTGTTTAATTAGACATTGACATTTTTCAAAAAAGATAAAAATAGCTGCTATTATAAAAGGAGTTAACATGTGTAACAAGTAGGCCTCTTCTAACAGTTTATTTCCTGTCTCCCGTTAACTGTGCCAGATAACAACACTGCAAATGCTATGTTATGTTCAGAATTCATGTGAGTATGTACTATGCCACTGTGCTCGGTAGTGTGTTTGTTAGGCGCTAAAGTGGATGGAGTAAAATCTGCATAAATACATCTCAAAGCACTGTCATGCTGTTTTAAATGTATGATTTTTATTAAATTAAACTAGGTGTACAAAACAGACAACATAAACAAGTGATATTTACCTAGTTTATCAGGTCATTTGCACTGCCCAAGCTGCAAAGCCACCACAGTTACTAGAAACAAAATGCAAAAGTTCTGTCAAGAACAATAGTTTATGATGCAATTATCTCCTAAGCAAACACACAGTCATTTTTCTTTTTGTATGTAGCCTCTGTCTTTTTTAGTATTTGTGCTGTGTTGCATTTGGTCTTGTGCTGTACTCGCAAATTGTAAAAAAAAAAATAAGTTCTGCAAGTGCAAATTAAAGGGGATAATTAGAAAAACTCAAGGTTTCTCTAAAAAGATCCCTGATTATCAGCCCAGTAGCTGTATGATGCCTTTATGTAGCTTTAAAACACAAAGCAGAATGTTTGTCTTTGTTGTTGCAGCCCTGCCTCCTACAATTACTGCTCTGCATTAGTGATAATTCTGAGCGCCAGCCACAAACTACAGTGAAGGTTGATTGCCTCTGGCAGTGCACGGCTATCCAGTGTCACTGACATTTACTATTATTAAACCATTATTATGTCTGAACCTTAAACAGTAGCCTTTTGGTGCCATGCAGGGAATTCAGTTTAAGACATCTGAATTATCTGTAATGTTCTGTACTATATTCAAAGATACATTTTTCTACTACTAAAAAGAAAAGTCCACATATTTCACTAACATGATTTTAAAATTGATTTATACTTGATATTTTTGACTGATAATCCCATTTCTTATCTATTTAAAATGTGAATTGAAAATTTAAATAGCACTTATACTAATACAAAAACCATTTATATTAGGTTTACTTAGTATTCCTCATTGCTTGCTAAACATTTATGAGTATCTGTTATGATCTAGAGAGGCTCTTTAATACAGGTGACACTTCCTTATTGCCACTGTTGAGCAAATGCCATTTGAATTACATTAGAGAGAGTGTGGATGATCCTTTGGACCCTACGTGTCTCTTTCACACATATCAGGAATAGAGAAAGAGAGAGAGAGAGAGAGAGTGGTTTGAAATAAACATCCTGTAACAAACCACTGTCCCCATCAATTACGCGCTGCTGCGGAGTGGTGGACAAAATTGTGCAACTACTCACGTCAGCAATCAGTCGATTCAGATTTGCAGGGGAATATCTCTGCACAAGTCCGCTGCTGATTTCAATAAGTAACTCAGCTGTGATTTATAGACTTTATCCCCCACAGGCAGCATGGACAGCCAGTTCTAATGAAACACATTGGTTTGGATGTGATCTCAAGAGCCCCGATAGCTGCGCCATGTGGAAAAGAACATATGGATCACTAAGCACCTCTCCAACATTCCTGGGCAATCTGGAAAGGACACTGAGAATTTTATCACCACCATTGACTCAGCATTTAGACTGCGGAGGCATCCAACTCCTTGTTCCCAGTGGGATAAGCATCCTATCTGCCCTCTGGAAAAACAGGAAAAGGCCTCTTGTACATTGATCCTGTCTACTTGTGAAGTTTTGTCTTAATCATAGTTGGAGGACACTTTGTCATAGAGTTTGTGGTTGATCATAGGATCTAATTAAACACTGGAAACTGGTGGTTTCCTCTGCCAAACCTCAACTTCACGACAGCAGTGAATGTCACTGACACTTTTCAAAAACTCTATGTCAGTGATTGATGTAACTCATTCCTTACAAAAAAAAAAAAAGAGAGATCATCTTTGTGTTCTTGACCTGTGAGTCACTCCAGTCTGTCCATGAGCAAGAGGAGCCTTTTCGGACTAGCTAAACAGTTTAAAGCTTGCTAACTGTGAGCTCATCTGAGAATATGTCATCAGTTCCACTCGCAAATCTTGGGACCCTGAACGGACCTCGCTTTAGTTACGCTGTGTATCGAGCTACATTTAGACCATTTTACAAGACAAAAGAGGAAAGGGATTATAATGGCACTGTGCCATGGGGCATTGTATTTCATGGAACATTCATCATGATATAAGTTTCCTGATGATAAGGACTCTGTGTGGGAAGATACATGTGACATGCTGGTCACCTCTACCTCCTTTTGCTCTTTCTCTTAGTTAAAAAGGATATGTTGCTTGCTCTATTTAACATTATCGTTACGTACATGACGTTCTGCAAGCAGAGTTTCTTGCTAACGTTCATTCTATACATCTCATGCATCTCAGATAAATATAAGTTCAGAGAAACCGTATTTAAAAAGTTTAAAATCTCACATTGTCATTTCGCTGTTGAGTATTCAACTGATGTGGTTAGACTAGAGTCATGTGCCGCAAAACCATCATGTTGTACCAAAGTTGTGCATATCATTTTTATGCAGATTCCACCAGGTGTCACTCTAACCTATGATCCCCAAGTCAGACATTAGTGCCGAGGCCAACAGCTGAACCTGACTCGGACGGCTGCAAGAGGTGGGGTCAGTCAATCAGTCGTTTAGTCTTTGCTCTGCCTTCAGCGCCGGAGAGTTCACCAGAGGTTCAACTCTCCCCAGCAGAGGAGTGTGAAACCCAGTCTGCCTGCCACACTTTGGTCTGCTGAACCCAAGGTCCCAGGGGGAGGAAATGTTTTCCTGTTGCTGCAAAAAAAAATGCCCCAGCCTCCATGTGTGTGTGTGTGTGTGTGTGTGGTAAACTGCTTTAGCTGAGCATTGAAGCCATTTTTACATAATGATCATTAACGCTCTTTGGCAGCTTTGGCCTGCAAACCTTGACAGCATTCATCTTAAGCAAATGGAAGAGGAGAGAAACTCTTTGTGAGAAAACGAAGGAGGCTTTTTGATTTCCCTCAGTATGCACGGTTTGTGCTGCTCGGAGTGCGCGGAGATGGGAAAGAGACGGTGGTGAACAGGCCTACAGCACTTGAGAAACCACTGACAGACTGCGTTTCAAGGACACAATGTTTAGTTTGTTTTGCTGAGGAGTGAAGTTGAAAGTGTGGGCGTAATTCTCTATTTGTCTCTGGACTTCGACTTCCCTGAACCCTGTCATTTCTGATCTTTGGGGCACAGCTGTTTTCATACACAGTGGTTTCATGCAGTGTAAGTTCAATGTGTACATTATCAAAGTTTTCATTTATATTGATAGCATGTTACATAACCTCCGCAGCAGCTGCAGCTTCACAAATAGACAGGAATTTACATGTTCTAGACACAGTTTCTCTTTCTGTCTTTTCTCTACCGTATGTGTGCCTGTGTGTGTGTGTAAATATGCCAACATGTATGCGTGCAAGCACACATAATAACAGTGTGAAAAGGAAATAAAAACACCACTTTTAGTAGTAACTTAAGTTGGATCAAAAGCACTCAGACTGTACACAGCTTCATCCAAGCTGAGGGAAAGTGCTACATCTTAAGTGGTTAATGTTCACGCCACAATAGAGGAGCTGAAACCTGATGTGTTTCTTTAACGTGCACCAGAATCAGCAGCCTCTCTGCTTGCAAATATGGCCTGTTGTAGCACTAAACAGCACTCTGAGTTAAAGAAAGAAAGAAAGAGCATAAGAGGTGCTGCATTTGCTTCTTTCTCTTCTTTCGCTTGTGTGATCAATCATGCTAGACTGGAGCTCGTACTAATTCTGGCTAATGTGTGTAGAAGCCAGGTTAACCTTGTAAAAACCTTTCTCAGTCTTATTCGTTGGTTTTGGTCAGTCAGTCTGTGCTCATTACACTAGTATTAGAGGTAGGCATAAGTAAATAAGACTCAAAGCCCCAAATTCCCCTTTAAGGCCTCGTATGACATATGAAACCAGTGGTTGGATTTCAGTTTTAGGAGTCAAAACCAGAACATTGTAAAAAGGAGTTAAACAAACACAAAGTGTCCACAGAGTTTGCACAGTAAATATATACTGTTTACAGAGACAGAAGCTTAAATGCAGTATTGATGGCACGATGGTATGTTGTGTCTGCTCTTTTTGTGGACTTTTGTGGCGTTTAAGTAATGGGACAGTGAAGTCGTGGGATGGACCAAGAGCTCTCCACACCTTCAGGGTCAACATTCAGATTCCGAATTTTGGGTTCCCCAAAGATTTGGGTTCTGCTCTTAGTGTATTCACAGGTGGCGTGCTCTGCTAAACAAACCTTTAGTGTATCAGTGAATAACTGAAATGCCCCAGCTAAACATTACAGTATATAGTATATTCAACATTTTCCTCTATTAATCTGTGAACATCAGGCCTCTAGCCACTTAATAGTCTATTAGACGTTGTAAATGCTTGGCTTACAGTAATATGTCTGTCAACACGTCTCCTCCTGTTGATCAAACAGGGAGTTACTGTTCATTTTCGCTTCATTGAGGTGGACTTCCACTCATGTCCACTCAGAAAAGCATGAATTTTTAAATACTGTTTGCATGTGTGTATAAAAAGTTTTAACGTTGCTCAACTTGTGTTTCGAGGAACAATTTGCACTTAAATGTAAAACATACTGAATGTTTTGTTTAGTCTTTGACAGATATGTGGCTGATCAAGCTGTTGAATCATCAAACCTCTGACATAACACATGCCAACTGACTACGTGATTCATCCGAAATGAAGCTGCTATTCTTGACAGAGCAGGATATTTGTCCTACTCTTGCCATCCTGGAACATGTAACGATCAGAACTAAATCCATGTGGCCAGCCTATAAGTTTTACTGATGTCAATTTCCAATTCACAGTGTGCCATATCAACAGTGTCCTTTAGAAAAACAACCCCGATCAACAAAATAGCAGAAACCACCTTTATCTGATCTCAGCAGGTGTTGTCAGGCTGGACATATTTACTTAGTGGTAGAAAGCTCCAGAAAGATGAGGAAGAGTTTGACTGACAAGAGCAACCCACTGTCCTTGACATGGAGCAAATTTAGAAATCAAAACAGCCTTCATGATGGAAGAAACCCCCCTCAGTCAGACACTCAAGTTTTCACAGGTTTTCATGGAGAAAACAGAAAATAAATATTGTGAGAAAGATGCATACATGTCAGTGACATGTAGATAACTGGAGATAGTTTAATTTAAAAATGTGTATAATGCAGAATATTCAGAAGAAGAAAAAAAGTTAAATATCACCTTATAGTAGATGTGTCAACATTTTGAAAAACAACTATAACCATTTATGTCGATTCAAGCATTGTATTTGTATATATATTTGCGATGCGTACTAGTCATAACCTTAACCACGTCTAACACTAACCTCTCTGTACTTGAATTAAACAGTAACTGCTACTTTCTTCAAGTGTGGGCTCCACCTCTTTGGACTGTGCTAAGAGGCTGATTTGTCTCATGCAGATTAGTTGGTTGGTTTCCAAGGCAACCTGTCAATTATTTGTTCCAGGAGCTTTGTCTGAAGCCTGGTTCAGCTCTCACCCTTCCCCTCTACTGTGACCCAGCGTCCCATCCTCAGTAACATCATGTCAATGATAAACCTCTCAGGAATATCCGCCGAGCAGCACTAAACAGGCGCACAATGACACGAGACAGGACACTGCAACACAAAAGAAAATTTTGAGAAGCGTACTGCTGAACACTGAAAAATAAAGTACAAAAGAGAAAGCGAAGCTATTCAGTGTGCTCTAGATCTTATGACAAATTGCTTGGTTGTTGAAGTCACAACTGCATGCACTGGTGCGTGTTAAGCATATGGGATAATCATTTACAGGTTTGAGTGGTAATTTATGAGGCTTGTTTGCTGTTAAAGAAATACCATAGCGCAATCTACAAAGGTAGTCAATGCCAAAATCATTGTCAGATGAATTTAATTTCTGTTTACTCTGCTGAGATGTCTGATAAACCGCCAGTTCTCACAAGCAGGAAAAACACCACAATCATACATACCAAAGAAAAAAACCACAAACCAGCTTGTGCACAAAAGAAAACAATGCTTCAGCGTAGGACAGCTGTCATTCATACAACACCTTAGACAGCTTCATATTTACTGCTATGTATTTCCTCTTATTGAAAATATTTCCTGATAAGTGTTTATGATGCATTTTAAAAACAAATAGCTGTTTTAATGAATACTCTGCTATATACTGTTAGTGGTATCGATTTAATTATGATGGTAAATTGCCTTTGCCGTAATTGCCAGAAGAAATGGATCATATAATTACATCTTCATGTGCTGCTGAAACTAAAACACGTTCATGCCCATTGCGATGTAAATACTCAACTGTTTACATCGAGCCACTGTGTGTAAGGCTGATGCAGCCATATGTTCTTCAAAGAGGTGGATGTGTGACTACTTGCTACAGGTTGTCTTGGTCTACTTGCTCCTGCAGGACTCCTCCAGGTGACCATCTGGATGGGGTTTTCAGCTAGGAGCAGAGAGCTATTTTAAAACAAGTAGAGGGAAGTTAAATGACAATCATGTAAATGTACTCCTCGAGGCAGAACCATGGAGGGGAAGTTGAAAATTGGTGAATGTGCCCTTAAAGATGTAAACCTGACAGATTATGATGTTACACAGCAAACTGGTTGAAATATCCATTTAAAAGTCAGTGATGTCATCCATGTCAGTCAACCAGCAAACTACCCTGATTCTAATACGTGTGAAATAATAATTAGACCCGTGGGACTGAACAGCGGAGTACAGCAGTTGAGAGTCTGAATCAGCACTGAGGCTATTTTGGTGCTATACAAGAGGTTAGAGGTCAGTAACAACTGAGCATGTTTTCCACTAACACAGGAAGGGCAGAGCGAAAAAAAAAAAAAATAGAAGAGCAATGGTTGGGCTCCTTGGCTTGAAATTAATTTTTAAAGGAGTGCACGTTCGGCCCAAATGAGAGATGGGAATGTTTATTTGTATATTTTATATATTTATTTTATATATTATTTATGTAAAGCCACCTAAGTAATTAATTTTTAGTGGATAATATATACCTGAGGAGGGACCAGGCAATAGACGGTAATGAAAGAGTGGCAGCTTACAGTATATAAAACATAAGTATAGTTCAATTGCTGTAGAGCTATAATAGAGTTCAAATATGCTACATGCTTTATCATTTCACTTCTGCCTCATTCAGCACTACTGTCATACACAGTATTTATTTTCATATTGTTTCTGAAGTCTCATGAAAGGTCAGTCTGCCTTTATGTATACACAACGTACCTCTGACACAACAACTCTTAAACCGGACTTGACTTCTGTTTAAGTCAGGCCCTGTGGTAAAATGTTTGTCTCCTCTAACTCTGCAGGCTGCACTCCATCCTGTGTCAACAAAAACAGGAGCATCAGTACTTAGTAGAACTTACAAGTGAGTAAACACATGCTGTAAATCTCTGTAATTACAGTAGTTTTAATTGTATCTGCTGTGTATGTTGCATGTTTTTCACATTTAATAACAGTTTATAGTCTTTAATCGCTCTGAGAATATGGTGCTGTGTAACCGAGACAGAGAAAACAAATCTTAGTAGGAGGCTGTTGTTGCAGGTGACCTGAAAATACAATTGTGCACTGTTGCTCCTGTTGCTGTGGTATTTGAACCCTACATGTCTGTATACAACTATTATGTTTCATGTTCAATCCTATGCAATAAATGCTGAAAATAAGCCATTTTTGTTTGTTTTGTTAAGTTAGTAAAATAAGAAAATGTGAAAAACACAGATGCATTTAAAGATTAATGTTCAGACATCAGTGCTTCTGTTTACAGTACTATTCCACATCTATCCTATTCTTTTCAGGGGTGTAACATAGATGTGCTGAGTGGCAATGCAAACGTTTTTGTTGATCTCTCACATAAACAGAGCACCAAAGTAAGAGCTTCAAAGTTTGCAAGTTTCCAGGAATCGAGCAAGGACTTCCTTTAGCAGAACAGAAGTCTGTAACAGAATAATAACCAATATGGAAATGTAAATTCACTTCACTGGTGTAGATACACATTCTGCCCTGGTAACAGTAACAGTGGTGTTTTTTTTTTTAAATAATAGAATACATTCTACATATTTTTTAGTTTGAAACTAAAATCCTTAAATGTTTTCTCTCTGAGCATCAACCTCCAGTCTTGTTTAAATCATAGTCCACATGATTTGATGTTGAATAGGATCTATCCATATGCTCCATCAACCTGTCTGTTATTGTCCCTCTCTGGGATTTGTAGGTCTGGCCGCTGAGTCATAAATGTCCTCCGTGATGAACTTGGGCGAGGAAAGATGCATTAATCCGACATAATTGTCTCAGACCATCTGTCTGTCTAACAATGCATTTGTTCAGCATTTCATCATCTGTCTTTTTTTGAAATCACATACGTTGGTCTGAACATAGCATAACATACCAAATTTTCACAAAAGTTCAAATAAAGTTCATTTTTCTCATATCTAGGCTCTTGCAGTTCGACCCATCATAGCTCTCTGTGATGATAACTTTTTACAGAGAACATTTTACAGCAATTGTTGTTGTTGAGCTACAGGTAGCCCACATGAGAAACCAGATTTTATAGAAGTGCCCAGTTTCAAATAAAATATTTGTTAGGAAGTGAAAAGTGAAACAGAACTCTTAAGTTGTTTCCCAGTCTGTGGTTCAACTTTGGCCTGTTGTGTACCTCTGAATAAACTGTTATTGTTTTTAACATCCAAATAAGCCGTTTAAATAATTCAATGTAACTGTGTTAGTCTGTGTACCATGCTGTGAGATAGTAAGTTACAATAATTATTTTTTTAAGTGTATTTGGATAATTGGATCTTTGGGAAATGGGATAAGAGAGGAGTGGTACGTCTCACTGCTCTGTTTGGTCATTTTTATAATTGCGCTGAAAGGCCTAAAGGAAGGTGCAGTGGTAAAAGCATTTCCTTGGTCATACACAATAAATCCAGTGTTTCTGGTCAGATATACAGGGGAGTTTTTTTTTTTTTCATTTTCTTTCAGTGTGTGTGTGTGTGTGTGTGTGTGTGTGTATGTGTGTTTGGGGTGGGGTAAGTGCCTTAATACACACTTCCTTATGAGAGAAGACTGGCACCTGGGCCCTCACTGCTGCAAAACCAGCAATTAAGAGCCATTTGCATGATTGGCAGTTAGCATATTCCCTTACTGACTAATACTTAACATATGGTGGGGTATTTACATTGTGTATTTTATACCGTATAATAGGCTCCCACATTTTGTTTTGTCTCACATAGTGCACTATACTCTCAGCCTTGCTCTCACTGAGTCGCTTTAGGAACATTTTAGTAGGTTTAGTTAAGGAAGTAGCATGAATAAACGATGCACTGCTAATAGGGGGAACTGTATTACTTACTGTTTTCATGCTGAACACATATAAAGGTCTGCACACCCTGTGTGGGTCTAACGTTATACATGTCCCGTAGTTACATCATCACTTTGAGGTGCAGTGGCCAGCTATATATGTTCTGTGAGCGGGATGCAGGCCCTGTGACACACTTAAACTGAATGAGTAATTGCATAACTCTGCAAAGCTGAATGGCTTAGGTCAGTGTCTGCTGGAGACAGATTATCGCTGATTGTTTTGCTTTACAAAAAAAGAGATAATGTAACTTTCTGATGAAGTTGCTTTTTTCCTACTTTACCATAAGTTTATATAGTAAGTTTATAACTCTCTTGCAACAGTGAGAACACTTCTAAACCTAGACACGCGTACTGCTGTCTAATTTATTTTCGGGTTGGTGCACTATAGGATGAAACTGCTCCGCTGTAATGAACGCTTCATTAACAGCTGCCCCCGCGTCTATATCAGCATGTTTAATTTAGACGTTGGCGCGCACATTGCAGTCAGTGCATTCATGGTCGCTGCTAAATGACAGATTACTCACATTTGTGTGAGCCTGTGTAATCCGATTCCGCTCCAGTTCATTCTGTGCAAATCTCATGTCGTCATACTGTAGCCTACAGTAGGAGCGCTTCAGCTTCACGCAGGCGTAACCAAGCGCACGCAGAGTCGTCCAACCCAGGTGCACTTTGCATGGCTGTGAATTATGTCAGCAGCTGTTTGACGACTGTTAGGGAAAAAAATTTCAAGTCACATTATGTCCGAAAAATTGACAACAGGTAGCGTTAATTATCATTTTTACTGAGATTAGACAGTTTGCTTGTTTGAGTTCTGCTGACACAGACGGTCCAACTGTTGCAGCCTGCGCATTTTTCTAAGGCAGTATTGTCTGTTGTTGTTATACGACTAATTATTAGAATTGCATCACATTACTCGTATCTACAATAACAAAATAACACAGCAGCAGCAACAATGTCATACCTGGTCCAAAATAAGAAAAAACGCGGAAAGGAGAAGCATTATCTATCATCTTTATAAAAATCTCCAGACGACTTAAATAATGTAGTGCGCGCGTATTGTATGTATATTATAACAGCTCTAGAAGAAGTAATGAATAGTTTATTGCGTATTTCTATTTAACTTAACAAAGCATTATTATTCTGTTAAAGTGGATATTTTAAAAGTCGTATGTAAATGAAATTATATTTATTTTTTCATATTTAATGAAGATGAAGTCGTTGTAATACATTTCTTTGGTTTATGCACTTTCAGGAGCCTCTGTGTTTAATGGGTTGCCTCTTTTCATCTTTTTTTTTTTTTATTTCCCTTTAAATCTACAAATAATTGTCCATGAATCTTAGATGGTTTTATTTTATTTTTATTTTATTTATGAGGCGATGTATGGAGAATTGATGATGACGTGCGTTCGCTGTGGCTCTGGAGCATTTGTTTTGGATCCACGGAGCCGACGCTTCTCCTCGTTGTCTCCATCGACTCGCTCGTCAGTCGATTTCCTCACTGTACACCAAACTCGCTGTGCTCTGACCACTGCAACTTTTGCAGAGACTCCTCTCACTCCACAGACATGTCGCACAATAGCTGAAGCAAACCTGTCATCGCGGCTCATCACCAGAGCCTCCACAAACACACGGCCGCTTTGGATTTGAATCGCACAGCCTCTCTTCTGTCGCTTTCCTCGCATCGGACCCAGCGTTTGAAAACGCCTGGATATGAATTATGAGCATTTTCCTCACTAATGAACTGGGCCAGTAATGCAGGAGACCGCGGCGACTCTCTCATCAGTGTTTCAAGATGGCAGATTTTTATTGAGTTTTGAACAGAAATCTCGCTTTATTTTTTTGCCATGAATAACAGAAACCCTTGCACCGATGGCCCCTGTATACGAAGGTAAGGTGGGTTTAGAAAAATGTGCTGTTTTCTTTCTCAGTCTCGGAGCCTCCGGTGTCAGTTGTGATACAATTGAACTGCGGCTGCTACGGAGGGAAGAGATGCGTTGCACCCTCTCCTCTTTCTGTCACCAAAATCATTATTTGCATTATGTTTTCTAAACGTACCGCGAGTAGGCTGTCAGGTTCCCTGCAGCTCTGCGCGTTTGTGTATGTGTGTGTGTGGGTTTTTTTTTTTTTTGGTCACTGTTAAAGAATATTAGTAAATGCACAGTTGGGTCGTGGAGCCAGTCTGAGCTGATAGGGATGCGGACCCTCGCGAATAAGGTCAAAGACGAACCTGTGCTTAATAACATAGCACACACACACACACCTGGAAATGTTGTGTTTTGTCCTCACGTTTGTTCCTGGTAGAAATTATAGCTGCGCTTGAAGAAGGAGAGGGAATGAAAAGAAGGTCGGAGACCGATCGCTCAGAGTATCGCCTCAATTCACTCTCCTTCTTCTACCTCTTATTCTTTTTTAAACAGCAGTCCTAAAGCTGACAGTTTTTTAGATCTTTCACTGCCTCGGTGCATTGATTCTTATGTTTTATTTTGCTTCCGGAAACGAAAGGGACGCTTTAATACAACATATTCGCTATCGCTGCAGCATTGTGGCTGTGACTAATCCAATTGAGAGAATGCTATCCTGTATGCTTCTGTAAATGATTTGCTGTCAAGCAGTTTTGTTTTGGGTTTTTTTTTTCAATTTAAAGAGTGTAACGCACACACAAACAATGTGTTTGCTTTGCGGTGTCGCAAGGTGGGTTGTAGCCTAAATGTGAAACAACGCAAGCGGCCCATTATAACCCGTTCATGATTAAGGACTGATGGTCCGACTGCAACTACATCAATAACAGTAATATATTGAACAGTGTAATACAACATGGGCACCAGTGTGGTACAAATGCATGCAGTTTGATCTTATATCTGGATGAAATTCACATGTATCATTCAGAAGTACTGGAGAGATGCTCTGTTTAAATACACCAGAGCAGATGATAGCCTGTAACAGACTTCATAAAGGAAACAGGGGTTTCCAAGAAATCTGTAGCATCTGCGAACTGTATACTAACACAAAGCATATAATGACCCTTGATGTTTCCAGTATTTATTTTTGAGCAGCCTCATGTTTAATATCTTCTTTTCTGCTCTGTAGTCCCTCTGCTGGCATTAAAGGGAAGCCCTTCTTTTATATTCACATCGACCATTAAGAAAAAGAAAGTATTAACTTGCTACACATTTGAAACTGTCACATAGAAATGTCACAAGCATAAGCATAAGTAGGTTGTAATGGTAATATTTAGGTAATAGCCTGCTGTAGAAGATAAGGCATCTTGAAGAACATGACAACAAACTCTTCACTAAGTGCTGCTTTGTCCCTGTAGAAATATTGTAGTGATTTTTCATTAGGGGTGTTTAGAGGCATAGCTTGAAACTCCGGTGTTTCAACATGAAAAGGAAAGTTGAAATGAGACTCCTATGCAAAAGGTAATTAGTGTAAATTACATTCCTTGGCTTTTCCCTTCACCACACAGAGGAAGAGAAGGGAAGAGAAAGAGGCGGCAGGGGGAATTAATTACCTTGCCTGTCCTCCTCAGTGCTGGAGAGGAGTGTTATGTAGAGCAGTCATGGAAATGACTAAAGTCTCCGGTGGAAAATAGGTTTGGGGGGCCCTTCACATAGAATGAGACCAGCTATAAGTGTGATTACTCACCCTTGGCTGCAGAGAAACTAATAACTTAAATGTATATGTTTGGCTACTTCCCTTCATAGTTTAAAGTTGTGCTTGCTGAGGAAAACCTGTTTACAGCAGATGTGTTTATTTACTGAAGAACTGGAATTCACATTTAGAATAACTTATTAGAAAGTGTTTGTTTAAACGAGATTGACATAATCAAAATCAGATTGTGATCATTGTGCCTGCATCAACTCGCCTATTTTTCCTGTTGGTCCTGCTTCTTTTCTTTCTTTAATGTTGCCTTTGGTCATTCTTGGCCCAGACAGACGGCCATCAGGCAGTCCTGCTGGCAGGCAGGGCAGAGGACTGATCGCCCTGGGAGCTTGGTCTCATAACCCAAACTGACACCTTGATGGATGTCTGATGAAGAGAACACGTCCAGCAGCCCCCAGCTGCGGAAAACCTAATATTTAGATACAGCGAAGCCTTGCCTGTCTGCCCACCTGCCCTCTTGCCTGCATGGCAAGATACTGGTGAAGTGCTCATGCATGCATGTGCATATGTCTCTATCTGTGCATAAGCCTGTACAAATGTGCCATCAACCATTTGTAGGGCAGGCCTATGAGAGGATTAGACAGTTGCAGAACTGGGCACCAGGCAGGAAGTCAGCCACATTTGCAGATCCGACTCTAACAGGTCAACCATTTCTATATAAGAAAAGCTTCATTCATGGAAAAAAGGACAGAGTATGAGTCAGAGTGTGACTGATTGTGATGCTGATGATGATAGTGACAGGTGCTGCAGCACCAGAGCCAGATTAATGTTTTATCCATCCATATGGCCATGATGTGTTAATATGACTTACAATAACCCTGTGGTTTCTGAGCATGGTGAATGCTCCACGGCCTCACTCAGGCTATGTTGCTGTACGAGGACACGACAAAAAGACACACAGAGTAAGACTTTCTCATAAACTCCTCAACTCATTCTGTCTCCCTCCCTCTTCCCCTCATGCTTGTTTGTAGCTTGATTGATATCTTCCTCGCAGGCCGTGACCCAGGCTTTGAGTCCAAGGTTGCAGCTTTTTAAACTTTGATTAGAATTGCAGGAAGAACCCTGGGGGCCTTCGGGGGCCATGGCAGGGCCACGCCCCATAGTGGAGTCAGGGGAACTGAGGAGGGTCTTTTTTCCTGACTGTTATGACAAGCAGGGCGGTGTGTTTAGCTTTTCACTGTCCAGAACAGAGAAAGAGAAAGGCCTGGGGAGATAGGATAGCCAAACAGTTCTTAAGAGATTGGGTGATGTTAAATAGCTCAAAGGCAGGGACAGTCATCACTCCACAAATCCTTGTAGGTGCCATTGTGAATGTTTATGTCTTGTTTTTCAATTTCACTCAGTGCCAGTTTTTATTTGTTTGTTGACCCGATGCATCACCTTATGACTTGTTTGGAAGGCTGTTTGCCCAAAAAGGGTTATGAAAATGGATAAGCTGCCTTTAGAAGTATCACTTTTGCATTATTCAAAGATTCCCAATCTGAAAAGGAAGTGAAATCCAGTGTTGGGGGATTCTTTGTGCTATTGATTTGCTGAAGCATTTAGTAGAAGAAGCTGAGGATTTGGAAGAAGATAGTATGTGAGTTTTATGTGAGATGAGGTATGTGTGTCGCTCTCCATTAAAGACAGGGGAATATGTGAGCTTGCTGATGTGCTGAAACAGTTCACAGGTGCGATCTGAGGGTTTTGGAAACGAAGGGAGGGAGGGGAGAATCAGCTTGAACTGAAGTGACAGATTAGTAGAGGCCAGTGAGACACAGGAGGCCCAGGCTTGAATACGAGCAGAATACTTCTGGCTATTTCAGCAGTCTCAACTTTTCATATACTCTTTTCAGCAAATTTCTCTGGAGTAGAACTGCCTCCAGTGCCCCAGCACATCATTCTTCTGGCTCTTTTTTTTGTGTGGAGCAAATTCAATTTAGATGCAAGGGGACTGTGCAATTCCTATTTTCTCCTCAGTCAGTAAGCCTCCTGTTTTAGTGCTTCTGCCATATGTTTCAGATCTCTATTTGAAACGACTCTGAAAGCAGGGCTCTGAGGTCCTTTAAGAGGAAGACCACATCAGTTGCTGACATTAGTTAGTTTTTATTGAAGGGGATGTGAGGTTGGTTGGGATGGAGCCTTAACCCTTTCAACTGCTTACCCAAGGCATTTTAATGTTTGTTGTCATGCATGGGAAAGGTCCAACACCCCCCCCCCCCCCCCCAACCCACCCCCACACTACTGATTCACAGTGTCTGGTGTTGGCCTGTGTGCAACAGCTGACTAGAAGTGTAACAACTTCCAGCCCTCGTTAGGAGAGTAGTGTAACAGGTATCGTAGTTGCTTTAGCTGAAGTTTACTTCAGTATTTAGCTTAGTATGCAAAAAGAAATAACCATCCTCTCTGGTCTGTCTACACATCTGCATGTGTATGACACTGTATGTGTGCAGTGTACTGTATATACGTTGTACCGGCGATGGGGACACAATGCGAACACCATCACAGTGCCTTTGATTGTTTGAATGAATTCTAAATGTGTCATTTGTTCTCTAAATGGATATGTAGCCTTAAGTAAGCTGTTTTTTTCTCTGTGGGGTGCCACAGTACCTAAAGAAATGTTCACCTCCTCGTGTTTGAGGATCAGCAAGAGAGAAGAAAATAAATGAATGTCCCTCTTAGATTTAAATAACCTCCTCTGGCTAAAAGTAATGCAGTAACCGCTCTTCAGCTCTGAGGATGAGAGTAGCATGTGTTAAAAAGTGGGATGTTGAGAGTCCCTGTACCTCTGACACATCTATGCCTTTGATCTGCTGTGAGAACTGCAGATCAAACAAAGGTTCACAGTGAATACGGCCTTTTGTTAACTTGTGCCTGTTAAGCAATAATTACACAGGAATTCCTAGAGCATAAAGGGCATTATATATGATGAGGGTGTCAAGTCATTTTTTAAAATGTGGATAATAATGCACAGTGCAGCATGAGCACGATCTGCATTTTGCTCACATGCCTTATTTTGCATGCTCACTTTGCAATCTCTCATCATCCGCCAATGACCCTCACCAACTCCCCCCCCCACACCCCCATACACCAGCAACCACCCGACGTTTCTCTGCCCCACCCCCCGCATCTATCTCTTATCTATCCTTCCGTCCTACTCTGTTTGTTGATAAGCCGAGAGGCCATTGGCCAGCACACATGGTGCCCATGTGACACAGCCTGATGGCCAGATTGGAAGCCCCCATGTGTCTGTGTGTGTGTGTTTGTGTGTGTCTGTGTGTAATTGGAGGCTGGTTTGAGAAGGGGTCTGGCTACTGTAGCTTTTTTGTTCTCTCTAATCATAACCCCCACCCAAAAGCCTTCAGACTGTCCCATCGCTGCCCGCCTCACTCAGTCCCCCCTGGCTTGTCTTATTGCACCATCCCATTACTAACCCACCCCCACCTCTCAAAAAGAAAATCAGAAAAAAAACAAAAACACTAGCTTGTTTTTGGCTTGCATTGTTGCAGGCCTTAATCCTATTGTTTGTGATTATGTCCCCACCATACCAATCTATTTGACATCGCACTATCTGGAAGAGAGCTAGCACTGCTGGCTGTTTTTATTACTGGCTCGTTTGGCCTTTCATCTCGATGTGTCACATTGCACAAGCACACATGAAGCTTGTAAAAAAAAAAAAAAGTTGCACAAAACCTTGAATGTGGTGCAAAGACAACAGATGATGTAAGGTGCTACAGCTGGATGGCGAGGGCAACCACTTCACTCTCAGCCACTTCATTTTAACAAAAGATCCTAACCATCTCCTCCCATTACATAAAGCGTGGAGAGAAAAATGGTTTGCAGTTTTTAATCAAGCCTTTCATAACCTCCACATTTTTCCTCCTCTTCTGAGGGAAGGAGACGGGGTTGGAGGGTAATGATGGGGAAGGAGAGGGGTGAGTGTTTACAGACAGATATTAAAATGAGCAGAGGACTGAAGACCACAGTAAGTTTAGGGCATTGAGGTTGAGGGTTTTACGGTATATGCTCTCATGTTTATTGACGCAGACACAGCTATAGGCTCTACCATGTGCGGGCATCCAGTGTGGACTAAGTGCCACCGCCAGCCCCATTTCCACTCCTGGCTCCAGCCCCTCTCGGTCATGGAAGGGAAAAGGAGCAATGGGAGACTGCTGGCGGCCTCTTCACAGATGGCTGCAGGTACAGCGATACGCTTGGCTGATAACCAAAGGACTTCAAAGCTCAGACGAGCGCTCAAGCCCATTTCTGTCCAGAGCCAAGAGGCAAAAGGCATAGAACAGAGAAAGGAGGCAGCAATAGGCAAGGACAGGGGTAGTCAAAAGAGTCAACAGGCATGGAAATGAGCAGCTTTAGCCCTTTACTTTGACTCTGCACACTTTGCTCTCATATTCTTTCTCACATACTCTCATCCTCCACTTTTCATCTTTTTATTCAATCTTTTCTCTTTTTTCCTCCTTCTACTATGTATTTGTCATTATTCTGCTACAGTAAAAGCAGTCGTGTGTTGACACATCCTCTCACCAGCCAGAAATGGAACTATAATGTGATGGTCACTGTTAAAGATGTTTGACCCTCCCTCTCAAGTGATTTCTTTTTTTGTTAACTGTTTCAGATCAGTGACTTTCTGAGAAATCCTTTATTCTGTGTGAGAAATCATGTTCACTAGACAGTAAACCAAGACATTACATATCAAAAGGAGCAGGAGATGGAAATGACAAAATGTACTGATAGAAATCTCTTAGATGTTGTAAGAGTTTTAGAGTCATTAAATGTAGTAGAATGGTGCTTGTGCCTATTTAATATTCATATATGTGGAGAAAGTGATTTCCTCGTTACTGCTGATGGCTGAAAACCAAGCTTTTATGAGCTTTTAAAGGATAACGTAAAGAAGGAGAGATGCTGAGAAGTAATTGATTCAATTAGACAATCCAGTGGTTCCTCTAATTCTACTCCAGTAGTGACATGAGAAAATGCTGAATGCCCCAGATGTAAGAAATATTTCCTCACAACTGAAATACTGCTGCATGAACATCTCTGAGGACATTTAGTAACATTCAGTTGCAGCATAAGTGTGTAATTATGGTTGCTTAATAGCACTGTGAGTCTTTTTTATTAAAAAACTGTTAAATTTAGGATCCCCAGAAAGGTTTGAAGAAGAGTATACTACCTTTGGTATTTTCATTATTTTCTTATAAATGGTTTAATAAAGTCCTTTTCCACTCATCTTATTATAGTAGATTTATAATAGAAATCTGAAGTGTTTCTTAAGCTTTGAGAAACTTTGCGTGCTCAAAACCAAATGACTTTTGTTGCTGGAAATGTTTCTTGTGCAGTCTTCATTTAAGTATTTACGAAATATTCTATGCTTTCGCAGTTAACTTATAGAATTCAGGAAGAGAGAAATAGTGGTATCTGTCTATGGGTCTGGTTCCAAGTGTGCTGCAGCATAAAAAAAAACAATAAACAAGCTGCACACATTTTAGATCCACTCCTCACTTCAAAGCCTCAGGCACATCATGGCCAGCCTGCAGCTCTCTGGCAGCTTTTTGAACTGACCCCTCCATTCAGCCTGAGAGACAGAGAAGGAGAGGGAAAATGGCAGTGAGATAGGGAATGACAGAGATTGAAAAAGTAAGGCAGAAATAGGAGGGAGGCAATGAAGCCAGGGTAGAGAGATGAATACCTTCTTTTGGGGGCCCATGGGCCTCAGGGGTTCTGCCAGAGGTCAGATGAGTTGGGCGGTTAGTTTTGGGAGGGGGGGGGGGTCACTGGTCTAAGTGGGATTTCTGAAGTGGTGGTGGTAGTGTTGTTGGGGGTCGCTGATTTCACCCCTTGTCTCCTTTAACCTGTCTCCTTCTTGAATCTGGGATCAGCGCTGTCCAGCAAGGCGCCCGTCTCCTCGGCTCCCCTGACAGAGCTCAGCAGCTGCTAACATACACAAGCACTCTCTCACCCCACTTCCCCCACCCACACCCACTCCCATAACTTTTAGAGAAGCTGGCTCAGAAAAAGGCCAAAAGTTGACCTTTAGCTTTGAGGACCAGTTCTCTTTCCCTCGCTGCTACAGAGGAGTTCAGACCAGTTGTTTTTACCTCATTAAGCCTCAGCGAGAAAAGACATCTGCATTCACAAACATTAAACTCAAAGGCATTTGGACATAAACGTGGCAGCATTACAAGTGTCATCCATTTCAGTAACATGGACTTCATTCAGATTCCAACGTTTTGACAGCTTGGACAAAAAATACCTCAGCTTGTCTAACAGACTAAAAGCATTTCTCTCTTTATTCACAGTAAAGCATCTTACAGTACGATGAATCATTATTTATTGACTTCCCACAGCTCATCTTTTCCATCTGTTAAAAGTGCTCTCAGCTACTACTGAGCAGGGAGTTTAGAAACATCACAGACAGAGAACCAAACTGGCATATCCATTTACAGTAAATGGATCTTGTTTTTAGTAATTTACTAAACAAAGATTGTCATAATTTCTATAATTCCAAAAGCAACAACTTCAAAAAAGAGCAATGGTCATGTTCTTTTTTTTGAAGTTGTTTACCTTTTAATCAAGCCAATCCAAATGTGTACTTCACATACACGACCACACAGTGTGTGGGTGTTAAACTGGTGGTCAGAATAGCCATTTCCTCTCTGGTTTTGGCTGCTATTTGTGACCGTGAAGACACTGTAAATATAATCGGCTGAAGTCATGATTTTCACGCTGAATCAGATGCAGAGGGGTGAGTTGGCTAGCCATATTTATTACCTCAGCTCTGTGCCCAGGAGGACGCAACAGCCAGGTTTATGACACACTGCCATTTGTATTAAGGGCACATATGTCTTGTTAAATGGCTGTGTTATAACATGTTTTTGTGTGTGTGTGCTATAATCTTTTAAACACTGTTTGAATATATATCGTAGTGAGCCTGTTTGCTTTGTCAAAGGAAAGACAGAATGATTGAAGGAGAGACGGTTAAAAAGAAGATGAAGAGAGATTAAGAGACTAAAACAATTTATTAAGCATGCATATGGATGAGTCACCTGCAGCATGAAGGCAGGGGTGCATGTTGAGGCATTTTAGATGGAGAAAAATGCATCTGTAGTTTAAATTAGTCTCATCTGTGGCCTTAATAGGCCCTGAGCAGCAGCTTCACACACCCCACTGAAATATCACACAGTCCTGCTGCCTGAGGAGGCATGTGCACCATCCCCAGCTTGTATTTGATAGTGGAGAGGATAGGGAGGTGTGTGGGTAGACAGAAGGAAAGAAGGCCAGTCACATGTGTAGATTAGGGAGAGCCCTGTATGTTGTCTTTGAGACAGTAAAATGTGGGTGTCTTACACTACAGTCAACACTTATCATTATCAAACATACTGACTGACCTGGATGTCACAACTCGGCAGTCAAAAACACTTCGCACCTTCTGATTTCAAGGTGACGACTTGCGACAACTAGGCATTGGTAGTAGTTTTTACATGTTGTGAATAAAACAAACATGCCTAAAATATTTCCCAGCAACTGATACTATGTTTCTTAAAGACAAATATCCCTACGAGCTTGCCATTTGTTTCTGTGCTTTGGAAATACCGGGAAGTGATGGCTGTGCCTTTGTGTGATTGGTCCCCAGGTGCCTGTTCAGGTTGGACTGGTTGCTCTGTTGTTGGGGTTCATTGCTGGGTTTCAGAAGGGCGGGGCATTATGATAAATACTCCTGGGTGTGTGTGCATGTTTGTGTGTATATTTTGGGGTGGTGGTTTTGTGCATTCTGAAACTGCATAACTAAGATGTTAAAGCTTTAGTTGAGAAAGTCCTGCAGAGACTCAGAAAGACCTAGATGCATGTCTGGTATGCATGGGGTACGTGCACACATTCTCCACACCTGCATGAGGCTGTGTGTGTGGTTCATCCTGAGTGGAGGTGAGCATGTTGTACAGGACAGGAGTTGGCTCTGTTGGATATTAATGCAGTAGCAGACTTTGACCCCTGAGTCATAAACACACCCAAAACCAATGTTTAGTAGTCTGTTCCATGGGACAGGGCAGGGTGGAGCGATGATGCCGTCTCCTCACTGCCCAAGACTATGCTCCCTCCAACTGCCATCTTTTCCCCAACTGTCTCAGTCTTTGCCTTCAGTTTATAGTATGTGTATATATATATATATATATATATATATATTTTTTTTTTTGTCAAGACAAAGGGTAAAGATTTAAAACTCACAATCTTATTAGTGGGTAGTAGCCAATCATATACATAAATAATAAAGAACCACACAAAATGGAAATTGTGGTGGTTCATTGTTATTACTTTTATGCATTTTGAAATTATTTTGCTTTTCTTTATTTATTTCTCTCTGACAGTCTTTTCATTCTGAAAGCATTTTTTACAAACCTCATTCCACTCTCGGCCGTTGGTCAAATGAACATTCAAGCACGTGTGACCGTCTGCATCATTGTATTTCGTTTTATGTTTGCATATCTCTGGCTTTTGTCCTTCAGAAATCCTTTCAAAACCTCAGGTTGCAGTTCGTTGCAAAAACAGCAAGGAGGGCCACTATTCACATTAACAATAAAACTCTGGTAATTCAGTGTGTAGGTTATAACACAGCAAAAATAGCACGCAACTTAATCCATTCTGCTCTGACCCTCTCAAATCAATTTCTCACTGTACAACCTTTTTTCAACATTGTGCCTGTGCGTGTCATCCGCCATTGTTTTTTTATGTCGGGTAACCATTTCTTTCTTGCCTTTGTCATGTATTGGTCTCATTCTGGTTCTTTACATTGTGTCCAGCTGTCATTGTTGATCTTAATGGCATAAGAGGAAGTGTGGTGTAAGTGAGGCGTTTCTCACTGTGTGTAAATGATAAGCAGCTAACGGCTGCTTATCAGGTGTGTGTCCCTGCGTGGCCCTGCGCTGTGTGGAAGTGTAGTCAGAGTACCGCAGCCTGATGCATACAGTGCATGTCAGTGGTAATACAGTCAAGCCATGAGTTAACAAGTGGCATTGGTTTATGGTTGGGCACTTTTTCATACAGCCACACACGAAGCAGAAAAAAAAGGTCTTCCATTCTATTCCACATCAATGTTTTTCTTTCTTTCTTTCTTTCTTTCTTTCTTTCTTTCTTTCTTTCTTTCTTTCTTTCTTTCTTTCTTTCTTTCTT
>JAUYWH010000024.1:6814237-6875858 GCA_034779795.1 Ctenopoma multispine | reverse complement strand
CTTTCTTTCTTTCTTTCTTTCTTTCTTTCTTTCTTTCTTTCTTTCTTTCTTTCTTTCTTTCTTTCTTTCTTTTTGTTTCAGTGGAGGGGAGTGTTGGGTGATGTGTTTTGTACAGTCGCTACACTTGTGATTTGATTAATAAGAAATCCAGCTCAAGCACTCTGCCACTCGTTCCTCCTTCTTTTCCTCCCTCTTCGTGCTTCTCCACATCTCCCGCTCCCCTCCTCTACCCTGTTCCTTGGTTTAGCGCATGGTTGGGCTGACCTGGCAATATAAACAAGGCAAATGTTTTTCTCACACCAGCCGTTTTATGACCACACTTACAACATGAATAGCAGCTTTCTTATCTACTGACAGTTGCCCTGGGCTTAGCTTTATGTTAGATTAGAAGTGTTAGCATTGACACTGTAACTGAGTATGTTGCGATGGGTTAGTATGGCTCTATATGGTAATAATCTAATAAGGGTTATTTTACATCAGCTGTATAAGCCTCTTTGTATCAGTGGACATGTGTGCGATAGCTTGGGTGTGTGTGTTCTCGCTTACGTATCTTTGCATGTGCATCTGAACAAGTGCTGACTAAACATTTTATCTCACAGCAAACACAACATGTTGTATCTTTGACTGTTTGCTTCCAGGAAGGGGAGAGTTGAGGGAGTGTCACATTTACAGCAGGCATGTTGTTGATTTACAAGCTGAGAAGTCCTGGGAATGTCTGTCAGTCAGCATTAATTTGTCTTTTAGAGTCCATATGCTTGCTTGATATTTGTCTGCTTTCTGTAAGACAGCAAAGTAAAATAAATAAGCAGAGATGAAAGAGTTAAAAAGCAGTCAGCATGGTGAATAGTAGCCACAGGTGAGAGATAGACTAAGCAGTGGCAAGCTTCATCTCCCCCACTGAGGGCAGTAGGAAGGCAGAACAAAGGAATACAAGGCTAGGCCGCACTGTCATACTAATAATAATAATAATTATAATAATAACAAAATGACTGCCGACTGCCCTAAATGTGCCACGGTCACCCCACTATGGACAATATGTTCCTCCTTAGTGCATTCCCCACTTGTGTTTAACTTCAATGTTCTTCTTACTGGCTCCACTGCAGGTTTTCCACCAGTGGCCATGATGCCTTTGTGAATATAAAACCACTCCATACAATTGGATTGCATATACAGACTGGCAACATACAGGGTTGTGGGTGCATCAAACAAGGCCCCCACCAAATGCAAACAGCAGCAAAGGTTCAGATAATGCTTTGTCTAGACAGACAGAAGTCATTTCATTAGCCACCAATTTAGCCTAACCCTCCCATGCCCTCCAGTCCTGCAGACACAGGGATGTCCAGCAAAGAGACAAGCTCATCAGCGTGTCTCTGTCGGTGGCCATTAGGCCTCAGGAAGTGGTTCAAATATAACCAAACCAGGGCACATCAACCAGACAGACCTGAGTGCTGTCTCTGGTAAGTCTCAGCCTCAGGTGTCGGCCAGGGTCTTTCTGTACCGTCTATCCACTTAAACACTTTGATGCATACTCAGCATGGCACAGTTGTGGAGTTCAAAAAGGTCTGTTTATCTTCATGTCAAATTATTTTCAATTTTGGTTAGTATGAAGTACTAATCTTTGAGTACAGCCATGGATGAATTGAAAGTAGGAGTTATAATGAACAACTATATGTATTACAAAGGACTACTTGCCAATTTTGGTGGCGTCTAAAGGCATCCTCGTCAGTACTCTGTCAAGTTGTCAGGGGAGTATAAATGAAGGGTTTAATAAAAGAGAGCAAACAGAAGCAGGTCACAGGCTAGAATGTGAGGGCCACTCACGGTCCTGCTCTCCACGTTCTATTCTCCTTCCCTCCCTTTCAGTCTGTCTCTCACCCTGACATGGCATGCAGAACGGCCCTGATCCTCCCAAAAAGAAGATTAACAAACCCCTGACAGAGAAGTAATCTCTCTGAAAACATTGACTATTACCATTTCAACATGGTGCCTCTAAACAGTGGAAAATGCCTTTCTGGTATGCTTAATTGCAGTGTTTGGGACAAACAGTGTTCCTTTAGGTATGCTAAATGGAAAGCCTTGACTACTGAAGCCATTCCAACATTGTAAATGTCCAACAATGGACCTTTACAGTTTTGCGCTTGTCATAGAAGAGATTCAAATAGACATTTTCAAGGAAAGGTCTTTTGCACGGTGTTGTTTCTGACAACGTTAAAGCAGGCTCGGTTGTTTCTAGATCCTAGATCGTAAATATGTTTGAATTTCAGTTTGGGCGAAGAGTGATTTATGAGGACTGGAGCAGCCTTTCCCAGTGAAGTATAATTGGCCACATTGTTGCCTGTGTATGTTGTCATGAGATAACATTCCAACCATTTGACCTCTTACGTTTGGTTCATTTAATTACTTATCTGTGTCCCACACTGGGCTGTAAACTGTTGTGCTGTTTGTACAGCTTTTAGCTTTGTGGCAAAACCAACTGTGAACTTCTTAATGAGTTAAAGCTAAATTTACAGTTTCTTATGTGTATAGAAGGATTTTGTCAGCTGTATTTCAGAGCCCCTCCCCAGTTTTGGGGAGCATGTGTGGCCTTCAGTTCAGTGTACCATGAAGCTGACAGAAAGTCAATGAGTGACTCAGATTGGGATTAAGGAGGAATTCATGTGATGCTAATGCAAAGAGCAGCTAGCCTCAATCTGGCCTTGTAAAACCCCAAGCTATCCATAATCATGCTGGCAGATATGCAATGCTGGAATTTTCCATAAGAGGAACAGGCCAGCTCTGTGTCCATCCATCTTTGTGTCCATCAGTCGGTGCCTGTGATTATCCTTTTAGGCTCTCAGTCAAACACTGTTGACGCTGCTCTCTGACGCAACCCATCATTCAAATTATTTTTAGTGTAAAGTCCAGGCACAGGAATTGGTAATCCAAGGAGTGACATCTGGCCTTCAGGGCTTATGTGATTAGCAAAGAGCCTTGCCCCTAATAGCTTAGCGGACGTTCTTCATTACGTCTCTGGACCAGCCATACCTGTGGGACTAGACACAAGTATAGGTGTGTGTACAATAAGGTCTTAATGATCGTTCAGAGCGCATATGTGTAAGTATTATGGCTGAGGCTTTAAACAGTAACTATAGGAAGCATGGAAATGCTATGATACATCAGCTACTGTGCAGTACCCTCCAAGCTTACATTGAGCTCTCTAATGTGCACTGCAGTTTCAATCCTGCAGCATTAGGGCTAAAACCAGATGACCACAGTGATAACTAGTAAGTCCCAGTAAGTGAGAGGCACTAAAAATTCTAAAGAGCAGGAGAAAGAGAGGTCAGGAGTGTTAAAAAACAAACGAAGTAAAGTATAGTGGAGGACTGCCAGCTTCCTACTGAATTAATCATCATCACCACTCAAAGGGCTAATAATGACAAAGTGACCAGGCATGTCCCCTCCCCTCTGCCTTCTGTCTGCAGAATGAAGCCCGCAATTATGGAAGTTCTCCCATCTTGGAGGGAAATGGTCCTCTAATTATCTTTGAACAGAACAAAACTTCCCCTTTTTCCAGCAGCAAACAAAGTTTAAGGGCTGTTTGCATGCATGGGTTTTGTTAGTGTTTGTGTGCACGCGCTGTGACCGTAACATTCTTTGAATCATGCATCAGTTGATCAACAGCTAGACCTAATTGTGTGTGTGGGTGTCGGCACAACCAGGTGGAAGCTCTTATTTTGTTAGTAGTAAACTCATTTTGGGTTTACTGGAAACTGTTTAAACATAGGATTGCTATAGGTCTTATATAATCTCCCTTGTGCTGTAATAATCATTTCAATGTTACAAAGGCTGTTTGTAAAAGAGAGAGATAAAGAAAGGGACTATTTTGGGCAGTTGTTTGCTTGGAGAAGCTTTTGCTTATTCTGAGGCAGCTTGTTCCCAGGAGTTCAGAGCACAGCCTCACTGCAGTTTTGCTTTTGTTTTGTTGTCTTCAGGATCTGTGGTTGAGAGGGAGTTCAGTGCCCCTCTCCTGTTTTTATACGTACTCGAACAAAATTTCTTCCACCACCTTCCCTGAAGTGAATAATTGTGTAGCAATAAATGCAAGTGCTAGGGTGTGTAGTGGGGAAGGAAATTGCAATCATTCCATGAGACTTTTTTGTGGGCCTGTTTTTGTGTACGATTCTGTGTTGCTCCTCTGTCTCTGTGGAGTGTCCCATGAAAGGGTATTCTTTTAGTATTCACCCAGCCTATTTACTTTGCTGCAGATGGGAACAGTGAAGAAATGCCATTTCCTTAGCATGAACCAAAGCA
Source organism: Ctenopoma multispine (assembly GCA_034779795.1). NCBI lineage: Eukaryota > Metazoa > Chordata > Actinopteri > Anabantiformes > Anabantidae > Ctenopoma > Ctenopoma multispine. Next base: position 6,871,568 of record JAUYWH010000024.1, on the reverse strand, counting down.
CTACTCAATCTAAACCGTTTATGTTTTTGCTAAACATTCTGACTTTTATTTCTTTTATATAACACTATAAAAACTCAATTCAAAACAATTTTAATGATGTGATATTTTATCATAAAAATGCTAGATGATATTGTTACTTACAGAATACGGCAATGCCAAAGTATTTGAGGACAATGTGAAGGTTATTTAATTGTGATGTTAAAGACCTCACAAGGTTAACATGCTTAACAAGTATATATGCTTGGTGTTTTAATGTCCCGCTCTAACTTGTGCTGTCTTTATTTAAAGCCTCTAGCTACCACTCGTGTTTCAGACTCTCAAATTCCTAACCTCTCACTTTCGTTCCCCTCCTGTCCTCTCTGTCCCCCTCTTCTCACAGGTATGGCCTCGCAAGTGCAAGTGTTCTCCCCTCACACTCTCCAGTCAAGTGCCTTCTTTAGCGTGAAGAAACTGAAGGTGGAGCAGAATTGTAACTGGGATATGACAGGGTACGGCACACACAGCAAAGTCTACAGCCACAACAGCAGTAAGAACGTGTCGGCCACCAGTGGCCCCCTAGGAATCAACAGCTCCCTGCAGGTTGCTAGCTCCACCCTGCCCTACGAGCCGGCGCTCATCTTCCCAGCCAGCGCGGGCCACATTGTGGTCGCCTCAGCCAGCAGCACTTCGGGGGCCGTGGGGTCTCTCTTGGGCAGCGGGGGTGGAGGCAGCAGCAGCAACAGTAGTGGTGGTGGAGGTGGTGGCGGTGGCAGCTGTGTGGGTGGCGGGGTTGGCGTTCACAACCTGACACGGCGCAGCACAGTGAGTCTCTTAGATACCTACCAGAGATGTGGGCTTAAACGCAAGAGTGAAGAGCTTGACAACAACAGTAGTGTGCAGATAATTGAGGAGCACGGTCCACCGATGATCCAAAACGGAGCGGCGAGTGGAGCCACGGTGGCTACAGTGGCCACTGCCACATCCACAGCAACATCCAAGAACAGCGGCTCCAACAATGAGGGCGACTACCAGCTGGTGCAGCATGAGGTGCTCTGCTCCATGACCAACACCTATGAAGTGCTGGAATTTTTGGGGCGAGGAACCTTTGGGCAGGTGGTTAAATGCTGGAAGAGGGGCACCAATGAGATTGTGGCAATTAAGATCTTAAAAAACCACCCGTCTTATGCACGGCAGGGTCAGATTGAAGTCAGCATCCTGGCGCGTCTCAGCACGGAGAGTGCAGATGACTACAACTTTGTGAGGGCCTATGAGTGCTTCCAGCACAAGAACCACACGTGCCTGGTATTTGAGATGCTGGAGCAGAACCTGTACGACTTCCTCAAGCAAAACAAGTTCAGCCCTCTGCCGCTCAAATACATCAGACCCGTGCTGCAGCAGGTGGCCACAGCGCTCATGAAATTGAAGAGCCTGGGGCTGATCCATGCTGACCTGAAGCCAGAGAACATCATGCTAGTGGACCCATCTCGACAGCCCTACAGGGTCAAAGTCATTGACTTTGGCTCAGCCAGCCATGTGTCCAAAGCAGTCTGCTCTACTTATCTACAGTCCAGATACTACAGGTAAGAGCAGCAACTTTGAAATAATAACAATAGTAATAATAATAATAGCAACAATAACTATTATGAGATGAGAGTAAAAGACGATGCAAAGTTATAAAAAAGAAAGAGATGTTCCTTTGTTTGTTCCCGTTTATTCTGTTTGGATGATCATTATGATCTTCGCATCTTGTTTGATTTATTGCTGCTTTAATAGGAATGTTTTCATAGTTGAGCTGATTATTTGGCCAAACACCCAGATTCACTGCCAACCATATGAGCTCCTGCTGAAGTCGTCTCTCTTCGCTCCCATTCAGCCTTTCCTGTTGGCTTGTTTACCCCCTAGTTAACCCTCCTTCATTGTGGAATAGGACAGTAAAAGGCTTGCTAACTAGCCAGCTGCTTACTGTGTTTAATGTGATTTTTTTGTTTTGTATGTTTCATTGTTATTTTGATTATTACCGAAAGCTTGTTTAGTCACATCACAACCTGCTGTAGCTCTGGTTAAGGTGTAACAGACATTTTTAGTATCATTGTGAGGTTCAGAATGTATTTTTCCTGCTTTCATTAGATGTTTTTTGAAAGGATCTCAAAGAAACTCCCTCATTGGAAAACGGCACCAATCATGCGGGTGGCAGCCTGCCCACAGGCATCTATTCACCCTTCTCCACAAGGCCCCCAGACCCTCAGCCCCCCATCACCATGGCTGGCTCCCATTTCCCCTGGGATAGGGATGAGGGGTCAGCCTGAGTTCTCCTGTAATATGTGCCTGTAATCCACACCAGCGGGTCCTGCATTAGAACCAGATGACTCTCTGGAAAGGCCTTTCTTTCTTCTCCCAGCACTTCTTAAACAGTCTATTTCGCCCATAGCTAACAGTGTGTTTAGGTTTCAGCCGAGGCAGCACTGGGGGAACTGTGCAAGGAATCAAACAGTGTCCATATCCATACAGAGAGATGCTTTGTTTGGGGCACAGGCCTCGTGCTGGGGCTGGGGCTGATGGGAGAACAGGTGTGCATGAGCCACGGTACCACACACATAAACACACACCCACACACATATGCCAGGTGGTGCCTCTGCAACAGTGCATAAAGCAGAATCTGTCAAGAGACGTTTGTGGTCCCAATTTAGTGGATTCTGTTGATAGAAAAGTTTGGTTTTATTTGTGCTATCTTTACTCTTAATGTTAGCGTTTCGTGTTAAAACAGGAAAGTGCCCAGGCTTACAGTAGAGAGGACTTAGAGTGAGCAGTAATGCGGTTGGTATATTGTAGGGCATTTTATTACAGCTGACAGGTATATTATGTTATTTGAGCTTTAGTGTTTATTGAACTGTATTTTACAACCATTTAAGCTCCAAAACCTATATAAAGATCCCTGTATGGGAATTGGGTTGTACATGTCAACAGGGCAGTGCTGATATATCCGTTTAAGTAGCTCATCCTGAAGTAAACACTGCAAGTAGTCTGTTGTTGTTGCTCCTGGGCTGTAGGTCAACAAGCAGGCCATAAAACAGAATCCTGTTTGTTTTCTCTGGGAGTGACAAGTGGAAGAGAGCAGAGATCTTCCCTTCATTTCCTCTTGGCAGCGAAGAAGGTGAAAGAAAGGCTGACATTGACCAGAGAAATTACCCACCAGCCACCAAAAACCTCAACCAAAGACTTGGTGACCCTGGTTTGAAGCATTTGGGAGTGGTGTGTATGTGTTACAAGGTTTTCTGTATAGACATAAAGTGCGTGTGTTCCACCAGGACTAGCGAAAAATGAGGCAAATCTTACAGTTTCATTCAGAGAATGAGCTCATGGTAGATGAGCACTACAGGTGCCTCAACATCACGGGCGGTTTGGGTTGCAAACAAACTTTGGCTGCGGGTAGAGTTCATGGTGAGTTCAACAGCTAAGAGAACGTCAGACTATCTTTGATGATTTCAGATGAGAAGATAGTAGGATAGTTTCTGTTGCTGATGGTACCTTTACAGGGTAGAGATTACATACAGGTGTGATTTGCCAGCTCCAACTGGCTGCATCTCTGTTACTCTATATCCTTCACAATAAGGAAAACATCCCCCAGAGTTGTCTCCTCTGGTTCCTGTTAAATACACACAAAACATTTGTGTCTTGTGTAAGTGCACTCAAGTTTTCTGTTTTTGAGACAGACCATGTGGTGAAATGACATGTGACTGAGATGATACTAAGAGGGCACTTTTCTTTTCTTCCTTTTCTAAGCTTAACACATAAATGACACTGCAGATGTATACCTACAAAGTCCTTGTCACTTGTTTTTGCCTACGTGCATGGAAATTTCATACCCCCCCCCCCCCCCCATACATGGTTGTTTGTATTTTAGATGTCATAGATATGCTGTTGACATTGTCTGTGCTGTAAGAGCCTTGCAAATGAGTTATGGATTTTCCACAAGGTTGACTCATGCAAATAAAACACCAGTATTCAAGGTAAACAAGTGATGTGCTATTTGCAAGAACAGCGCTCAGGGTGCTTAGAGTTTCAACTTTGTACGCTTCAGTGCTTTGCGAATACAGGCTCATGTAGCTGAGCTCATCTATCCTTGTCAAATAGACCTTTCTGTAGCACTTCCACACTTGGTACCACTGTACTTGAATGCAGCCAGTCGCCAGGCGATTTCTTAAATTTACAGTATTAATACCTTAAAGTCACAGTGTACTGTTACAGTGTTTCTCTCTGTTCTGTTCTTAATTATACTGTGATGTTTCCGTCTGCACTACATCAACTTGTGACCTAACCCTTGTACTACTTATTTTATCCTTCTTTCCTGTCCTTCCTGCAAACCTTCCTCCCTTTTGCCTATAGCTAATGATGTAACAGGTAAGCCGGCTAGTCAAGCTTACCCTGTGCCAGATAAAGGGATTATGTCATGTCCCAATTGGGCAAGTTTGTCCTATTTATCTCATTGGTAAAAGGCCACGAGATGGGTGAAATGCAGTGAGACATATGATGAGTTTATATGATGCTTGTAAGTTATTTAAAAAGGCAGTGCAGTGCACGGCAGCGATGTCACCAGAACATGTTCTCTCACCCTCTCTTCTCTCAGATTTTGATATCTAACAACTTCCCAGGACTGGAATTCATGGGAGCAGAGGAAATTAACACAGTGAACGTCTACACGGGCAAAGCTGAGAAATTAGGCAAACCTCTGTTAACCTTACCTCTTTAAAAATCTCTTTCATTGTAAAAAAGAGTGTAACACAATGAATGCCTTTTAGGAGAGACTGTAAAAATGCATGCCATTCTCGCCCCTCTCTATTCATTCCCTCTTTGAATTTTGCTGTATGCAACATCTATAACACCCTTTACATTGTGCATTAAAGGAAAAATGAGTCTGAGAGGGAGGAATGGGCTTGTTGATGTAACCAGTAATCTGAAGTGGCCACTGTCTGTTTACTTTCAGCGCTATCAGTGTGAAGCTAAAGGCCTCTGGCAGAAGAGATCTTAATGCATTCAGATGGAAACTTCACAAAAAGCTCATATTATGAAGCTATCTGCATTTTGTCATTCTACTTTTAGAGCCCATATCTTTATTCATGTTGGCAGTAAAGATGGGTGCAGCTGATTCAACCATAGGATCTCTGACACCCCCGGGCTTATGTCCTAGTCTTAATAAGTGTTGAAATATGTATCTGTCTCCATCAGAGATGGTGCAGTCGCTGCTCGGGTTGAGGCGGCTCAGTGTAAGATGAGCCTCTGCCCCACCTGTCTATCTGACTCTCTATCTGTTGTTAGCGTCGCACAACCAGACAGACAGGGCAGGCGTTCCACCACATTTACCCTGCCTCCGTGCGAAACATCAAGGGGTGTTTTAATGAATGAGGTTGCTATTAGTTACTGTTCTGTGAAGCGTGTGTAAATGTGTATGTGCCAGAGTGTTAGAGAAAGGTAGGTAAACGTCAGGATCGAGTTGCTGCAGAGGAAGGATGGATTAGAACAGGACGGAAAAGCAGATTCCTTCAGTGGCAGCAGCACTGTTAATAGTGCAGGTTCTTAAGAAAGTGTACCTGTACAGGAAGGAGAATGGGGGGGGAAGAGGGTAGAAGGACAGAGGCAGGGGTGTGTAGAAGGTTGTTGTTTTGTATTCCTCATCAGTACCTGGAACAACGCTCTCTTTCCCCCCAGCAATGGCAGATTATTACAAATGCAGATGAGCTTTCATTAGGTTCAGTCTGACTGGGTGGCTGCTGTGGCATGTTGTTACTTTTTTTGCTGAGTTTCTCATTGGTTTGTCTTTTATTAAGCTTTATTTTTCCAGCTTGTGACCACTCAGGGCTATGGCTGTTGTGTTGTTGTTGACTGTATAGATGCTGAAATTGGCTATTGTCAGGAACTGGCATTTAAAAAGAAAGACCCCTAAAATGATAATTACTGCTCCCTGTATTCACCACCGTGCTTTTTATGACAGTCATAACACCTTAGTATGCATGACAGAATCCTAATAACCTGTTTCTCATTTATAATTTGCCTCTGGGCAGCTTTTCCATGTGTCTCCACAGACCAGCCGGCAAGTAGGAGACATGTAGCAGCTAAGCTAATTAACTACCGGTAGCCAGGCATATTCATCAAAACATATACACTTTTAAGACGCGTTAAGATTTTGCCAAATAATGAACAAGAATTTTTTAAAGTGAACTTTTCCACCTAGCTGATGGACACGCCTGTCAACACACACCGACAGGCTGTCCATTTGTGCATGGTGTATGTGTGTGTGAAAATCCTTGCTACTAGTTTGGGACTGTGCGCTCCTCTGATGGGAGAGAGCGTTCTGAGTTTCACCACATTGTTTCATCCTGGCTACTTGTCTTTGTTCTCCTTCGCAGTTCAATTTCCATACATTTCCCAGGATATTAAGCTGACGGAAATTAAGCTGCCTTGATAAAACGCAGCGAGACGCCCACTCGAGCTCGCTAAGGCTGCAGTCTCCCTGCTTTACATTGATTGGCTTATTTGAAACATAGGATTTTTCCACACGGCACATGTTGACAGCACACACGTGCAAGCAGGAACCTACTCGACCTCACAGGCTAAAATCATCATAAAGTGGAAGGTCATTAAAATGTCCAGACTGGACTGTAAGGTTACAACCACGGAAATGAAATGAAATTTTCTTCTCACTTAAGTCTGAAAATTATTAACTGGACAGGTAAAATTCCTCACAGCAGTAGACGTATATTAATTTCCCTGCTTGCCTCATATTTGTCTTTTCTTTTCTGGATTCAAGCACCAGTGGGGTTGGCAGGGTGATGGCCATCATCGGCTGACTGGCACAGGTGCCCCCAGGTCTAAATAAATCATGAGGCCTCCTGCTGATGCTCCCCTCCACCACTCTGTATGCTTGCCATCCCTCTGCAGGGAGCTCCAGAAAGGGGATAGCCCCCACCACTGCGTGCTGCCTTGGCTCCTTCCCGCCCTTCTTCTCTTTCTCTTTTCTTCCCACCTCCCATCACCTTCCCCTCACCCCCCTCACCTCTTCCACTCACTCACATGAATATTTAAAAGCTAACACCGGGATGGAAAATATGCAGCAAGGGCAGTGAAGACTTGCTAAAGAGAGAGAGAGAGAAAAAAAGAAATGTTCATTCTGGGACCCTGAATTTCCTAATTTAAGGCAGGTCATGAGACTACAGATGATTGGTCCAATTACAGAGGGAGAGAGTTATAAAGACAGAGAAAAACAGAGACTGTCAGCAACAGACACAGACAGAGGGCGGGCGAGACACTGAGAGAGACTGATCCAAGCTATAGCTGTCCAGCTGGGGAGAGGATTGGGGGGGGATTGGGGAGGCCCGGCAGGGACCTGCAATTGGCTTCATGCTGGCTTTGTGTGTGTGTGTGTGTTTTTCAACTGACTGTCTCTGTGACAGAGAATGCCTGGTGTGCAGAGGCCCATGCAGGCTATCATGAAGTTTTCAGCAGAACAAAACAGATGCATTTGTTTTCTCAATTTGAGGAATTTGCTAATGTGCATATATGAGGGTAAATAGTTTGGCTAATTTGCGGCAGGCAAGTGGGCAGAGCTCTCTGCTGCTCAGCCAGGCAGCTAGGGCCCCTGTATGGAGAGAAAAATAGGCTTTGATGACCCCAGTCCCACCTCTCTCTTTCCATTTAGTATCATCCCTGGTTCAGCATGATAACTTGACTTTCCCAGCTAACATTTAAACAAATTTGTCCGATTGCTTTTATGTCCCACCTCTCCCTCCCTTTTAAATGTGTTTATCACTTTTGATAGAAGATGTTCGACAGCCCAGTTAAACATAGCTCATAATCGTGGTGACAGTTGTTGCTCTATAAAAATGTTGCTGTTTTTCATTGCAGATGGCAGAGTTAAACGAGGCTCTGTTCTTATCACACGGACTATTTTCCGCACTAGTCATAAAGTTGTAAAGCCGCGTCGCTGAACGACTTTTATATTCCAATTATTAACATCACACGTTGCTCACATTTCAGATAAGATCAGTAATGTTTCATATGTTTCACCGTAGTTAGGAGTGATACATGAATATGAACAGAAAACGTTGAAACCGCCATCTCAGGCGTGTCAAAAACAAGATACAGTAGGTGTGAAGGTACAAAATACATTTATGATTTACTGGAAGTTTTACTTTGATGATTTAAACAATTTATGTTTCAACAAAAGGGAAAAGACATGACATGTTATGACATGACATTTACACAGCTGTCTGTTGGTGGTGTAGTCTCAGGTGAAGTCTTACTTAGGCCTCTTTTTTGCAGATGGCACATCAGCATCATCACCCTGTTATCGTCTTTGTGTCTCAGCGAACTACTCGCAGCTTTAAAAAATGCTTTTTTGAAGCCATATGCTCGTCATAAAACAGGACTGGAGCAAATCCTAATTCACCCAAGCTTGATAAATAATTTACAATGACTAATAGTGCCTGGTGACAGAGAATGTATCGCTGTAGTGTATCAGATTGCAGTGGTTTCAAACTGAGGCGTAATTTGTTTGGGAAAATAATTACTCTTATATTGGATCCTGGTTAAATATTAAAAGGGTTGGGATTAGGAGCGGGACAGCATCCAAGGGAGTTTTATTCTACTTCTGGGTAAATTCATTGCTATAGGCATCACTACTGCAGACAGGCTGCCACAAAGTGAGAAAACATCTATATTTAATTGGTAAATACAAACTGCTGCACTGCTACATTTCACAAAAGAAAACCAATACAAACTAATGAACTTTCCCTGTGTGCCTGGCTACCAAGCTTTGAAAACTAATCCCAGTGCTTTATGAGTTACGAGCGTCAGATTGTCTGTCAAGTTCAGCTAGTTATTGAGTGCACAAGCTGGGATGCACCAAAGAGCAAGACACACTGTACGTCAGCCCACAGAGGAAACAAAATATGTTCCAGTCAGATTGTAGATAACAAAAAAGAAGAATTATACAAAAAAAAAAGGAGTTGACGAATAAAAAAGAAAGCAACAAAAGAAAAAGAAGAAAATTAATTGCTACAGATGCAGTATAATCATATTCGGTAATGTGGCATTATGTCCTGTCCTGCCACACACAGCCTGTTCAGTGTTTGCATCCTCAAACCACCTAATGGCCCTGCAGGATTGAATGATTTACAGGAAAGCTATTTGTGCATACACACACATACTGTATATATACAGTGCAATGTGGCACCAGGTGTGCGGTGACTGAGCTGAGAGAATACAGCATCTCAGTGTGTGTTATCAGCGTGAACTGGACATAACTCACATCAGCCCTTTAAACACAGCGGGGACGTCAGGGAGACAGCAACACCACCAGACTGTCTTTCATTAGAGCCAGAATCTATATATCATCAAACAGATGGCTTCTCTTTAATCAAAGACATTGTTGTTGTCTTTGTAAGCAAAAGGGAATTGCATGCATTTTTTAACCCTCTTGATGTTGGCTTGAAGTCGATGTACACACCGACTTCAAGCTGACTCTTTCTGCCATTCAAGCCATCCTTGAAGCAAACTGTAATTTCATAGCTTATTCACCAACACTACAATTGCACTTCCCACACTAGTCAAAACAATTGAGGCATACGTGAAAGTGTATATTCTTTTAGTAGTTTTCTTTAAGTATTCCATTAAAGACCTGTACACACAACTGTGGAGCCTGCACAAGCTGCTTTCAGCACACAAATAAAGAACAGCATAACACTCTCATTTGAGCAGGAGATGCATTTAACATCAGCGACTTAAATAAAATGCCCTTGCGTCTTGTAAGAGTGTATACAAACCTTTTCAACGTGTGTTTCTGTTGAAATGAATGAAGAACATTAACACGCGTCACTTCACATGAGTTCTAAAAAGAGTCTCTGTGTTGCGGCTGTCGCCATGGCAACCAAGGCTCTTGTTCCAAAATTGTCCGTTTCCCTCTGAAGGTGCAACACCTGAACTAGACCGGGGCTGTTTTGATCTGCCTGTCTGCCCTCAACCGACAGCTGTGTACTTGAGGGACAGCGAGGGCCCTTGAGCCACACTCACATCTCGCTGCTATTGTTTGCCCAGGTGGGCCAGGATGCCCTGTCTTTCTCCCTTCTCCCTTTATCACTTTGCCTAGCTTGCCTTCTCCTCCCTCTCTCACTCTCGATTTATTTGTCTTTCTCCCTCGCTTCTCTTTTGTCCCACAGGGACCTGTGGTCCAACTGAAGCTCTCGGTTACACAAAGAAACTCAAATTGTCTTTCATCTGCAGCCTGTTACCAGCTGTGCACTTTGTACGTTTGTGCTCCCTCTCAGCACTGAAAATGTATAGATTTTACCCATGGCAATTTTATCAATATTGGCTTTGAGTCAAAGCTCTTCTAGCAGAAATCCTGGCTTCTTTCACAACTCCACTGTAAGTTTCTAATTTCTTATTAAAGACTTTGGCATGTCTTTGCTGTTAGCAGTGCTCTTAAATATTCTTCCATCTTTCTGGGATTGAAGCTGGTTTTGAAATGCAAAAATAGATTGATGTAGAGAAGCCCCCAGAAGCCTTTCTCCATTTCCATCTTGGGGCAAAATGTGTGCCAAGCTCTTGACATAGCACACAGGTGCTGGAGGAGCACAATACCCCCCAAAGGCTCAAACTCCCAAACCAACTCTGTTATTCACAGTGTCACCATGGTGACAATGAGACTTCAAGTCAGACACAAAGATGGTGTTCATGCACTACTACTGAGTGCATGTTTTCGAAAGACTAAGAAAGGAGAGATGGACCATTTGTATACCCAGAGGTCTGGCCTTGTATACAGCATTGCTCAGGGTACCAATAGGAACAGCTGAGAAAACAGCAGGGAACTTTCATTAGTGATCCCTGCCCCTGTCCCCTTTTGCCTCTTTGCTTCTTTTTAGATCTTTCCATCCATCGTCATTCTCCCTTAACCTCCCTCCCTCTCTCAGATGTCCTCCTGTTTCCATCCGTCCTTTCCTTTCTCCATTTCCTTTCTCCCGACCTCTGTCTCTCACACAGTTCTTCCTAGCAATTCAATCATCACATGCTACAGCCATATAGGATGACAAAGCATTATCCCTCACAGCTGACCACAAGCACAGTGAGTTTCAATATACTGCATATGTGAGAGCACCCAATTTCCATATGCATAAAGTGGTCGTTGGGTGTTTGAGCAGGAGCTTTGCCTGAGCATATCAACAGAGCTTAGAGCTGTGAGATGTGTTACATTTCAAGGATAAGAAAATAAATATCTGAGTGAAATCTTCCAATCTTTGAATCTACAGAATACAGAATATGTGCATGTTGTATGACAGGAGTTCTTTCCATTTAGCAGAGCAAACAGGTGGTTAAGAGATGGAGGTCAGATACTTTGTTGCACCTCCCTTTGTGTGTGTATATATGCTACCAGGTGCCCTACAGTCAAATATCTCTTCCCACAACCGTCACGAGCACCCATGCTCCTGACAGCGCAAACTGTTGCTCTTGAATTAGTCAAAAGCAAAGTGTTACCGCGGGAGGCGAGAGTTTAACAGACTCCCTGAACTCATTTGCACGTCTTTGTGCTCCTCTCTTCTCTTTGAATCGTCAGCGCACACTGCCGCTCAAATCAATCATAACTACAGCACCTGCTCTGCAGAAATGCCAGCATCAGTTAAAAAGGTCCTCTGTTTGTTTGTCTGTCCCTGTGTCTGTCTGTTTTGTTTGCCTTTTCTTCACAGAAGCAGGAGGGAGAAAGGGAGAATGGAAGACTAAGTGCACTGAATCATAAATGAGTTTAGGAGTATGTCGGTACATATGACAGGCTCAGTGTGATAGCACCAGCTACCTGACATATTTCAGTCTCCTCTTTGTTTTCATCCTAAAAAAAGCTTATTTTCTCTCTCTCCTTTTCAAGCTCTCCCAAGTCTAGATTTACAAAAAAGAAGCCATTTTGTGGGACTAATTGCATAAATCCAGCTGCTGGAGGATCTGAGGACAAGTCATAATAGCCCTTTTAGATATACTGCAGACAGCTGAAGCGGGGATGACCATAAACCAAAGCAAATCATCGGTCTTGAATGTTGATCCTGCACACAACAGATGATGATCCTCCATTTGCTTCCACCACATGTGCCCAGTTTTTTAAAAGTTTATTTCACAGCAATATGTGCAATATACCATAAGAACATATAAGGAGTTATAGATTACTTCGAGTCACAACACAGGAAAACAACTGTGTTCGTGAAACAACCACTGAGTAAGGATAGCAGCACACTACAGCACCTCCTGCTTTCTTTCCCGTTGCTAAGCTGGGGGTGAGGGGTGCTATTTGCATTACAAGGTTCCTGTGGAGCAGAATAAAACGCAGAAAGAGCTGTGAGCAAAACGAACACTCTCAGGGTGGCCCTGCACTAATTGCAACTGGGGTGCATTTACTGATTATAGTTAAGTGGCCCAAAATGGTCCCCTGCTCTCTGTTACATTGACCCGTTCCCTCCCCGGTGGATGTGGTCAATAGCCGGCCTGTTGAGATGCCTTTCCACTGAGAGAAGAAAACAAGGTCCAATCGTGCCTGTTTCCTTGCTTCGTCTCCTGAAGCACAGAAGAGGGGAGAGGAAGGGCTGATTTTAAATCAGAGTTCATAGCAAGATTCATAACATTTCAGTGCAGACAGCAGGAAGCTAGACTGCTGCTATTTTTCATAACTGACAAACTTGATGGAATAAATATTGAATTAAAACATAAATACCAGTCAGCAGCAATGGCTAAAATGGACAATAGAAAAACATTTTAAATGACTGCGTCTTTGCGAGTCCATGTACTGCTCATGACTATTCATGTTGCCTGCAAAAACATGCAAGTGTGATCAAATGGAAATTAATGGAATGCAAAGTGAAATGTAAATGTAGTAGCAGAAAGGGAAAATGAAATCCTTGCTAAACATCCTGCATGCATAGACGGGCCTGGGTCAGCGTTTTGTATTCTCTCTCTTCCCTTTTGGCCTGTGCCGTAACAGGAGGCCCCGCAGTGGGAGAGCAGGCCGGGGGTGATATAACAGCCACTGGATCACACAGGCTTTGATCTCCCCTCTGGGTTTTTGAGCATCTATGGGATAGTCTTTAGGCCTACTGATGAAGAGGTGGAGATCTCACACCCCCCTCTAGTGCCAGCTCTCTAGCAGGTTTCTCTATTTTACCACACAGAGCATATCTTTAGTCTGACTAGATATTTTTGCCTACAAGTACGTTTTTTGACGCAAAAGTTCATTCTGCTTTTCTTTATGGCCAAGCCTGACTTGAACACAAAGAGAACTGTGAATAGACCATTTCTTTTTGCAGTTCTTTTACAGAGTTATTTCCCTCTAAATGTTTTTTCTCAGAGGGGTTTGGACTCTTACAGCAGGTCTCATGTTTTACTTAACCCCAACACAGTGATGTAATTTCTTCTCCCCCTGAATCCCGGTGTCATAAACACTGGACTGTGTCTCTCTGGGCGTCAAGTCTGCCCCTGTGTCATAATCTCTCTCATGCCTGGCCTGATCCCGCTCCATTTTATGTAATTAACTGATGTCACTGCTTTGGATTGCTTGCAGACACTGTATCACTGCAGCTCTGATTTCCCCAAAAAGTAATAAATTGTGTAGGTCTATTAAGGCTGTTTTTTCACATAGCTTACAGTTATAAGAGGGGGATATTAAAAGTCAGAAAATAACAAGCCCCATTACATAAACATGGAGTAGTAATTGGGGAAGAAAAGATTTCTTTTCATTATAGGAGGTAGCAAAATTACTACATGCCAATTAGAGTGTGAGTGTTTTATGAGTTTGTCTAGTTGACAAGGAGGGATTTAAGTCTGTGCATATGTGAGCGCGCATGTGTGCAGATGAGTGTATGAAGTAAGAAAGGGGTTAGCCTTGTGTGACTAATACAACACAGAAACTAATACCAAACCAAATACTAACAAGAGCACATAACAGCCAGAGTTATGTTCTCTGAAGAAAATGCTCCTATCCTAGCTGAGTGGGACTCCCTTGTTTGTGTACATGACTGGCTGTTTGCACTCCTGTATGCACATCTGTGTGTACAAGCACAAACAAACATCCAACTGTGCTGGATGATTAGATTTCCAGGGCATGGTCAGTGGCTCGCACGAGTTCATGCATCCATACAGTGTGAGCGAAGACAGACTTTCTGGCGAGCGTGCAGACCTGACCTACAAACAGTCAGACAGACATATAGACAGATGCTAAAACCAGATAGACCGAAAGGAATGCAGACACAGATAGGAAGTCAGTATGGCAAACTAGCAGACTGGTAAGAAGTAATCAGATAGGCCAACGGACAGATAGAGGGCAGGGTCTGGCTGCAGGGAGAGACATGCACTTTGAATGAACATTTAGGTTGGACAAGCTGGGTGAATGTGTCATGCTTTGCCGCTGCCCTCAGACATAGATCAAACATGGAACCAACCATCCAGGACACATCACTTTGCTCAAGGCCCAATGTTGGCCCTCCTGACTGGGGCAGGGACTACGCCTCCCTCTCCCGGAGGGGAGGAGATCCAAGGACGTCTCCTGAAGTTTCCATGGTTGCATATTTCAGCTAGATCCAGCCTTGTTTGTTTCGTCTGCAACATGCTCCACTGCACCGACCCACATTAATGAAGTGCTCTCAGACTTAACCCTTAGGTGGTCAACTAGACAGCCAAACTAGCAGATATTTGCACAGAACAGACGCATCATTTGTTCTGCGTTCTCATTTCATCGCTGGCGTGACATTTAGGTTAACATGTGATGGGAAATGAGCTGGGTTTGTCTTTTACTGTGTCCCATGCACCATGCCTGATGATAATGAGGGAGAAGAAGGCCAGAGGAGAGGGGTGGGGTCAATATGCTAATAGTGGGTGTGCATTTTAATGCCTCACTGCCAGCATAGAGTAGTTTGAAGAGATGGGCTATCATTCTTTATCTTCCTTCCCCTCATTATCCCCCCGCGTCTCTCTCCATCTCTGTCCTCCCTCATCTCCTGTTTTCTACTCTCATCCCTCTCAGTGCCCTTTGTTATGTCCTCTCCTCCATTTCTCCCCCATGCTCCATCTCCTACATGGTCCTCCTCTCTTCCACCCAACCACCCCCCAAACACCTCTCTCCCAGAATATGAGATACATTTGTTTTCCTCCACCAGGCAGCGAGAGTGGGACGCATGATGTGCAAAGTGCTGATGTGTTGGTTTCTGGGTAATTATAACATCCCTCGGTCTCCAAGAAAACTCTAAACTAATGTTTAATTTGTCTCTCTGCTTGGAGGAAGCCCTCTTTTGTTATTGCCGTGGCAATTAGCCGCAGCCAAGGCCCAGGCATTTCCTGTGATTGTTGTGATTTGCATAGAGAGCGAATCAGAGAGAGTATCAAGACCCTATACCCTACTTCTCTGACTGCCGTTAAAGCCACCCACTTCTCCTTTCCTTCCTCGTTCTCTTCTCACGTATCCCCCTTGCTGCTCTGAATCTCCATCAGTGGCCTAGCAACTATTACTCGTCTGACACCTCCGCTGTGGCAGATTGACAGGTGTTCACTTGAGGGCACAACACTGATTTTTTTTTTTTTTTTTTTCCCAAGATGAAAGCGTCAGCTGGTCACATGTCTTTTCCCTGCACAATCCCTAACAGTCATCCTAGTTTTAGCCAGTAGCTTTTAACTAATTGCTTGTTGGTAACTTACAGTAGCAGGAAGCTGTTCGTGGTGGCGCCAATGGAAGTTATTAACTAAAGATATAAACATGCTGTCTGTAGATTAAAATGTCACCCCGACTACGCGCATGCTGGCCACACACATGCATTCAGTGTTTTGAATGCGGTGCGGCAGCATGGAGGTCCATGTGTAGTTAATGAGATTATCAGTCATAAAGTAAACAGCTAGATGACGGTGAACGTGCTGCTTTCGGTCCCCAGGGGAAACATTAACTAGCATTGCTGCATCACGGCCGTTATTGTGTTTTCTGCTCAGGCCAGATAAGAAATAGATTCCTCCTGACTGTTTAATCTCAGGCTGAATAAAACTGCTATGTGTTGAAAGCATTGTTACTGCAATTCACAATTGGCATTCATTTCTGTTTTTTTAACAGTTATGACATAGTTGTTATCGCTGAGGACTTTTGAATCTGTGGATTTTTATGAGACCAAGCTGTAATGAACTCTATATATACTATACAATAGCAAATTTGCATAAAAGCCTCCCGTTGCAGCTTTGCTAAGCTTTAGTTTCATTACAATACCTGAATTAATTTGCATTGCCTTATCAGCACCTGCCTCTGTGTCTACGCTTTCTATAATAGTACCGCTGTGCGATGTGATATCCACATTACCTCCACTGCTTCTCTTTTTTGCTCTCTCAGATTATTAGAACTGGTATTTTCCCATTTGAGGGTTTTAAGGCTGAGAGCTGTGGCTTCAGGGAGCCTGTTTAGTGGAGAGAGAGAGAGATAGAAAGACGGAGAGGGGAGGAAGTAAATGAGAGAAAGAGCGGTAGGCAGAGAGCTAATGGTGAGATAGAGGGTAAGCTGCAGGAGCTGTTAAACCTGAGAAGTGGCTAAACCATGAGACAGCACTTTGTGCTCATCTGCTTTGGACTGGTGTGCCGTGGTCAGCGAGTGGCACATCCAGGGCCCTAGCAGTCAGACATAGCCTCCTGATCTATATTTCAAAGCCGAGAGTAGAGAGGAATTCAGTAATGAGCTCCCATCTTCCTTTTGGTAGCGGAAGACTCTCTTTGTGGAACTAATTGAAAGTGGCATGTGGAGCACCAGGGAGCTCTTTGGGGGCTGCGCTGTGTTTCAAGGGATGTGGAGAGATAAGCCTGCATGCCGCCGTGGCTTTTGTGTCACGGGCCTGAAATAAACAGGCCTCTTAGAGGAGACTGATGCACTTTAGGTCTGCGATTGTGGGAGGTGTTTTATTTTTTGTGCGTGTGTGTGTATGTCTGTGCATCTGTGTTTTCATCCACAACAACCTGTGTCCATTGGTGAAATCACACCCTCCCACACATTTTCCGCATCTTTTCTTCTTCCCCTTCCCTTAATAAATCTAGTTTTCTGTGTCAGCTCATCAGAGATGCGGTGTGTATGTGTGTGCATGTTTGAGCAGACACATGTGTCTTATTTAGGTTCCCCTCACACTGCAGGAGCGGCTCTGCTTTATAACAGATATGGAAATAGTCGGAGACGTATGTCATTACACTGATGATACTGATACTGTGTGGCATTTATTGATATGATGAAACACAGTCTAGCCTTAACTATTTACAGGCACACGCATTAATGAACAGTAATATACCCACATATCCATGCACAAACACACACACACACACACACACACACACACACACTCAAAGACATAAATTATCAGTTGGGGGTATTTCACAATGCTTGGCAGGAGTGTGGATTCAGCTCTTCCGTTCAACTGGCTCACTTTAGAGCCAGTGAGAAACTCATGCACAGGAAGGACACATGTCACTGAGGCTTCTTCATGAGATTTTTTTCTCCAAAATCTAGCTCTACGCATTCTTTAGCGGTTCAAGCTGTGGGAAATGTACTTCTTTCCCCCTGAACATCTGGATCTTAGAGTTGCTGTGGGAACCTTTGAAATAGTCTGATGTTGTTATTTAATCAGACTATCAGTTAATTAACTATTAGTTTGATTGATCGGTTGGTAAATAATAGAGCCCACGTCGCTGCTCAAAAAAAAAAAATAGCCAAGTGCTGGATCCCCAAACTTTGATCTAACCTGGGTCCTGTTTCTGTGAGGCTTAACGACTTATCTCATGCATTCATTTATTACATTATGAGGTCGGTTTCATATATTGACTGCTGTTGCTCTTCACTGGCAACCAGATATCCTCACACTCACAGATGAAGTTATGAAATAATGCAGTCTGTTTTCTGACGTGTCTTTTTACCCCTGTTATAATATGACACTTCTTAAAAGAATATTCACGTATTCCCATATTCACGAACAGCAGAATTTGAAAAGAGCTCGTTAACATTGCGACAGCTCTTTGTCATCTTGATCCACTGTTGTTTTGGCCTTAGCCACTTCTGTCTAACCTCATCATGTAAACTGTGTGTTAGTCGATGGGAGCAATAGCAAGATGATATGTCCTCCAGAACAATTCGAAACGCTGTGGATTGAAACGTTCTGTTTTAGGGTGTGTAAGATGGTCAGTGTGGGGTGGCAGCCCAGCTCTGCGCCCAGCACTGAAGATGCCCCTGGGGCTTGAGGAGGCTGTGGAATGTGACTGATGTGAGTCTGGGCTTGGGCTAGAGATAGCAAAAGCCTGGGGCATGCAGCTGTGAGCAGTGATGTCAAGGAGAAGAGTATGTGCACTCCTTTACCTACTTGTTAAAAAGAAGCAAACTGAGAAATCATTTGTGGATGTATTTATGTGCTCTTGCCTCTGCGTGTATGTCAGCCCATGGACATGATTGTATTTATACATGCAGTGTTGCTGACCCTCTATTGGCCACAGCTGAGGCCCCATCCCAAGGAAAAGAACGACATTCGCAGTCATTTCCTGTTTGAGGGTTCAGGGCACACTCTTTTGCCTCGCTCACGAGAGACGTCTGGGATGTGAGATGGGACCAGATTACAACAAACCACCTCCCTCAAGTATCGGTTAGTTTGGCAGTCAGCTGAGATCGGCTTTGTTCAGAGGAGATGACAGCTAGATTTTGTTCTGGAGATTTCCTGTCCTGGGCAAAAGGTCGATTAAAGTGCATAGAGGACCCGTAGCACCACTCCCTATCCCGCCCCCCCACTTCTTCTCACTCCCTCCCTTTTTCCCGCCACTCCAAATCCCCAGTGGTCATATTTCCCACACACCAACCAATTATAGTGCCCTGTGTGTTGGGTAGAAGTGATCTGATTGGCTGTGTCGGGGGTGTCTGGGAGGTCAGAGCTGTGTTCATTTCACACTGTGTCCTTTTGGACTCCCTCCAGCAGCATCCTCAGAGGAGCGCTCGCAAACACAGCAGAAGAAGAAAAGTTAAGAGAGGGGAAGAGAAGGAGGAAAGAAGGAGACAAATAGACACAAAAAAAGAGAGAATTCCTCTATACACAGCCTTCAGTGTGATGTGATTTCTTGCCTGAGAAGTCGTAAATGTGTCATGTTTAGCGTTGGTTTAAAATTCACATTGACTGCAGCAGGCACCTCCAGTGCTGCTGCTGCTCCGGAGTTTGTGCTTGTACTGTAAAACTGTCTGTTGCCTTCAACTCCACAACAAAAGGGAATGTTCAGAGCCAGAATGCTTTTGTTGTGTGTGTGTGTGTGTGTGCGTGTGTGTGTGTGTTCGGTGAGAGGGGACGGTCTTCCCTCTGGGCAAGGTAAGCTAAGACAGGAAACACCTGGTTTAGGAAAGCAACCATCAGTTATGGAGCTGTCTCAGGACATTCATACGTGTGGAATGTTTTTATCACATACAGTGCAAACCATGATGAAAGCATATTTGCTATTCATTCCCTGGTATGTCTCGTCGTTGAAAAAGGAATCTCCCAGTATCCATGAAAAATCTTTTGAGTCTTTACAGCCCCAAAAACAATGGTTTCCAATCCCAGTTGGTTCTATCAGTTCTTTTACACTTTATCATTAGGATTGTAGACATGTAGGATTTTTTTTTGTTTGTTTATATGGTTTTCTTCTTGCAGGGAAAACAGAAACAACACACAGTCACGTTTAAGGTGATTCGAAAGTTACTTTCCATTCCTTGCGTCTCACATACAGTGTCTTATTTCAAATGTGTATGTTAAAGCAGTGAATTGTTCAAATAATTTATCACATAGGTAGAACCGTTTCTCAATCATAAAGGCAATTAACAACAAAAACTATTTGCCAAAACTTATTAAACTATTTTTTAGACCAAACTATTTACAGGTTAATTAAATATATCATGAAAATAATCGTTAATTTTTGAGCCCGCAAAGCGTTAACCACCATTTCACTTTATCCACAACATGCTCTTTCAGACACTGACTTCTCTCTCTTGGTGACAGTGACGCTGACAAATCAAAGCGTAATTAAGAAACATTTATGTCACTCTTTAATCAGAAACACAAACATCTCTAAGCCTTACCTACTGTGTTTATATGGTGGACATAGCAATGTGATAGCCTGAGTAGATTTGATTTTGTCCAAATTACTATTTAAATGAAATCAGCGCTGTCTGCTTTCTCCTTGAGTGAGGCCACAGCAGCAGAAATAACAATGTAATTTTGTCCATAATAATTTTATCCTTAAGTACAGCTACATAAAAATGATAATGTTGTATTGACTGTTGCTTTACAGTGATTGTTTTCCTTCAATAAACAATGTATGGCATATTAAATGCTGAGGATGCCTTCATTGTTTGTTACAGTAGACCTTATAGGGGACGGGAGAAAATGATCTTTCCATATGACAGAGTAAAGAAAAACAATACAGAGTTATTGTCATTCAGAGGTGATTAACTGTGACTATTCTTATAACTGACTGCAGGGCACTGTTGCTTGGCCAAATTAATTACCTGTCATTGTGAGTGATGTGTTTGATGACTACTCTTATTATTATTATTGCCTGCTCCAAGAAAAGCCTTTGCTTTGAATTTCACTGCGTAGTGCCAACATAAGCATAAATGATAAATGTTTTAGATTCACATGTGGTTGAGATAGAGATTTACTCTCAGATGTAAGAAGAATGATGCATGTATTTTCTGTTTTTCAAGGGAGAAGAGTGTGAATTATACTAAAAGAATGTGAGAATATCACACACATATGATTGTGCATGAAAAAGATGCAATAGCTACTGGTAGTTTGTTAGCCCAAGCCTTGGGTATTAAGTGGCTTAAGCGTTGAGAATTACAAAGGCGAACACCTGTTCACTTCATGACACGGCTCTGTCTTTTGAAAGACTGATCTTAACATGAGAAACCTTAAGTCTCATTTACAAGTCCAAAAACACACACACGGCACTGTCTGCCAGCCTCCATGTGTCTTAGCAAGTGGACTGACTTCTGAGGCTACGATGGAATGGCCTGTTTGTCCAAATTCCTCCATAAAGCCTTAATAATCCTGCTGTTGTTTCTCTACGTGATGACATTTCTAATTCTTTTCAGGGAAGAATGCAGCATGGCGAACAGCGTTAGGAGTGTCTGAAGGCACAGCAGGCAAGCAGCATGCTGAGGCAGATTGAGGGACATGAGTCTGAGAAGACGACTCAGGGGTTTCACCTTTCCCAGAGGACATTCTGGAGGACGTGTGTGTGTGTGTGTCCGTGTATATTCTGCATCCTTAAATGATATCTGTGATGCATGTATCAGTCACTGGATTAAGATCTATTCACATCAGGTTGACAATGTGGATCAGTCTTGTTTAGTCTGTCCTATCTCTAATTAACAACGAGGCTGCTGCACTCCAGAGACTCGCTGAAACACACACACACATACACCACTAAGACGAAAGTAGCGCTGTACAGATTGTTCCTGCCTGCAGAGAAGCAGGTAGTTACAAAGACGCCATATCTACGAGGTCTCTTTTAAATTTTAGAGAGTTGCTCTACAGGGCCTGTATGAGGTTTAGTCGCAGCTCTATGCGGCCCTGTAGCTCGTCATGTGGCAGCGCAGCCTTGGGCACCAAGAATTCATGTCACACACAGCAGAATTTGATTAGGCAGGAGATGGTATTACTGCCCGACTGGGTGGGAGGAAGGAAGAGGGTAGTCAAACAAGGGATAGTAATAGAGGGAGGGAGGGGTGAAAGGGGGATGGGTGAAGGTAGAGAAATGTTGCATGCTGGGGCGGGGGTAAGTTGTGGAGGAATTTTTCAGTCTGCCTTGCAAATGTCTCCCCCATGTGCTCTTTCAGTTGCCACAGAAATAAGGAACTAGTCGCCCAGAGCAGCATTTATGATTGAGACTGTGTATGTGCACTTTGTGTGTGTGTGTGTGTGTGTTTGTGTGTATTGAATGGCAGGGAGACGTATGACAGGGGGACTATGTCATTACGACGGTAGGACGGCGCCCCTGTGGCTCCTAGCTATATGTTCTCAGACGCCGCATTTCAAATGGATTTTCAGCGTCTGCTGTTTTACCACATATCCAGAATGTATGCCTCCACTAGCCAACCACATTGACTGTGCCCCCTCTTTTTATCCCCGTATCACTCCATCTCTGTCTTAGTCACCCTAAATCAACAGAATGGGACATATCGATGCGGTGCCTTGCAATTTCTTGCTCTGGACAGTATTGGAGTAAAGCAACTGCTGGAGGAAACTAGACAATAAAACAACAATAACACCCATCAACCAGACAGCAGAAAACACGGACAAACCACAGGAGAAGGAGACAGACAGACAGACAGACAGACAGACAGACAGACAGACAGACAGACAGACAGACAGACAGACAGACAGACAGACAGATGAGATGTGATTGCTTTGGCCTGCAGTTTATATAACTGCCATGCTGTGCTACTCAACTGAAAAGCTGTGATAAAATACTATGATGTGACATACAGTACATTTTGTAGTTTTTGGTCTGGTTGTGGTCTACCCTTTTGTGGCTTGCACTGGTCTGGATGGATTGACTGTTTTGTCCTTTTTTTTTTGTATTTCGTTGTGGTAGTATGTCCACTTCAGATGGAGCTGAGTTGAAAGCTGGAGCTTTCAGTCTAGCTCACTCAATCTGTTGTATGCTCTAATTTGCTGAAGTAATCAAAGCTTTCATTTAAGCATCCCTCTGCCATGAGCAGACGCAATCTCATCTGCCTGACTGACCGCCTGCGCCCCTTTGCACAATGTGTCTTGCTGCCCGCGCGTCTGTCTGGGTGATCGCCTCATCTTGCCGGCTGGTTAAGTTGGTTGGCTGAGTGACTGCATGTTCGAATGTGTTATCGTCTGTCTGCATTTCTGCCTGTAGTTTGACTTCACCCACTCCAAGCGTATGACCCACATTATGCCTCTGGGCTTGTTGACAGTGGAGAGTAGTGACTAATAGAGTATATGGGTATGATGGTATCATTCCGAAGAGTCAGCAGTGGCAATTTAATACTTTCCAAGAAAATTGTTTTGTTTCTCTTGTAAGATATGTGTTGTACAGCAGAATGTAATATCAGTGATCAAGCTTATAATTGTTATCAAGAGTTTCCACTGAAGTCTGATTTTCGTGGAGATTGAAGTCTGACAAAGCAGAGCAGCACATGCCTCAGGGTTGGGTCAGCGTCTGGCCAGTGGCTGGTAAACTGCCCTAATACTGTCTGACTATTAGTCCACTACTATAACAGGGCTGGGGAGACTACAGAGCCCCCTACATTGTTTCTCCAGGCTGCCTGTGCTGAGACCATCACTGCATGACAGATACCTATCATTTACTGCTCGCAAATCCTTCCTGACACATTTCCCTTTGACAAAGAGAAGGAGAGGGGACATAATATGTGTACGTATGTTTATGTGGGTGTTGACACTCCATCATCGCCTTTCTGTCATTTTTCCCTCAACCTCCATTCAATTGAAGGGGGTCTGTGCCTTTGACCCCTGCACCATGCGGTGGGGGTTGGGGGTATAGAGGGTAGTGCATGAGCCTGAATGAGTGCTACATAATGTAGCGCTCATTCTTTGGCTTTTGTAGATGTTAGCATTGCTAATGGAAGCTTTTGCAAGCAGATGGAGAAGAAAAACCAAAGCGAACGGAAAAGGATACGACACTACTCATAGCACCAAATGTATTGCCACAGCAGCAACATATGTGTTTGATGTTCTCTGTTACCTAATAGTAAATCTGATATGTTATCTAATACAGCTATGAACACAGTCATTTGAAAAACAGCTTGTGTGTAATGATATTGAGTGATGCCATGTGAGAGAGCGTGGTGTATATGTGTGCTAATATTGACCATGTGCTGTGTGTGCGACAGTGACGGGGTGTCTCTCTGCCCACTGGTTATTCCATTAGATACAGAAAAATGCCTGCATATAATGAGTTAAGAGTTCAATAGTGATAGTGAGACTGGGAGAGGGAGGATATTTCAATGTACATACCCTGTCTATGTTACCTCTCCGTTACAGTTTACTCCCTCTGAGATTGCTGAGCTGAACTGTATTTCGAGTTGTGTTGAATCAGCACACGCTGCACGCTGCTGTCACCCATATTTTACATTAGCCTGGTATGATACATTTGATTTACTGTAGTCAAATGTTTTTGTTTAGTTGCTAATATACAGCTGCAAGTTTCCCTATTGCTTTTTGCATTAGCCTAACAGTTCCCTGATTTTTAGTGACTATGTGGATGTCAACCTTTGTATCAAACATCCTCTCTCCCTATTTTATTTGCCTTGTTGTAATGCATCGCTAGTCCCATGGGGAATGCTAATACTTTACCAGGTATTGCAGTGGCAGCGTCATCAGCACTTTTTCTGAGAGTGAGAAAAAGAAAAATAGAGAGGAAGCCCTGTTTTTAAGACCTTGAACACCATGAATGTCGTCCCTGCTTAGACAGGGAGACAAGATTTCTCAAGGACTCATTTGAAAAGTTTTGTCGTGATAACCCCCTCTTCTTTTCCACCCATCAACCACCCTGGAACACCCAAGATCTAAATGTAAATGCCATCTACAATCTACGATTACGTAAATGTGCATTTACATGAGTATTGCATCCCATGCCTGGCTCATGCACTGCGCAGCCTTTTTCCAAATGTGATGAGGGCAGGTGGAGAGGGGAGGTATAGTGCTCATGTGTGTGTGTGTGTGTGTGTGTGTGTGTGTGTGTGTGTGTGTGTGAGTTCTTGAGTAGGGGCAGGTTTGTGCGAGCCACAGGTGCACAGCAGGGGATGTAACTCTGCACATTGATTTCACAGTCAGTGACCACCATGCAATATATCCAGAAAAGTGTTTCTCTATGGAGCATCTTCAAAGAAGCAGTGGAGGAACTTTTGAGGGCATGAATATGTAGATGAAGGCCCCGGGGAGCGAAGGAGTCATTCACAGCATCAGCCTGCGTCTTTTACATTAGGTAAGGGCAAAGTGTGGGATAGAGAGAGAGGAAGAGGCTAGCAACAGGGAGGAAGAGGTAAAGAAGAGAAGAAGATAGAGGGGAGAACAATTAAGGACAGGCTTTCTTCCTACAAATTTCTTTTTGCTTTGGACTGGGATAAAGATGAAGTAAAATGGAAAGGAAAGAGATCAAACCCATTAGCATAGAGAGGCTGACCTGTGTGTGCGCGTTGTGCATTCATGTGTGTGTAAATGCTGCAGGGTTATAGGGATCCATCAGTCTCCCGTCTGGGGCAAAGCTAAGGGAAGGTCGGCCTGATGAATACATCCTGACATGCACACAGCCTGTGATGTCAGTTGTGTGTGTGTGTGTGTGTGTGTGTGTGTGTGTGTCTGTGTATGCATGTGTGTTTATGTGTGAGCTGGCAGCCCAGCCAAGCATAGGCACAGTTCAGCAGAGCAGAGGGCGAACGGGGGAGTGCTAGCCTGGCCTTGGTCGCCCCAGTTTAGGAGTTTGAAGGGGGTTATGCTGGCAGAGGGGTCATGAGGAGGGGGTGGATGGTGAAGCAGTGTGAGGTGTATGTGTGAGGGTAGAGGGGGTGGGTGAACAGACTGAGGGTGGGCTATGGAGGCAGAAGAAAAGCTCCATTCATGAGTCGTGCCATCTCTGGCTCCCAAGGGGACCGGGACTTATCAATGACCAGGCCAGCTGGGAGGATGTCACTATGCGCACTCTCTCTTTCTCCCTCTGTCTCTCTCTCTCCCTCCCTCCTTCTTTTGTCAAGGGCCAGTGCTGTCAGAGTCACTAGCCTGGACACTGATGCCTCTCATGCAGTTTGGTCCGCACTGAAATCCAGAGAAAGCCTCTGGCTATCCTGTGTTTTGCACCGTCTGTCCTGCATGTGACATCTTAGGTCTGCAGTAAGAAACTCATGACCACCCTCTGAGAACCACTGTCTGTGGTAGCCATGCCAACTGGACATGAGCTAGGTCGGGTGCAGCTTAAAGAGTAATAAATTGGCTGTGTCTGTAAGCTGAGATGGTGTATCCACGCATCTCAGGTCTGGAGTTTACAGAGTGACAAGAGTGTTGTTGTGTTTTTTTAGCCATAGTGATATGTTTTCTCTCTTGTCTTACTTAAGCACTCTATATTTAAGTGGTTCAGAATTATGACTCAGAAAACAAAGATTTTGCCTGAACATGAGCTGCTTATATAGTAATATCTACAGGACTTTTCAATCTTTTGCACTCTATTACGTTAGAAAGGAAAGAGAGACAGGTGAGGAGCAAGGTTTGTAATCTGCACAGATGTGTGAGTTTGTGCTCTTTTGCACTGCCAGTGAAAGGCCTGCATCAGCTGCAGCTGTGGGGGTGCTTCGCAGGCAATGGCAGCAGTGCGCTGGTAGGGGCAGATTTGCATTTGTGGTTTCATATCATGAGCAACATTGTTACTCCTTCTCTCTTCCTTCCTCCCTTCCCTTACGCTCTCTCTCTCTCTCTCTCTCTCTCTCTCTCTCTCTCTCTCTCACTCTCACTCTGTCTGTCTTTCTCTCGCTGTCTTTTGCTTTCTGTGAGAGGCAGAGGAGCCATGAGAACCGCCAAAGTAGAGCATTGGAGCATAACCCAGGAAGGTTCAGGCTGAAATGGATCCAAGCATAACATCAACACTGGCAAATCTCTCTATGACACACAAGGTCAAAGTCTGTGTGGTTGTGACACACAGTGTGTAGATAACGTAGATATCTAAACACCTAGCTCTAATTCCACTCTAATCAAAGTGGGTGTCGTTGCAGTTTGCTGTTATAAAGTGACAGCAACTTGTGTCACCTTCACTTTAGCTCTTCTGATTAATTTTTGGTATTTTTGTTCTGAGTGAATAAAGGGGACAGAGTTGAAGATCCTGTGGCCTGCACGTGTGTGCTGGAGTCACATTGATCTAGACGAACATGTGATGAGATGGTTTCCTGAGGCTTTCATCTGCACAATGCTTTCTGATGGAGAGATTTCCTTGCAACTTGGTCAAAATGCAGCCTCCTCATTTTGTTGCACTTTGCACGTTTTTTTTTTTTTTGTGTACAAATGTGTGAATCCTATTACCACGACAAATGCATTGCACAACTGCTAAACTATACTGTTTTATTACATCGTACAAATACTGCATAGGAAAAAAAATCTGTATCCCTGTGATGATGATGACCATAGTGTTACCTGCTTCTGTTATCAACATCTGCATAGACAGTGTGATAAGCAAAGAGCTGAAATCCAAACAATGTCTGATTGTATAAATAGAACATAATCCTCACACATTCTGTGTAATTTTCTGTTTGTCAGTGTTCTGTCATGAAACAAGATGTTCAAACTGTACTTTCTGAAGACTTAAGATTTCAAATTGACCTAGATTTAAAAAAACAATACAATAGGACATGTATAATAGTGCAAATAAATGTGCTTGGATGGATTTCTCATCAGTGTGCTTGTCTCTTTGTGGTGGTTTTCCTGCCCACGTGTCTGTGCAGTTATTATTCCCTTTCTCTGTTGTTCACAATGAACTTTTAACCAGTCTAACAGGCTGTTAGAGAAAATTCAAACCGACTCCTGTCCTGGTGTCCATCGCTTCTCTTTCCTACACTCAGTAGATCTCGTGGTCCCCTCTGCTTTCACCCTCTAGCAGGTTCCGTTTCTTTGGCAGCCCCTTGATAGATGACTCACAGTGTGTGTGTGTGTGTGTGTGTGTGTGTGTGTGTGTGTGTGTGTGTGTGTGTGTGTGTGTGTGTGTGTGTGTGTGTGTAAAAGTGTCTTTGTACTGGTGTGTAATGGTGCACTAAGCTACTGTTGCTAAAGTCCTGTCTGGTTTTCTGTTCCACTGTCGCCCTTGAGACCCCAGTATCTACCTTCTGTGACAGTAGCTCTGTCCCACCCCCACATCTTGCTCAGTATCATCTTCCTCCGGCTGCTCTCAGTCCGCTCACCCATCAGCTCCCTGAAGACCTATAAAATCCTGTGGCGCCCCCCCCCCCCACGCTGTTTTCCACTTTCTCTGTTTTGCTGGGACCTACTGTTCCAGCGGGCTCGAGGCCAGACCCCCTAATTTCTTGCTCTGTGACCAAAACCCTGCCAGAGTCTGCCTAGGCTTAGGGGGGGGAACTAGCCTAGTTACCATGGCCATGGCAATCAGCATTGTGAATAAGGCTGTAAACAATAAACAACAAGATCACAGATCACAAGCCCTAAACTGCTGTGATCTATGTGTCACAGTATTCAGATTAATATATAGATTAATTTCTGTTTTAGTTGTGTTCATATTAAAGTTGCAGTTTAGATAAGATGTTTCTCTTAGTTGCATGGATTTATGGAGCTACAGAAGTGACTAAATTTCACCAATAGGTAACGTAACAATCCCCCTTATAGTGATGACAGCCTGAGAACCTCTCGAATGGGCTTCGGATTGTTAGTAAGCAGAGTTACTATGTTCTTGGTTATTTTAAGCCTCCTGAGAGACATGAGCTCACAGGAAGTGTATTAGCCGTTTTGACAGGACATAAAATGTGTTGAATGAAATTTGGGAATTGTTTGGGACTGTAGTGCTGCTCAAATAACTGCGACAACATTTTGTCTTTTTCATCAAATCATAGATATTTGTATCTTCTACATTTGAAATAGTCTCTCGTGTATCCCTCTATGTGTGTACTACAGGGAAAAGGCAGTGTCTGAGAATTAAGCTCTGCCATTATTAACTCAAATGTAGCCCACTAAAAGCCTGGATGAAGCTCATTGTATGCTCCAGGGAATTTTTGTGTTGGTTTTATTTTTCACGGCACACAGTAAATTGCTTCCACATTGCTTTGTGGTTGTGGAACATGAATCTCCATAAACACACCCTTCTACCTCTGCTCTGTCCCTGTGTCAGTCGAAAAAAAAAAGGGATTTTTGTATGGTTTTCAATCAGTTACTATATCTGCAGGGTGCCACCTTGGAAACTGCCTAAACAAGTCAAATGAAAAAGAAACACATGACTTATACCTTACCAAAAATAAACGTGAAGCTTTTTTTCAAGGCTACACTGAGTGATCAGTATTAAGTCAAAATAAAAGCCTTCAGGCGCAGCAGATTAATTGAATTGTGGTGTGAAACTGTGATTTGTGTTTGTGTATTTTATTTGTGTGTTGCCCATTGGCTCTGCGAATGTTGATAAAATCTCTAGTTCAATCCTACATTTTCTGAAAACATTATTTCATCTTCTGACCTCCTGCATGTGTATTCTGCTGCTCTCCATCCCATGAGCTCAAAGGGAGGGTGGAAAGAAGCTCTTTACTTTTTTAGATATGACTTAACTTTATTATATGACAATATAGTCATGTCACATTTAAGGAGCAGCTGTGGATTAGTTGGTATGGCAGTTAATTGAATTGAATTGTCCTCTTAAATTTAACTGGCTGTTCCCAAGATTTTCCCAAGGGGATTAACAAAGTATCTATTGCTATTATTATTATTTCCTGTACAGTACGTCTCAATGTCTTTGCCAGCCACAACATAATCACATTATAGACCAGCCAAGCTGCTCAGTTTGTACTTACATGTTTAGCTTGATTTTCATTAAAGCTATGTGTTTCCTCTCTCTACAGGGCTCCGGAGATCATTCTGGGCTTGCCATTCTGTGAGGCCATAGATATGTGGTCGTTGGGCTGTGTGATAGCTGAGCTCTTCCTCGGTTGGCCCCTCTACCCTGGAGCTTCAGAGTACGATCAGGTAACACATGATGACTGCTTGGACCTTTAAAATGTCTCATTTGTTATTATATATGTTTGGACACCTGCATACCCATGAATGTTAGATTATGTTTATGCGTGTGTATTTGTGTGCGTTCTCTCCCTGTGAGTAAGTGCGTAAGTGTGAGTGTGTGTTTTTGGGGGGGCGGGATGCTTCTCCAATCCCCCTGACAGCCCCTGATGATTCTTGCGCAGCCTCCCTGTTTATCTGAACAGATGCCACAGAGCCACTTGTCCAATTAGTGCAGCCCCTGTGCTCCAGAGCAAGACATTGCCGTGTTCCCCTCTCTCTATCAGTGAGACGAGGCTCAGTGGGAAAACCTTGAGCAAGTTGTGCTCCATCAGAGAACAAGCTTGCCTGATTTTTCACAGCCCCAAAAACTTAGCAAAGTGTCTCTTTGCAATCTCAGACTCATAAGCAAAGGTCATGTTTGGGTGACCTGCATATTGCAGCTACATAGGTCTGGAGTAGTTAATGTCCGTTCAGATGCTGAAACTGCCTAAAGAATACTTATCCCAAGGTTTTGGGATTTTTGCCATCAGCAAGAAATATTCACTGTCATCCCCAGTTAAATGCAACTGATGATTCAATCATGCGTGTGATGTGAAATTCTCAAATGCTTTTATTATGGTCTGTCTTCCAGATCCGGTACATCTCACAGACACAGGGTCTCCCTGCAGAGTATCTCTTGAGTGCAGGGACAAAGACTACCAGGTTCTTCAACAGAGACCCCGACTCCACCTATCCTCTCTGGAGACTTAAGGTACAGCTGGAGTGATACAGATGGATCCACACATGAACACAAATTCCACCCAGAACATTCTTCTAGGAGCAGGTGATATTTTACAAGCACCAGATTTGCCAGCAAAAACTTTATTTTTTTTTTTTAATTCCAGAAATTTTAGTTGCACTGTGTGAAGTGCTGACAGTCCTGTTGATGGCTATAGAGAGAATGAGAGGTTAATGAGAGCAAAATGGATTTGAGTGAGAGAATTTTGCAAATGGAAAGCCAGCCAGGTGAATCGAGCTCTGAGTGTGTCAGCTCAACCCCCCACTGTCCCCCTATGTAGGCCATTCAATAAGATCCGCTCCTTTCTTTTTTACTCTCATTTATTAACTGAACTTGTTTTTCACAGTTTTTGGGAGTCTTTTTTTTTCATATGCGCTCTGCTTGAGCATAGGTTTAAACTTTTCCAAAAAGAACAGAGAGTGCAATTGATTCTTGAGAATCCTAGTAACATAAAATATTGACAACTATTGCAACTGATGACGACGATTGCCCATTAAATGAAGCCGTATAATAACAGAGTACATAGTGTACATGTTCTCAAGTGAGCTGCCAATGGCCTTTTAGCAGCTGATAGGCAAGAGTTGCACAACTTTCATGTGCTTTAAGACTTTTTCAGTGCTCTCTGTATGTAAAACTGTATGGGCTTATGAGGCCTTTATAAAACACGTTGTTGTCACTTTAAAGAAGGGGGTTTCTGAGTTTCTTGAGATAAGAGTTGACAGCAGCATTGTCAGGAAGACACTGTGATGGATTATTAGTTTGCACTTGACACCATAGCTGCAACTCATCGTGATTGATTCTTATTCTTGTGTCTTTGGTATGTGGAAAATCAAACACCGAGGCACCCTGACCACTTTTTTCCATGAGACACACACACAGAAACACAAGGGAAGTCAGTCTGTAAGAGTGATTGCTCAGCTTTAATTTGACCTTGCCATGTGTTTCCATGTAATAACAGCTGTATTGCTTTGCTGACTGTAATTAAAAATATCATGTGTTCAGTAAGGAGGTTTTTATAGTCAACACAGATTAGTTTGGTGTAAATTTTTAGCCATTGAAGCAGAATGATCACTTGCATGCATTTTTACTTGTCTTACCGTGTTCATATAGTTCACATAAAAAGTCTGTGCAACTGAATTTGTAAAAGGTGTGTGTGTGTGTGTGTGTTTGTGTTTGTGTGTCTGTGTGTGTGTGCATGCATGTGAGGGTGTGTTTGTGTAGTGCAGCAATATTCTATAATGTCTAAATGTTTGTGTGATACACATGCAGCCTTCCTCATCGTCCCTGGCTGTTAGATGAGTGTTTGTGTGCTACCCCAGGGTTGCTCAGAGGGCAAGCTGAGTCCTGCTGCACATCAACAACAAGAGGCTATAATGAGCCAAATGTAAATAGTGCGTTTCCAGAGGGGAAGTGTGATGAGATTTCAGGAGGAACATCTGCTTCTTGTCTCCCGCAGACTCCAGAGGACCACGAGGGTGAGACGGGGATCAAGTCCAAAGAGGCTCGCAAGTACATCTTCAACTGTTTGGATGATATGGCGCAGGTATGCTGTTTCAGCATGGCAAACCACGACCCTTCTCCCCTTCCCACGAATCTAACATTAGATGCATTACCTACATTTTCTCTGTCTTCTGCTTAAATCACAGCCGTCTGTCTTGCATTAGACGTTTCCTCTGCTGGGGCTTCTCTGGTCCCTGGCCAGTTTGATCCATCACATCCCAGAGAATTATCTATCAAATACTTGAAATCTTTTAAAATATTTATTCTTCCAAGACGTGATCTCCAGATGTGATGTAACTCTACTGCTGTATAGAATTTTACAAAGTGAAATGAAAGCAGCTGTTCGCTGAAACCTCTCCTCAACTCTGTCTCTGCTCTTCATTTTGGATAACCACTAGCTAATAAGTTACAGACAGACGTTTGAGCTGAACATGTGGCGAGGCTGGTTAACGTGTTTGATATCTACATTTTACTTTCTTATTTAAGCTGGAGTGAGTGTTGTGGCTATGTCTGCACTTTGTACATCTGTGGGACATATATACCCCTCTGAAACAAGTATACACACACACACACACACACATTCCACAAGGCTCAAACCCTACCAAACCAAGTAACAGTTTTTTCTGACTGGTTCAGTGAAACCCGTACCATGTTGTGTCTCCATGACTCAGCTGGTTAGCCCCTCTCTCCCTTAGCTTTGCATGCCACCTGTGGGAATCCTGTTTGTATAGGAGATCTTATGTAACCCCAGGAAGCCACTAATATAGCAAGCTTATATATGGACAGGCACTGCCATTGAACTCAGCTAGATTTAATGTCACTTCTCTGTGTACCCTGGAGTGAATTTGTCTCTGCATGGTGGGAAAGTTCACATGTAGCCATGACATTTTGATAGTATATGCCTGACAGTGAGATGATCGTGAATGCTTTTCGTGTTCGCCCTCACTTGGTCAATTGAGATTCTTCTGGGATTTCTGCATATGGCAGTGCTGATGGAAAATTACAATGTTTTTCCCATGTAATCTCTGATAGTACTCTCTTGTCATCATGTTCCTTGATCATGCCTATGATAATAATTAGCCAAGAGATAATAGTTAAGCAGGTGAATTATTCTTTTGGAATATGGTCACCTCGATGTACAACAAGCAGAAGCCGCAGAAAACGGCCCATGTGGATACGAAACACGTGTAGCTACTTAAGTGATAGCGACAATTATGGTTGTCCAGCAGCGCCCAGGGCAGCTGTCAGGCCTGTCTGGGATAACATGCTGCCGGCTGTGGCAAGCTAGTATTGCTGCCTGGGCTTGTAGAATTTACAGTTACCACACACACACACACACACACACACACTGCTCAAAGTGTAATGAACTAACCTGCACTGGTATGATATCCCCTGGGTCATCTGTTACGCTTCAAGCTCCACTGTATATCCCATCTTCCTTTCACTTTTGCAACCAGACTCAGCTTACTACAAAAAACACAGAGGAGATATAGCAGAGCTGCATAAGCTGTGTGTGGGAGAAAACTGCCTACTTTGCCCCATCTGACGATCCAGACCGTATAAACAAGTCGGCATTGTGGACATCTGTCTCTGCGTGTATAATGGATGATATAGCTGAAAGCCCTGCAAGACAGAGGGGCTGGGTGCCAGGAAGAGATAATGAACCTCCTTTCAGTCATGGGAGAAAAAGGGAGGTTCTACTATATGTAATTTAAGTAAATCAGATAAAAACTTATAGCAAATGCAGGACCTCACTAGTGGCCTGATGTAGATGGAAGAAAACTGGAAAAGCCAGAAAACTGACTCACTTTCATCTGAAATCATTCAGTGCAGTATCTCTGTTGATAGGAGTGAAACTATGTCAGGAGGTGAAGCGTAGTCTTCACCCTATCTTTATTTTATTACAAACACACTCTTCTTTTCTTCTACTACTTCTACCAAGAAACAATCTTTTATGAGGTAAATCTGCACATGTTGTAGGGCTATGTACTAGACAGGTCTGCATCCCGCACCCCACCCGCTCCACTTCTCCTGAGGCATAACCCAATCTGTCCCACAGCTCGACATCTGCCATCCTTGCCCTTACTCCAGAGTGGCATGTCAGTGCTTCTCACGACACAGATGTAACTCCATAAACAGCCGTTGACAGGCGAGACACGCAAGGCTGACCATCTTAGTTGAAATCCCTTTAGGTTTTTTTGCTGAGCATTTTCATTTAAGATTTGGAAATGTCAAATGTTGCTGTTATTGAAAGAGAATGAAGCGTGAAAATCTCTTTTCTATCTTGTAAATTCATATACTTTAATTAAATGGATGATAGTTAAATTATGTTTCATCTTCAGGCTTATGGACTTATCCAGTCTGATTGTTGTGGTGCACCTCAGCCAGCTTCCTTCTGCTATGCACGTGCAACCAAACTGCATATATTTTCTAACAGGACAATGTGATTATTTCTCACCTCATTCTGCAGAGTATTCCTTTATCATAGCCAGTGGAGATGGCAAGCAGAGAGAAATGGTTAGAGTATGAATAACCTGCACAGAGAAAGAGGACTGAATCAGATTTGCAGTGTTGACTGGCAGCACATCTGATAGCCCCTGGAGCAGGCCTACAGATAAGCGCTGCGTCTTTATGAAAAACAGACCTGCTACCTCTGCATGGCAGTCACAATAAATAAGGCTGCCTGTCTGTTGCCACTGTCCCTGTCTTCACACCGCCTGACAATCTGCTTGTTCGCTTAAGCACAGACTAGCTATATCATGACCTTGTTCCACTTACTTCATTCCTCACCCCTCCTGACAACCCTAAAAGTAAACCCACTCAGTTTCAGTCTTGTGCCTGACAAATCAGTCTTATTATATAGATTTGCAACCCAATATTAATCCACAACCTAAGCTGCAATGTTTAATACAGATGAAGCAACATTAAGTTGAGTTGGCTCATGCCAGCTTTTTCAGAGTCACTCACAAAATGGTGTCCTTTGTGAAAGTTTTTTTCAACTAGCCAATGGCAGCATTTATGGGGTTCGTGTTTTTGGTTTGTTTTCACATCTCAGGAATAGATACAAATCTCAGTGAAGGCGCCAGCAGATATTTCAAGTGGTGCTATGAATACCAGTGCAAATGTTTATAATGTCACTAAGATGCAAGGTTATCACTGGTTTCTGTGACACACAAACTGACACCTAAATGATGAGGCCTTGTGAGTATTAATAGGTTTCTCTGTGTGAATACACAGTGGGAGAGATTTTTCTCTGTCTTTGGCAGAAACATTAAGGACCTTGAATGCTCAGGCATTCAAGAAGTATTTGAAATGATGAATGATAAGACGCTTGTGTGTTTGTTTTGTTTCTACAGGTGAACATGACGTCAGATCTGGAGGGGAGCGACATGCTGGCGGAGAAGGCTGACAGGAGAGAGTTCATCGACTTGTTAACCAAGATGCTGACTATCGACGCCGACAAGAGAATCACCCCTATTGAAACGCTCAACCACTCCTTTGTTACCATGTCACATCTTCTTGATTTCCCACACAGCACACAGTACGAGCTCATCAAGCCCCGTTGTTTACATGATTACCGTTTTGGACGGTGAAGTAACAACGGCCACTGTCAAAAGACTCTGTACTCATTCCACCTCTGTTCTGTTGTCCGTGCAGTGTGAAGTCGTGCTTCCAAAACATGGAGATCTGCAAGCGCCGTGTCAACATGTACGACACAGTCAACCAGAGCAAGACGCCCTTTATCACCCACGTGGCCCCCACCACCTCCACCAACCTCACCATGACCTTCAACAACCAGCTGAACACTGTGCACAGCCAGGTAAAACTAAAATAAATAAACGTCCTCATTCAATGATATTGTGTTACACAACCACTAGTATTTAACTTTTATGCTATTAGATGCTTTACTGTATAAAGGCCGTGTATATGAGCTTTCAGAATAATAGCATTCTGACATATGTTATATAAATACAGAATGGTTCAAAATTGATTATTCACACCAGGCTGAAACTAAAACTAACTGCTAACACATCCTTATCAAAAGAATTGTATTTTAAACACCCAGCTCTCAGTGGTTGAACAGCCTAGCAGCCCATGAGCATCTGTTTGTCCCATTGTTCTATTTTTTGTGCCTGCTCTTCCTGCCAGTCTGCATGTTTCAATGCTTACTGGCCTGCCTTTCTGCCTTGGTGCATGTATCTCTATCTGCCTGCATTTCTGTCTTTGCCCCAAATCCTGTGGGATTGTCACAAAGTGCTGATTACACACATGACAAGCCGTACTTCCTGCTTGCCTTGCATTCTGAGGCTTTCAGTCCTTAAGAATCCCTTTACCATGCTTCCTCTCTTTTCCCCTCCTTTCACTCCTGTGCGCCTCTGTCTTCTCTTCGTTCTTCCCATTTCTCTGGGTTGAGCCTGTGGTGCTTTGCCGTTTTGTTCCCATACGGTCTGTGAATTGAAACTGCTGACTTTTGGCTTCTACCAAGTGTCGGGTTGCAAGGTTTTCCAGATTGTGCCTAGTTACAACTCCGGTTCTCTCCCCCATCCCTCTCTTTAGTAAACAGAGCTCTTTATCACCAACTATATCGAGCCAGTTCACACTGTGTAGCATGCGACAAAAACTCCATCTTGCTGTGATTTAAATGGATTAACATTCCCTCAGCTTGTCTTTTCTGCTCCTGGCTCTCAGGGCATATAGACAGAGTTAGGTTAGTGATTTATTCAGCTTGATTCATTTGCAAAGCTGGAATGCATCTTTGGCTTGTATTTTGCTGCTTCCGTGCTTGTTTATGATGAATGCCACAGTGCCATATTGATTATGTTTCCTCCCCTGGTGTTCATCGAACACACTAAAGAGAGCAAATGAAAAATGAAAGTGCTGTCTCTGTATTTCCCTCCGCCCCTATGTACACTTAATGAAAGGACTAAAATTAGATAGTGTCTCGTGGAGCAAATACTACTTACGAGCTCAGCAAACGATGTCTCTTAAAAGCATATGTTTGTATCTAGGATGTTCCCAGGCGGTCTTAGTATTCCACATGTCTTGATGGTCAAAGACATGCTGGAGTTACCTAAGCTTATATAACTATAGAACAATATGTTACAATATTTGTTACAGGCATGTTGATTTGGAGGGTGAACAGTGAAGCTGTGACATGAAATGTCAAATGTTGCTGGTTCTCTTAATCTTGACATATAATGGTTCTATTACATTTACATTCAAACTAAGTTGTAATATTATTTATTTAGGACTTTTTAAGACTAAGATATATAAACACCAGTAAATTCATGTTCAGCTTATTGTCCCTATACATAGTATATGATAGTATTTCCTGGCCAGCAGCATATTATTCTTGTCTAAAGAAGTTTGTTTGTTTGACCATAAATGTTGAAAAAGATACACAATGATCAAAAATCAAAGTATAAATTTGCTCTGGTGGCATTTTGCTCATCGATGGTTGATTATTCTAAGAATTGTATCATTGATTGCATCGCTCTTCACATTCTTCCTCTTTCTCTAATTAATCAGCAGTGTGCATATTTTAAGACGCATTCAAATCAGTCATCCAATTTCCTCATTATTCCATCAGCTTTCATCAATGATCGATGACCTGCTATCCATCTTCTCTTAATCTGGCTTTGCATCTTTTTGTTTGCATTGTTTTGTTATCTTTCTGTTTTAACCATGCCTGGTGTTCAGGCTTCCCTCCTTGGAGCACTCCCACTGCCCTGTCATTCCCATCAGTACCTCCACTCTCATGATTTTTATTTTGGTCGCATCATTCCTTTAGGCCACCAACCTGGCTCCCTCCTCCACCAACAATGCCACCCTTTCCTATGCAAGTCCTGATGTCTCCATACTAAACTACCAATCTGCACTCTACCAGCCCTCCGCTGCCTCCATGGCAGCTGTGGCCCAGAGAAGCATGCCCCTGCAGCCAGGAGCTCCTCAGCTCTGTGCTGCCCGGCCCGACCCCTTCCAGCAGGCGCTTATAGTCTGTCCACCTGGCTTCCAAGGTAAGGAGGACTGACCAGTCAGTATGCATTAGTAGAAATGGATAGAGCAGGATATGTGCTCAAGAACTTAGCCACAAGCAATACAACAGGCAACTATTATTTATTTGATTGCATAAATACAGTACTGTAGTCCATTTTATTTATGTCTCTCTAAACTTTTTTTTTGGTTTTTAGTGGATAAATGTTAAATAAATTTGCAGCTTTCATCACAGGCCAGGCCAGCCGTACCATATAATTTAGTGATAACTCAATGAGTTAATAATATCAAAGTAAATGTAATATCTAACTACATTAATATAATCATATCTCTATAATGCACACTCACCACTCTTTTGTGTTCACAATGGGAAGACAGAAGATCCTTTAGACATTATTTTATTAGTTTATTTATTCTTTCTGAGGAATAGATGATAACAAATTCCAATATTAGAAACACTTTTAAACTCTTGGCATGACTTTGTCTTTGTTTTGAGTGGAGTTGCTATAGCCGAACATCAGTTGAATGCAGATAGATTAGCTTGATTATAATTCAGTTTATATATATATATATATATATATATATATATATATATATATATATAGATCTCTCACTCTTAATGTTGCAGATTGTAGCATGATATAGTTTATAAGTGACAGATGTGGAGGTTATTTCTGTATTTATTTGTTGACATCCTATGTGCATATGCTTTATTTGCACACAGGGCTGCAGGCGTCCCCTTCCAAGCACACCAGTTACTCTGTGCGGATGGAGAATGCTGTTCCCATAGTGACGCAGGCCCCTGGTGCCCAGCCTCTGCAGATCCAACCTGGCCTCCTTACACAGGTAGGAAGAGATTCAAGTATCACAGAAAATGAACTAATATAGTTTTTTTGGGTCCAAGCCTGTCAGACTTGGAAGTGTTCACCTTCAGACAAAGCTCTCTGCATCCCTTTTTTCATAAGCCTTGACTAAGAATAGTATCTATTGATGGGAGGCTGGAAATCACTCAGTGTTCGCGACCCTGCCCCTGCTGGCAGCTGTCTTTTCCTGAGTACATTCAGTCCAAGATCTCCTGTGCATTGCTCCCTGTCTGTCTCTCCCCCGATCTGTCTCCCCCTCACTTGCTTTTTCTGTTGCCCTGCTCTCCTGGAGGCTGAGGCTTCCATGGTCTGATGCACACAAAGGCAGAAGCCTTTCACACAGAGAAGGCCTTCACTGGAGCCTGCACAGTGGAGCCGAAGATTTAGCTACTAATATACAGTTATTGGAAGTAACAGAGAGTGACTGTGCATCACTCTTTCTGCAGACA
This sequence comes from Ctenopoma multispine, assembly GCA_034779795.1. NCBI lineage: Eukaryota > Metazoa > Chordata > Actinopteri > Anabantiformes > Anabantidae > Ctenopoma > Ctenopoma multispine. The sequence goes on along the minus strand of JAUYWH010000024.1, from coordinate 6,832,228 downwards.
CACAGTGCAGACTACTTCCCATCACCACACCACCTCTTTCCCTATGGAAATTTCCATGAAGGCTTTAAATATCTCTGAGAATCCAGGGAGTTTGAAGCGTTCCCTTATCTCCAGTTAATCATGCAGTAGGCAAGAAGGCAGGCAGCATGCTCTGTATGTGTATGTGTATCTGCCTGTATTTCTATGGTGGGTTAATCTGTCAGATACCAAATGGTTAGCTTCAGGCCTGCTTCTAAGTCAGGCGCTCCAAATTACAGGCCTCAGAGGATCCTGGGAGGTCAGGCGAAGCTTGGATGAGGCTCTGCATAACGAGAGAACTCACAACATCACCAGCTTTGTGGAAATAATGGATCTATCAAAGAAAGAAAAAAAAAAACCTCTTTATTTAAGAAAAACACAAGTTACATGAATTGATATATCATGTTTACACATTACACATTACACATTGATGCCATACTCTGCAGGTGTGGACTGTAACGTCTGCCTGCACACATGTTAAATGAAGACAGGCAATAGTTAATGCAAGCAGATGGTTTATATAGGCCAGCAAGCAGCACACCTAATAACTGGCTGTGTGGTGTGTGTATTTCTGTTTATTCCTATACTGTGGGAGGTCTCACAAGCTTGGCTGAAGTGTTTTTTGCCTCTCGGTTGTATTCTCCCCACCTGTGCCTTCACCCACCCACTGTCACTGCCACCCCTCCTGCACCCTTAGCCCACCTCAGACCCATGCATGTTTACCCCTGAGCTCCCTGGGTGTGCAGAGAGGGGGCAAAGCGAAGGACGCTCTAAGCGAAGGAGGCAGGGAAGCCATCAAGACCTTTATCTGGAGCAGGAATGCAGAAAATGTGAAAACAATTGGGGAGTGAGAGCTGGGGCTTTCAAAGCCCTGAGGTGACAAAGGGTTTTTCACCCAGGCAGTGTAGGTCGAGGTGGGAGGAGGTGGGCTGATAGTGATGGTAGGCTCTAAGAAGAAAGAAAACGGCCTCTTAACTGGGTTACCATTTCAGGACAGACAGGCTGGTTACACAACGCAGACGCCTGGTGAGAGAGGCACATAGAGTGCCAGGACTGGAGATAGAGTGAACACAAACAGGAGATGGATGGATATATTAGAGTCTCTTAATGGCATGTTGATAAAAGGCCTTGGATGTGGTCTTAGATGTAAAGACCATCTCCAGCTTCAGAATGTTCCATTAGAGATGTCAGTCATCAGCGCACAGAAAGGCAGCTCTGCTGGCCTCCAGATGCCCCCTGCAGCACTTCAGCTACAGGCTGGTTGGTTTGGACTTTGCAACCTAGCTTAGGCAAAAACAATTTAAATTCCACGTGCTTGCAGCCATTATACAGAACTACTTTGCGTTAGAATATAATGGGAACAGACAGATCAATCATTAAGCAATATAAAGATAAAGTTTAAGATAAAGATTAAACATAAAGGTATACATTAAGTCACTGTACTACAGAATATGCACAGATTACATGGTGGTACTTCTCTCACTCTTGTCTCTTTGTATCTCTCTCACATCTCTCTGTTTAAACATGTGCTCTACAGTACATACTGATGCTGATGTAAATAGATGTGCAAATGGTATTAAAGGAACAATTCATTAGCTCTGACATTAAAGTGCTAATCAATAGAACTGCATTAAACTATTAGGGTTACACCCAGAGTAACACACAAACACACTCAGGCATGCATGCACACACACTCATCTTGGCACATCTTGGGGCATATTATGCCTGATACTCCTCCTGTTCTGCATCAGAAATACAAAGTAGCCTCCTTCACATCAGCTTGAATAGGCCTAAGAATTTAATTAGAGCATAGGTTGATTTTACTCAAGTCAAACACATAATCACAGTAGCTCGCAGACAAACAAATACACATAGGCTCACAAGTACACAAAGAACAGAGCTGCTGTACATCTTTATTAAGTCCTGGTCTTATCTCTTCTGTCTCCTTGAAACTGGCGGAGTTCATTTTGCATGCCTACCAGCTAGTTTAAACCAGCTGTTACGCACTTTTGAAAAGATAATGTAATTTATCACAACACCCTCAAACTAATAAGCCAGCTTCAATGAGTTTCCCTGATTCACATATTTAGAAAGTTTAAATTAAAAGATGTCAAAAACTGAATCTTGGGTAGCTTTGCAGGCACATAACATGCTGCATAAAATTCATACTTTGGACATTTGGTTACCTGGCAGCTGACTGTTTTTTCACATCTCCTCTGTCTGCCATTTAAATCTCATGTCCTGTCTTTTCCTCCATCTGTGTTTATCCCCCACTCTGTGTTCTCCTATCTCAGCAGGCCTGGCCCAGCGGCACCCAGCAGATCCTGCTGCCTCCAGCCTGGCAGCAGCTCACCCACACTTCAGTCCAGCATGCCACTGTCATCCCCGACTCCATGAGCAGCACACAGCCTCTTGCAAACTGGAGGTAGCCAACATTACTTCCCTACTTTTGACTGCTCATAGCAAGTTTTAACCTTCACTTTGGGTACCTATTGATGCCTGAATGTCAAAATCAAAGCACTTTGTAAAATCAGGTTTATGCACATAATAACAGGGGTAAGTCTGTATTTCATGCCAGATAAACAGATTTCAAAGGCCAGGAGTGGTTTTATAGCTTTTATGGCTTTTTCAAAAAGTGTTATAAGAAGATGGTATGGCTGATTGACCAAGCAGCCTGTACCTCCCTGACAGCATGTCCTTAATTTTCAGTGAATCACAGTCCTCATGCGATCCCTGGCGCTTTTATAAGAGTAGATTTACCTCGGGGAGATGGGATATATGTACATGTAGAGACATCATGTAAAGTATAGACTGTCACCACAGTGACTCAATAAATGGATGGATTAATGGGAGAAGGCAATCTGCAGGGAGATACAGGTATATAATGGGTATGGTGGGCTGCTGGGGCCATGTATGCTCATATTCATTCAGAGCTGTCCATCTACGACTAGACATCCCCCTCCCCAGCCAACATCGGCTATGTTGTCCTCAGAGAGATGAATGGGAAAAGTGTCGCACTTCCTCTGCAGAGCTGTCGCTCCACAGCTGCTGGTGTCAGCTCCTCTGCCCTCCCTTTTTGCTCTCTTGTTCCATCTCCTCCTTTGATCTGCTTTAGAAAAGTTAGCTGCTGCCACCCACTGGTTTGTGAGGGAAATTTCCTGTTGTTTTTGTTTTAACCAATGTTGAGTTTGACCATCTGGGTAAATGGATCTTACTATGTCATGCCTTGCTACTTTACATTCAAATTTCATATTGTATTGTTAACCTGAAACTGTGTTATGTTACAGGAATTCTCACCCTCATGGCAGCCATTACAATCCCATCATGCAGCAGCCAGCCTTGTTGGCTAGCCACGTCACACTCCCATCCAACCAGACGCTCAATGTAGGAGTGGCACATGTTATGAGGCAGCCTTCAACCAATAATAACTCTTCTTCCAAAAAGAACAAACAGCACCAGATGTCTGCCAGGTACTTTTATCACTTACTTAGGTGACTCCAGACTTACTGTAAGTTATCAACGCGGCAAATGTGGATCATCACAATCACATGTCTCTTAGCTTTTGATTTTGAGGTCTTTGATCTTCAGAATCTGTCCTTTAATTTCTCTACAAGACACTAACTGCAACCCCTGTCTTTCTATTAGGAACATGTCAGCCTATGAGGTGTCGTCCTCCCAGACCGTGCTGTCTCCACAGCGATCCAAGAGGGTAAAGGAGAACACGCCCCCACGTTGTGCTGTGCTACAGAACGGCTCAGCCTCCAACTGTCCACCTCCACAGGGCTGCGGGGGCAGCGGGTGGGGGACTAGTGAAGCAGAGCAAGCTTCCAGTACCACCCGTGACCATCAGCACCAGCACCATGTCCCCAGACAGACCATCGTCATCCCCGACACGCCCAGCCCTGCAGTCAGCATCATCACCATCAGCAGTGACACAGATGAGGAAGATGACCATAAACAAAATAGGTCAGTACTGGACTTTTATTGACAGAGCCTTTTCAAAAACATGCATCTGTGTTGTCTTTGCATATGAGTTCCCGCAATTGCCAGCAAAACTAAGAAGCCAGCTCTCAGTTGACTATGTGACTATATTTTGATCTAGGATCATTAAATAGGCCACTTCATGGTAATCTATGGGGTAAAGTTAAAAACTACACAGTGGTATGCTAGTGACAACATCCTACTTGTAACTGATGCTACTACACAAAGCAAGTGGTCTAAAGTAGGAAGTGAGAGAAAGTTAACTACCTATGTAAAAAAATGTGATTTGTACCCTACAAAAACAAATCAGATACACATTAGAGTAATATATGTACTTACAGGCTCAGTACTTACAAAAACTATACAGGTAATTATAGATATATAAGAGTAAAAATATACTACCCATAACAAATGTTTTCGGAATTGATTTTCGTAACATTCTTATCGCCTTCTTTAGCTCATCTTCAAAACAGAGGAAGAATGTCATCAGTTGCGTGACTGTCCATGATTCACCAGACTCTGACTGTTCCAGCAACAACAGTCCCTACACTGTGGAGTCCAGACCTCCAAATAATAACAGCTATGACACAAAGACCACCATACTGGACAACTACAACAATGGGAATCCCCGCACTATCATTATCCCCCCTCTCAAAACCCAGAGCAATGAGGTTCAGAATGAGTGTGAGCGCCTAATGCCAGGTAAAGGATTTTGACTTTCTGAACTTGAAACACATCATCATGCAATAACTAGCAACTGTTGAAGTTGCTAGGTATTAAATTTGCTGGTCCCCAGTTAACCAATTTGTATCGTCTCCTGGGCAGATGCAATGAACCATCAGAATTCATCTTACAAGTTCAAAACGTCAAGTGGAGTGGTGTCTAGCAGTAATCATGTACCAGGGGGCGTGACTGGAGGCGGGTCCTACCGACAACAGCGCTCAGGGCCACACCCCCTCCAGCAGCAGCCTGTCAATCTCAGCCAGGTATGGAGAGACATTAACAATGATAATGAAACATCAGATGTCCAAATAATTAACCTTTTAGAAACATGTTTTAATGGCGTAGTTCAGCATTTAGGGGAATAGACTTTCTCATCAACAGTTAGATGGGAAGATTGATATCATTCTCATGTTTGTATGGTAAATATTTCGCTTAGCTTTTCACTAAGACATGAAAAAGAGGGAAACAGCTAGACTGGCTATGATCAGAAGTAGCAAAGTCTATCTACCAGTAACTCTAAACTTCTATCATCTGCTCTTTCAGACCCAGCAGCACATGGTAACTGAGAGAAATGGAGGTCATCGCCGTCAACAGGCCTATATTACCCCCACCATTGCCACTCAGGCCCCGTACTCCTTCCATCACAACAGCCCTTCTCATACGGGCAATGTCCACCCACATTTGGCTGCCGCACACCTGCCTAGCCAACCGCATCTCTATACCTACACAGCCCCTGCTGCTCTGAGCTCTACCGGCACTGTGGCCCACCTGGTGGCATCACAAGGATCGGCACGTCATGCAGTCCAGCATGGAAGCTATCCGCCAAGCATCGTCCATCAGGTTCCAGTCAGCATGGGCCACCGTGTGCTGCCATCACCCACCCTGCATCACAGTCAGTACCAGGCCCAGTTTGCCCACCAGGCCTACATCAGCGCCTCGCCTGCCTCCACTGTCTACACTGGATACCCACTGAGCCCCACCAAAGTCAACCAGTACCCTTACCTCTAGAGAAGACACTGACTGACACTGGAGAGCCTGACCCAGCGCTGCTGCTTTTCCTCAGACCGACCCACCCTGAACTCCATCAACATCCTAAACGCCCTCTCCTGAACCTCAGACATAAACGGAGACAGAGGGACATGCAATCCTCATGCAACTGTCACATATAACTTGAAGATATTAACGATAGAGAGAAAAAGAAAAAAAAGATTTACAACCTCTCTAGAAGGGAAAGATGAGGCTGAATTTCTGAGGGGTACAGTTCATGATGGGGTTTTTTGTTTTGTTTTTTTCCTGAAAGGGCCAGTTTTTGCTATTATTTGTTGGTTTTTTTCACTCTACTTTTTAAGGAAAGTAATGTCTCATTAATTTTACAGGGATGTTTGAAACAGGCCTTTTGGGACGGTGGAGGTTTTCTGGTTTGTTTTTCTTTTACTTTCCCCTCTTAAATTTTGGAAATGACTGTTGAACAGAGGTTACTGACTGGAAGATTGGAATCCCAAGAGACTTGGGAGAAGGTGAAATACGGAAACCTGCTGCTCTTCAAAGAAAAAAATATTGATGGCCTTGAACTGTCTTAATATTTCCAAATCATTCATGGTGTGGGGAGAAAAGAGAGGCAACTCCCCCCACTCCACCTTCTCCAGCCGAGGAGGCTTCTGGAAATATAACCAACAGAAGACAACAAACTTTTTAGTGTATTTATAGATATTTTTCCTTTTCGTTTCACCTTCATGATGATATTTCAGTTTTAGCTAGGTGTCTTAGCTGGGCCCCGTTCTTAGAATGTAGCAGTCTACACCTGTTTGTTTTAAGAAGACAACTTTTTTCCTGATACCAATAGATTTATTTGTTCTTCTTTTTTTCAATGTGATTGCACAAAGTGGTTATAATAACATAGGCATGTACAACGTGATTGTCTGTGTGTGCTACTGTCAGCCATGCGTGTGTAGTCCACCTCCTCAAAACCCTCTTAAGTCTTTAGGTTTCGACCATTGTTCCCTCGTAGTGCCTTACAGATATAACAACACAGTTTACTTGGCTTGGATCCTGAAAGCCACAAGAGACTATAGCTATACTTAGAGAGACATGTTTCCCTGGTTTGACATCCTTTTTGGGGCAGTTGTAGCTCTCTTCCAGGTGTAGGCTCAGGCCTTGCTCTTTCTTGTACCTATTGATGGCGTAGCATAGGTGATGTAGATTAATATCAGAGTTGGTATCACGCTGAGCTGTTTTGTTATGTGTGCATGAGATAACTTGCCTGGTGTACTTACCAAAGTCAGATAAATTCTTGTTACATTTGCTCTGAATTTTAATGTAAATGTGAACATGTACAGTATAGCTGTGGCTGTAAACCTCTATTGCAGTGACACCCAAAATTTGGCTTTACATTGGACTATATCTGTTTCTTCTTTAATCACACAAGGGAATTCATGCTTTGTGGCTACAGAGCAGAATATTAGCTCAGTTTTCATGTACAGGGAATGAGTTATAGTAGAGTGTACAAGAGACACAGTAGAGGTCGTTTTTATGAGGTTAAAAGCTAGCCGAGAGAAGGGCCTTACAGAAAGTGTTGCCATGAGGGTGATTCTATGAGGCTAGAGATAGCCTGGCTACAGCGAAGAGACAGAGCATAAAAAGAGAGAGAGAGTTGTTCAAGAGAGATACTGTGTAGGCACAAGTGAGGGGGCTGGTTGAAAGCATAGGGTCAGTTTAGGTAGGGACTGTGCAGGGCAGGGTGACACTCTCTATCTTAAATTGGACTAAAATGGTAGCAAGTTGGCATTGAGCAGGTTGATAGTTACACTGAGCCCGGGTGGTCGGTAGGAGCCACAGGAGCACTACCTTACCTGAATGCACACTCATAATTCTGACATGAATACTTTTGTCGTTGTCCTTTGTTACTGTTGCTGTTTGTTTCTCCAGCAAAGATAATTGGAAGTTATTTGTTGCGCTTGAGGTTTGGGTAGCATCTCAGAGCTACAAGAACAGAACAGAAGGAAAATGCCATAGCATACACCTGGAAGGACACCTTGTGGATGTTTTGTTGCCACTGTCCATTTGTCTTCGAACCAGGTACACCAAGTACAGACCACAGGCAGGATACCTGAACACTTAGAGAACCAATAGGGCTGTCGCTTTGTGAGTTTGCTGCTTGATTAAACAAACTTAATTTTCTTGTAGCCAATGATACAAATAATCTCCTCTGTTCAATTGTCCTCATGAACGTGGGCACATCAAACTGCTGGTGGTTTTAGTGAAAGCCTTCCCCTCTCCTTTATAGTATGCCATAGTACTTGCATTTGAAGTGATTTTATTTTAACTTAACATTATCTTGAACTTTTTGACATGGCTGTAGTACATGTTGTGTTTATTTTTAGAGATTGTTGCAATAATTCTTGTGGATGTTTTATCAGAATGTGTGTTTTTATTATATGTACGGCTCATTTCTATTTTGTAACCTGGGGGTTGATGTACAGTAATATTTAGTATTCCGTGGAGGTGGGCGCACCTGTGTAAAGTGTTGCAACACTGCTGATGATAGTGTTGAGTTGACGATAATCCAATGGGGCCCTTATAGGTAGACACTTGGTTTGAGGGTGCCACACCCCAGAGTGGTCTTTCATTCTGGTACTTGTTTCCCCAAAAACTCCCCATCAGCTCCAGCATGCAAGCCTTGGGTCTGGACTCTTAAAGATGTGATTACATACCACGTTGCTGGTTACATCATTCGTCTCTTTTCCGTTGTTGTCTCTTTATTTTATTGTATTGACTTAATTTCTTCATGGTCATTGGTGCCTAAGCACACATGTGTAAAGGAGATGCTTTTCCATTGAAACCTTTTGGCTCCTCTGTTAATGAGACAGACTACTGAAACATTCCACTGTTTAAGGGAATTTGGCATTTACCCATGCTACACTGCTGTCCTGCACCCACTCTTGTCAGCACGGCAATAGCGTTGTCATGCTCTGACGTTTTTGCTCCTCCCACCAAAGAATTCAACAGATTGACCATGTACAGCACAGCACAGTACAGTATAAGCAATCCTCCACAGTGTAGCTAGAGTAGATTGGCAATAACTTCTGGTCTCATGTTTTTAACACTTTTCAAGTGCTTTTAAGGATGTATTGTGTTACGCCCAAGAAAATGCATGCGTGCATACAATGTAGTAGTAAGTACACAGGGAGGATTTAACATACCTAATACATACAGCACAGTCTTTAATTTGTTAAGAATCTGGACATTCAACTTTGAGAAGTACTGCAGGCTGTTTTTGAATCTATTTCTGTTTTACTTTTCCTCATATTTGGCCCCTGTTTAGACTGAATCATTATTTAACCTCTCTCTAAATTGTTTTTAAGCCTGTTGTTTTTTTATGTTGTTGATGTGTAGCTTTATTGCTGTTGTAAGAAAATGAATTTGTATAAAATGCGTTTGTTTTACATTAGCGTGCCATGGAATAGAATGACCTGTAAAAATTAATTAATCTAGAAAAAAGAACAACTATACCTTTAAAACCATGGTCACCTGCACAAAATGAATGTACTATATGACCTATGACATCTGAAATGGCTTTAGATATTTTTCAAGAGTTGACTATTAGTTTAATTTGAACACCATTTGTGGCCATGCATGATGCAATAATTATCCATCTAAAGCAAAATCTCATGAGACAAATAATGTAAAATGACAATTGTCCTCAGAATGAGAGAGGTATAAAATCACCATTTTCTCAAGTGAAGCATTCAATTAAGAGAAGCTCTGTATGCACAACATCGTGGAAAATAACTTGACGCGTATGATACCTTTGTCTATCACTCTGTTTCACAATGTTTTGTGTTTTATAAAAAGGAGGGAATCGGAAATGTGAGCATTGATGTAGATTGAGTGACCTTACAATTACCAAAATGGGCATAAGTAGAGTGTAAAAATTTTTTGTGTAGTTGAGATGAACATCCTTCCCAGCTAGTGACTTTTTTCTTAGAGTACTGCCTTCCAAATAACCAACAAAACCTCCAAAGCTTTAAAGTGATATTAAAATTAGAGCAAACTAAATAAGGTGGCACCTCCTCAGTATGAATCCTGGTAATCTCCTATGAAATACACTCAAGCTTCCATCTATGGTGTTGTGAATACTCCTCCTCCTCCTGGAGCTTGGAAACACTGAGAAACATTCCTGAAGTCATGGCACACGGTGCTATACATTAGTCTTCTCTGGACAAACTCCTCTTACATGACTTTAAGCTTAGTAAGAAGTGAAGAGACAACCTAAAGCATCAACCTACATGAACATCGAGGATAAATCGTTTGGCAAAGTTGCTTCCCAAAGTACAAAGGGGTTAGAAACAAGTGTTAGGTGGATTAATCATGTACTGTGTGTCACCAGGAAATCTAGCTACATAAGCGTTTTTAAAGCCCTTTGGATGAGAGTGTATGTTTTTGTTTTTTTAAACCTTTGTTGAGGAGATCTGCTCCTTTTGCTGGCTATTCCTTGGTGGAATTCAGGGTGAGGTGGTCAAGGTTTGATGCCGTCACTGATACATTCTGTCAGGAGATTGTAGCAAATTAATTTAAGAAGCCAAAATCAATACCATTCACTTGTTGTTTTCCTACTATAATAGTTTATTTAAAGTTGTGTGAAATCAGGCAAAGTTATGGGATAATTTAGAACATCTTATTTCCCCAATTTGCTGTGTTTTAAGCTCTTTTGGTACTACTTTACATGAATGAAAATTTTTCTGAAAATGGTAGACCAAATCCTACATTCAAAGCCAGATTTGCCTGTTTACACTATAAAAATATCTTAAAGTAGAGGTCAAAGACACATTCCCTTTTGGTACATCCTCAAAATTATAACAGTAATTTAGTGTAGCTGAAATGCTTAAATAGCTACTAGCATAACTACATTTATGCAAATGATTTAATTTACATTTTCTTAAGACCTAAGAGTGCATCAAACCATGACCCCCTTTTGTGTCCATTGCTGTATGGTTTCTCAATGGTGTAAAATCTCATTCTTTGTCAGTAAAGCTAATGTGTGCTTCAGTATTTCCTAGTATACTTCTCTGTTAATTGTCTTTTCTTATATACTTTTGTTTATCGGGGTGTGATGTCTCATTATTTCAATCTGTTGATGTAGCGTTCTATGTATACCCTGTTCCTTAACCTAAGTATGTTATGAGAATGGATATTTTACTGGCTTTATAGAATGTTTAAATAAATATAATAATGACAGTAAGAAGAAGGATTAATTAAACCTCCTAACAAGTTGAGTACTTGCTACTAAGCGCTTGTGTTACCATTATGATGTTGTGTGCTTCTCTTAATCATTTTCTTTGTAGAAAAATGGAGTGAATTTATATTAGGCTTCAAAAAAACTAATGATAGAATTGTACATTTTACAGGAGGATTTTAACAGACAAACAGCTTTGTCAAATAGAAGAATATAGTTATTTTAATTGTCCTCTTTACTAACTGTAGGGTGAGAAGGGGCTCGCGTTGTGGTGAACTATGTTATAGCTTGTTATTCACTGTTACTTTTGATCATTTTTTCGGTCTCCAAGGTGAATCGAGTTATTAATGAGAATTTGTATGCTCACATATGCATATTGTATATGTGTAGAAATGTAATCACACTTTGTCTTGGATTTACATTAAACTGTTAAGTCACGGCACCAGTGTCCTGTTTTCTACTGTGGTGTGCTTGTGCGCACATACATGAGGTTTGTTGTGTGTACTTGTACATCAGAAAGGAAATATAAAAATATTATGCAAACATACTCAATACTATCCACGTCAAAAATGTTGAACTTAAATATTACTTTAGCGTAATTAAATTTAGTTTGAACGACCTAGTATCCAGATGGTTACAGCACATGCAATATAACTGCAGTGTCTCTGGTCTGAGTCTGGTGACGACCTTGGATGCATGTCATATCCCCTCTCTTGTCCCGTGTTTCCCATCTGCCTCTCTATTTCTACTACTACTATCAAATAAAGGCTAAATGTACCCAGTTATTCTGTAAGCAAGTCATACATTTTGTACAAGTATTACTACATAAACGTAGTTAAGGAACAAGTACAATGCCTGCCACTGAAACTAAATAAAGTGGAAATTAAGTATCTCAACACTGCACTTTAAGTAGTTAAATATGAATATAGTACATACAGTACATACACAAATATAGTATTTAACATCCTGCCAGCTTCACTTGTGTGGCAAACCTCTAAATTCCCTGCAAGAACATTTTTTATGGAATGAATATAGTATAAAACTGTGCTGAAAAAAGACATATTGATTTCATGATATGGCTACTCGTGACATAAAAGTTCTGAAAAAAATATCTGAGCCAAACACATGAAAACACGAGTCCTACTATAAAGCCGCAAGGTGGCGGTGTGCACCAAAATACCATAAACTGGCATTAACGTGATTAGGTATGCTGATCATCTCCATTTATTTTCAACCACAAAACCTTGCTATGCATGATGCTCACCACAAGTACCAGCAGGCCACATCTCGGGCTGCACAAGTTCTTTAACTTCCTGACGCGAACCATATTAGAATATAAACGAAGTATGCATTGTTGTTGTGTTAGAGGTTTAACACACTTAAATAGACTTGTGAGACGTGATGGAATAGAAAGGCACAATCACAAGGGTACGCTGTCCTAAAAAAAGATTCATTCATTTATACCGGACAGAAGGCAGCTCTACTCAGTCAATAGAAATGCCCATAATGAGATACCCTGCCATGGATATACCTTGTTTAAGGACATCATCGCATGAGGCAACGTTGCCGTGGAAGCCGCAGACGCCAGTCGAGGATGACCAACCTAGCTTTTAAACCCCCGTTTTGACAGAAAAGAGCTTCAGCCAATGAGAGCGGCTCTCGATGAATTGGCGACGAATCAGATCGGCCGGGGGTGGGGGGGCGGGACTAACCCAATCCTCAGGACGAAAGAAGGTAACTGTTACCAAAAGAGAGTGTCAGATGAAAAGCAGCCACCAGCTCCTGCACGGTACGTCTACACTTGAAATAACTTCAAACGTAGGCAGGCGGATACATGAAGGTTAATGACGAAGCCTCAGAATGCGTTTTATTTTATCCGGGGATAATTTATCGTAAACCAGACGAAGGAATTAACAGAGTTGGTGCTCCCTTTTTTTGGTAAGTCTGCATGCGCAGCTGTGAGGTGGCTGACAGGAAAGGGGAAAGAAGGAAAAATCGTGTTATCTGTGCACTTAGAGCTAGCTTTGGGGGATATCATCATAGTATGTTAGCTGGCCTGGTTGTAGCATTTCACTGTGTCAGTCAAATGAGGGATGTAACCTGCTGTGTTTACCCTTTGTAGAGCCACATGACCGTTTAAGTAACGGGACGGCGTGTAGCTAGGACAAGAGGCTGTAATGTATCATGATGACACCCGTTTTATGAGAGCGACTGAAAGCTAGCTACACAGCCGGGGAATGAAGTCTGTGATGCCTTTATGTGCCGTCCTCGATTGCCTTATTTACCACGTTGCACGTTTATCCGCCATTGTAGAGTCAATTAGGTGGCTTATTTTATGTGATGGGATACTAAAGCTTTATTTATATTGGTTGGACTGCTTTATTATAACATCGCTGGCAATGTGCATGCAGTGTGCCAGGTTTCCTTCACAATGCCTTAAAGTGAGACAAACCTGTGTTATTATTAGTTTTACTGTAATGTTTTGGATAAATTAATCTTTTGTGTGAAGGTGAGAGTTATTTAACCGATCACACATATATTGATGTAGATTAGTTTATCCAAATTAAATTCAGTTCATATATTCCATATTTATCTCGTTCCAACCTACCTATGTCCCATGAGTCAGTGAGCCTTTCTGTTATCAAAGCTGTTACAGTTATTGCCAGTATTGTGTGCTTTACGGATGTAAACAATCAAAGTTATGAATAGTGTATTTGGACCCTGTGCTTACGTGTACATTACTTTGCTAGAGGTTGTGTTAAGTTAATTGGCTTATTACTAGAGTGATGCTGAAGTAGTAATGGTAAAAGTGGTTGCTTTGTTTTGACTGTTGCTCTCTTCTTCTCAGCAGCCATTCTTCATTGTGAGCACACGTTATGGAAGGAGGAGCCTTAAACTAAAGGAGACCAAACCGGACAACACACAATAACCCAAACCTTGATTGTATTCTTCAGCATGAATCTTCTCTTCTCAACTGGATGAAATGCCTTGACCTTACTCCCAACGTATTATGGCAGGTTTAGTCTACTCTTTGGGTTTGGTGGTGATGCTCAAGGCTCTTATGCACAGCCAGAGTGCTGTGTTTCTTGGAATGATAATATTGGTGACAGTGATCGCGGCAGACTCACCTGTTGCAGGTAAGAGAACACCTTTTCGCTGACTCACACAACATGATCCACTAATTTGTACCTTGTGTTACATAAACAACACAGATAAGTATCTTGTAAGACATTCAGTTACTTTTGAATGAGAGTGCTGGCAAGTTATAGACATCAAGTTTCAAGTGCATGCAAAATTTTAAAATACATATTAATGTTGTATTTGCATAACTCCAAAGTACAGATATTGTTGAATGAAAATATGAATATCTAAACCTATTGAGTGTGTGAATATGTGAATGTGGCATCCAAGATTCAGCTTTGATCTAATCAAGATCTTCGACTTCTGATGAGGTCTTCTCTTGTCCTGAGGATTGCATTAGAGTCAGCAGCCATCTGTTTATTCTACATAGAGCTTGCCTAGTATACGATTGCAGGGAAAATACCTAAAAACTGTAACCTTTGTAACTTTATAGCAACTGTTGCCAGTGCTTTTGCTTAAAACTTGTCATCCCTTTATTAAGAATTTAGTGCAGCACTGTTTGCTTTGCCTTTATTTCAGTAGTGTATTTGGTTTAATACAGAAAGTCTGGACTTACATGACTTAATTCATATAGACAGAGTCAGGGCTGCTGCATGACCTTGCATAGCTGTGATATTCATTCAGTGAGGACACGTTTGAGTCGGGATTTACACAAGAGGTGAAGTGGCTGTAATGCTACAAAGACTGTAGAGTTAAACCAATTTTCAGTAATTAGAGAAAGAGAAAGGCCTAAATCCATCCACTTGATGTTTTCCCCAGGCTTACTTTTATAAATAGTGACATGATCCCACCAGCATGGCTCCCACTACACATTGCCCGGTTAAAGGAAACCATTGTAAGAGCAGCCGAAAACTCATGATATTACGTAGTAATAAGATTATCCAGTAAATGCCAGGGTGAAAGGCTGGTGCCGGAAATCATGAATTAGTGAGTCTTAAATTCCCACTCATATGATAACACCTCCATTCACAGTTTTATAATGTTAAGCCACTGTAAACAGTTGCATAAGTTTAGATTTTTTTCATTTATCAGTTCTTCTAAAAGCAGAACACGTTGGGTGGGCAATACTGGGTGGTAAAATCCCAGTGGTTCAGATAGTAGTGACATAACTATTAATAGAAATATTTAATAAAATTATAATAATAAATAAATTGATTGTATTATTTAAGGTATGTTGATTCCTGCCCTTTATGTTTATGAAATGTGGAGTTTATCAGTGATAGTTGTGCAGCAATGTTTGCAGAAGGTAGTTTTCAGTTTTTTATGCCAAACCTTAATGAGATAAAATAACTCAAGAGAAGATCAGGGAACATCAGAGTCATTAGATCATTAGGTATGACAATTACAACACTGTACAATAGGAGTCTGTGTTATAAGTGTTAAATATGACAGTTTTGTTAATCTGGTACTGAATAGGCCATAGACCTCAGCATACCTGAAGATCACGCTTCATTACAACACCACACTGTTGTTTTATCAGAAATAAATGTTCTTGTAAATGAGTATAAAAACTTTATTTCAACTTCTTAAAAAACTATGAAAGTGTTGACATGCAATAACATTTGTCCTGGCTTTTCTGTCACTAACACATTCAAATCCTACTCTAAAACATTTATAAAACTAGTAGCTGAATTGAGTGAGTGTCATTAGCTGATAGGGACAACAAGTTCAGTGTCAGATTCACTTCATCTTAAAACCTTCAGGGATGCTGTTGTTTTAATAAATTTTGCCTTTGAATCTGTCTGTGTCTACACATAACTATGCTCACAGAGTATGTGCTCTGACTAGTAACACCCTCTCTTGATAAATGTTGATGGTACAGCTTGTCAAGTGTTGGAGCTTGACATGGGCAATGCAAAGTTCATAATTTGATAGGTGTACTATTGTTTTAATTAATGTTGCCTATTTAAAAGTGCAGTCCTTTGATGTTTAAGAAAACTGAATTTCCGTTAGCTGCCATTTATTTCTATTAAGATTTTAACTGAAAGTATCTCACACAATGTCCAGCAAAACACTGACAAGAAGTGGGACCTTTTTTAGACTGATGAATCAAATGAAATGTTGTTTCATCATGGATGTAATTCACCCTGCCTGTTGCAAAAGACTGTAATACTGTATTTCGTTAGTGAAGCAAAATAAACCTGTAAAAACATTACACTTCAGCTGTGAAATTACCAGTCATACAGCTTGCCTCTTTCAGACCCACAAAAGCACACTTTATAGTTTCTAGGTCAAATAGAGCATGGCAACCAATCTATAATTGATCCTCCAGACCCAGTCTGTACAATCCTATTGTAATTTCCCTCTTTCTTACTTCACTGCTTCTCTAGGCCTTTCATAGTTCTACATCGATACATCAGATGTGGAATGAGAAACAAAAACTCTACAGATAAGTAAGATATAATTGGAAACTGTTGTACTTTATGTAAAACTATAAAATACCCTTGCAGTTTTGCTTTATCAGGCTCTCTTTCTGCACCGTGGTGACTGGCAAGTTCAACATAGTGAGCTGCTGGCCAGCAAAGTCCTGGCTAATTACCAGTGGTGCCCATTGCCATGTGAAATCTGATATGTGTGGGATGACAATGGCCATTCATTATTCATTAGATCTGGAAGCCAATTGCAGATCAATGGGTAAAACCTATCAAAAGACAAACACTGGGTACTTTTGCACTCACCAGGCCTGCAGCGTATCTAGAAACATCTATTGGAAAGCAGCCTGTGGCTGACCCGGGCTGTCTACTGACTGGCTTGTCCCAGCATAATTTGGCTCAGTGGAGAGCAGGCGAAGCTAGTCAGCTCTTGAAGGGTGGGTCAATGAAAACAGACTGACACATTTTAAAAACAGCTTTCTAATGTTATTTTTCCACGTAACAATCAGTGTCTATCATAATCTTTTTTCAATATTACATGCACACATCAAAGTTAATACAAAGTCAGCTATTCTGATGGTGGCTTTAGTTTCATTTTCATAATTCTTTCCACTTGTCTGCTATTACCTGCATCAAACTTTTAGGTTGTGATGTGAAGCTACATAGTGGGAGCCTACAAATGTACATCTGTTAGTGATTTTGTGTGCCCTTTTTTCACCAAGGCAATTTTCTACTACAGTTTTAGCATCCTGTAAGTGGCCAAACATAGCATTAGTCTTGTTCAGAACAACAATTTTATTTATAAAGAAAAAGATGTTGTTCTATTGTTGTTCTGGTTGTTGTATTTTAATCCTGACATAACTACAGTGCTATGAATAGGTATTTGCCCCCTTAAATGATGATCCATACATGTATGGCCCTATGTGAAAAAGTAATTGCCCCTCCCAGCTAAATAATGAATGAACTGTGATTAACCACATTTTTTAAAAGCTGAGATTAATTCCACTTGACACACCCAGGCATGATTACTGCCAGAGGCGTTGAATTAAGAAATAACTTAAATAGAAGCTGTTTTATGAAGTGAAGCATGCTAAAAGATCTCAAAAAGCAACACGTCATCCTGTGATCAACAGCCTGGAAAGGGTTACACACCATTTCTAAGGCTTTGGGACTCCAGTGAATCAGGATGAGAGTCATTATCCACAAATGGAGAAAACTTGGAACAGTGAACAGCCTACCAAAATTACTTCAATGGCACAAGGACAGCTCATCCAGGAGATCATAAAAAACCCAGAATAACATCTAAAGAACTTCAGGCCTCACTTGCTTCAGTTTAAGTCAGTGTTCATGATTCAACAGTAAGAAAGAGACTCGGCAAACATGGCATCCATGGGAGAGTTCCAAGACTAAAGTCAATGCTGATCAAAAATAGCATAAAAGCTCATCTCACATTTGGCAAAAAACATCTTGATTATGGCTAAGTTTTTGGGGCAAAGTTGTACTTCCTGGAAGCTGTGCATCCCA
>JAUYWH010000024.1:6761262-6814137 GCA_034779795.1 Ctenopoma multispine | reverse complement strand
TTATATCATACCATCAGTTTACAGAACCTGAATTGTAATTGCTTGTGTCTCCTTGTAAGTCGCGTTGGATAAAAGTCTGCCAAATGAACTAAAGTAAAGTAAAGTTAAATGTGGTGGTGGTAGTGTGATGTTCTGGGACTGCTTTGTAGCATCTTGACACAGAAGACCTCCCATAATTGATGGAACCTATGAATCCTGCTCTCTACAGGAGAATTACTTTTTCCACATTTGAACTTAATTGTGATTAGATAAATAGAAATATCCAATGGGTGTTTTATCATGGTTTTCTATTATTATTTCTTTTACAGCATGTAAACAATTGCATAGGAATAAGAATGTGTCTAAATTTCTCAGGAAAAAAATCCACAACAACACAAGATTGATAAAATGATTGCACTTGTGCCTATTATCACAACTGTAAAATGAGAATGTTTCTCAGACTGTGATCTGACTAGTAGCAGTTCCCTTGGCATAAGTTGTTGGTACTCAAGCCTGTTACAAATAGATTGCCCTGACTGTGCTTACAGTTTTTTGTGCTAACAGCCTATCAGTGTTGGGAGCTTGAAATGTGCAATGCAAAGTTCAGGATTTGACAGAAGGCAACACTGAGGCCATATTGTGCTGAGCCCAAATCACTATATGCTCTGATGAACTGCAGCTGATTATTTATATATTTATCAGAGCAGATGGTGCAGTTCAGCCCAGCCTGTTTTTAGCCAATCTAGGCAAAATAATTTTCTTCGGGACCTCTCAACCCACAACTACTACGTTTTTAACCTACCAGACAGACATATTTCCATTTTCTGCTCAAACACTGACTTTTAGTCTATTTAGAAAACTGCTTCCTTCCAGCAGCATAACCCAACTGAGTAGACAGTGCTTGTTTTCCCTGGACTTAAAGGCTAGCCTGTGTTGGGAGGATTGAGTAGAGGAGTGTGCTGAGTGACACAGTCCTCAGGGCCTCTCCGGTTACAAGTCTTTGCCTTCCTGTCTTTCAAAGAAAATCAGGACTGTCTGCAATGAAGGAGTGTACCCAAATTTTGTGGGTGTTTTAATGTATGCTGTGTACACTGTAGTTTGAGTGCACAGGCTGAAAGAATGACATAGTGATATTGCACCATCGTGATCTGCTCTTTGAAATCAGTCATAAAGCATGGACTACGGTGAGTTTGCGTGTTTGTTGTACAGTAGCCTGATGTGCTATAAATCCCTTATTATTCACTGAAAATAATCAGAAAGTCAACTTTCATTGTAACTAACAGAACTACCTTTAACTCTGATTCCTGTTTCAGTTACCTCTGTTCCTCACTGAGACTTCATTCTCCTCCCTCATATCCTGCTCCTTCTCTTTCTGACACCCCCCTTTCTCTTATCTGAAAAAGTACTCCCTCAGGATATCAAAAGAAGGGTCACAATGAATATTTGATGAAGTGCAGGGATGACCTCAGTCAGGTCTCGATTCTCATGCTTATTAGTTGACAGTAGATACTGGCAACTTCTCCAACTATAAAACTTTTTGTTGTTATTTTCCATTATTGACCTATTAGATCATGAGAAAGATTTGGATTCCAGTCAGCATTATTTATGACATCCACTATGTTGCTTTAAATCTGTTCTTTTATCTTTAACTATTTGATGTAGGCTAAATACAACAAGTATATGTACTAGACAGCAAGTGCTGTAGGTTTATAATAAACGCACCCCTAATGAAGTCAAATAGTTTTTCTTTCCTGTGTGGGGCAGCTTTAGCTTTGCAACAGAGCTTGATTTAATTGAAGTCTACTGATAAAAACAATGGAATCTTTCCCATCTTAAAAGCTTCCCAATAAACCAAATGTCAACACAGCCATATCTTGATTGTTCGACTACACTCAGCATGCGCTACTCCTGCCAACTGAAAAGAGCCAGTCACGCAAGGGGCTCAGCTAAAAACAAAACCATGTGTGAGGTTGTAGTTAGCTAGCATTAATACCAAAATACACTTTCTTCCCTCTGTTCTTTTTTCAAGTTACGCAACCATTAAACTACTTTTTTCTTTTTGAGAATAGGAGTCTGGCAAACACAGGAAATGATATCATTGCAAACCTGGTTTCTCAGGTTTCATGATACACACACACACATGTATATATTTATCCTGTGTGTATATATATATATATATATATATATATATATATATGTGAATGTGTGTGAGCATTATTCAGTGTAGTATAAGGTCACAGTTGTGTGTTTAACTGCTGCTTGGCTGATACCTAGCATTTGCCTGTTATAGTAAACGTATTATAATGATTAAAAGTAGGATGGTTCTTATAAAGTGGCCCAAAGACTACTGTAACAGTTCAGATGGACTTATCTATGTTGGTCTCTGTTTGTGTATAATTTCTTTGTACTACTCTTTTCCACTCAAAAATGAACATGCTCATTCTTTAACCAGGCAAATCATATTTAAGATTCAGTTAGCCTCAGTAACACATTTGTTGTTGTTTTCGTCATCTGCAAACGCTACAAGTACTGTCAAAATAATTGTTTTTTTCTGTCAACTCCCACATGCCTAAATATTTCACTGTCTTAAAGGACACCAATTCAGTTTAGACTGGCTTGTGTCCTTGTCTGGTTGAATAAAGGAGGTCAGAGGATGGTGTTTTCTAAGATTCAATTCCAGACATCAGCAAAGTGCTGTCTGCTCACAGGCATTATCAGGTTAACTCTGTTTCAGCCTTGGGAACAGTAGAGACATAAGATGAAAGTAAAGCCAAAAGCCAAGTTAAATGCTTTTGTTTATTCATGGAGGCTTTATTTATGTCACTGTTATAGGCACAAAGTAGAATTTCTGTTGTTGTTTTTCAGTCCTCAGTTGTCATAGTTTAGATTTTTTTTTTTCAAAACACTCAAATCAAACTGTATTAAAATATATTAATAATGGAGTACTTCTGGGAACATGTAGTAAGTCAGGTCATCACAACATCAGCAAAAAACATCAAAATGATAAAATCAATCATAAACGACACAAAATTAAATAATAAAAATGTCACAAAAAAATTGTATAACAATCATTAATATTAATAGTAATTGTAACATCTTACATAGATATACCCGATATTCATACTGTATTGCGCCATGTTCATGTAAGTACCATACTACAAGCAATATGGTTTGACAAATTTGACAAACATTTAAATGAGAAGGATCTGCACTATGACAAATGCAATAATAGGAAAGGACTTTTATGGCCCTCTCTATTTAGAAATTCATGTAGGAGGCTGCACGATACATTTCACCCACTTTTAGGAAAGGAGCTATTAGCATTTTGCAAATTAAGTATAAACAAAATGAAGGACAATAAAACTGTGCTACTGATAGGAGCACAAATAGGAGTCAAATAGAAAAAAACACTCTACTGTCTTAGTTCCATCTATAATAACCTGTTTATTCACAAATGGGGGGATACTGAGCTTCTGTAGAGCTACTGAAACATATATAGGTTAGTAGAAAGCTGTGATGGTCCAATATATGATTTTATACGATTTTGCCAATATCCATTTAGGCTAAATGGGTTAATGTTATTTCAGATGCCTGAAGTTGTGTCTCCCTGCAGCGCTCTCTACCCTGCTCCATCTCTTTTTATTCCATTGTCAGGCTTTTATAAAAGAACATTATATTTGATAACTGGCAGTGATCCAAGGTTGCAACCATTGAAATAGAGATAACAAACCCAACATGCCACAGGATGGACATTGTATATGTCATAAGAAGGAATTTACGTTTACAGCAGAAAGGTAAAGTCATTTTACTTAATGCTTTCAATTATTTTTACTCACTAATTAGTGCAATGCGATAACTACCTCTGTTTGTAGGCCTAGAGTAAATTACTTGCAGAACTCACTTACTTGTGAAAAATTTAGTTCTGTGCATGTACAAGGCAGCTATTCATTAGACTCATCAAGGACTGATGAACAGAAATGGAATCTCATTAGCCTGGGATTTTTTATGTGATGAATAAATTAAGACCTTGCAGCATTAATTCTTCAGCATTGTCAGAAATGAGACTGTGCCATGTAGATGCACTTCCAGTCAAAAGTTGGTATTCAGATAGAAATGACCATGTTTTTGAAAGAAAGAATAAGATTTTATAAAACCAGGTTAATCAGAAATACAGTGTAGACATTGTTAATATTGTAAATGACTATTATAGTTGTAAACAGCTGTTTTTTAAGGGAATATTTACATAAATGTACAGAGACCTATCATCAGCAAACATTTGTCTTTCAATCGTGCCTTACGTTTGCTAATGTATATTTATTAATTTAAAAAGATAACATTACAAAACCCTTTTGCAATGGTAACACAGCTAAGGACACCAATCTGCATGAAAAACATGGTAATTCTTTTGACTGGTCGTGTGTGTATATATATATACATATACAGTATATATATATATATATCTTAATCTAGATATAATCTAGATTTTTAGTATAGTTTATTGTCTTTAAATACTGCTAATGCTCTCTTTTGTGTTAAATAATAATGAAGCACTTGACGTATGCTCATGTGACATGATATTTGACTGTACCTCTCGGCATGGGTCTTACGGACTAGTTGCTTAGTTTCATGAACAGGAGCAACAATGACTGACCAACTGAGCGTGACACACTCATGTTTCAAGGGACAGGTGGCAGTGCTGCTTAGTCTTCATGGCCTTTGTCATTATTTCCCTACTGTAATGTCAGCTGCAATTCATCCTGGCCTCACTAGATCTGTACCTGGCTGCTGTCTGCTGTCTGAACTGAGCACTGTCATTACCTTAGATTAGCCTTCAGGTGTTAAGACCATGCTTGCTTAATTAATAAGAATAACCCCACCAGATCTTTGACTGAGATTTGACTAACAACAGTTATTTTATTTTGTAGGCTTTCATTACAGTTTTTTTCTAAAAATATTATTATAGCTGTACTTTGACCTCAAAAAGATGAGACTAAACTACATTAGGGATTCTGAATAGTGTGCTTCTTTGTAAAAGAGAGTTTTGAATTTTGGTTCCACTGTACATTCTCTCTGTGCCCCTTGTACTTGTCCTTATAATCCAACCACAGTCCACCCCTGCCTTCACAGGTACAATCATCAGTACAGTCATCAATCACCTGCCAATAACAGTATTTGTTTTAATTGGCTCGATGTTTTGTCATCCATCCATGCATGTTAAATTGTCCTAAATATGACTATAAATGAATTAGGCCTATTCTGAGATGAGGTGACGTTTTGGGGTCATGTACCACAGTATAACCTCAGCATCAGCCTATTTTTCTGACAAGCATGGTCTCCTACACAGCCTGTGTTCTGTGTTTGCTCTTCTTTATGTCTGCAGTTAAAATAAAGGTTGACAGAGTGTAGCACTCCAGATGCTGGGGCTTCTCTTTTTCAGGCATGGTTGTTGTGGTTATTTAGAACTTCCTTGCAAAACTGAGAAATAAGGCTATCAATACACTGCCGTTATAAAACAGAAAACTACATCCTGCTTGTCCTTTTATTTCAGAGTTAATGGTACAGCACATAAGGTTGTGTATGTGTGTGAAAGTGTAGAGCGTGCATGTGCATCTGCCCAGCTGTGTGCTTCATCTCTCAGGGTTCAAACATTTGGCACAGTACGCATAGAGCTTTGTGGCAATTTGGAGAACATCCATCACAGACTAGCCTCTCTGAAGAGAACAAGGTTTTGGCTTTTATTTTTTAAGTCCTTTTCTAAGGACTGTGGATGTTATAATAACATGTTGTCTCAATTATGGTACCAGTGTAGGTTGTAATTAAGTTGGGAGTTTTCTCCTGCGCCAAGCCATAAGCAGTGTACTTGAGTGAAGCAATGCTCTAAATTGAAGATGAGGCTTCAGAAGTATATTCTTTTTAGATGTTATTAGTGATCTGTTCTGTGCTGTATTAAAATAGTCTTTTTCCTCAGCTGATTCTATGGCTATTTTCAGGTGTGAATGATTCTGCAGAGTTTCTGTACACTACAAAGAGCTGCTGCTGCTGAGTCACTATGTAGAGACTGTTGGTGACTTGCTTCTGGCATTGGAAACATTTGGCGCCTTTAAAGTCTTGGTCTCTTCAAAACCTACTCTCAAGGGCAAATTCAAGACATGCTGTCTGCATTCAGCTTATTTAAAGGAACTACTGTGTATTTTCTCCTTGATGTGGATTGTATGTTCTTGTAGACCTTTTGCATTCTATAAACTCAACAGCCCCAAAAATAGCATCTCTTTTAATGGGAGTAACCAAGCCTAACTCGTGTCACTTAACCGTGAAACATCAGTTTTGGCCGTCAATATTATTCTTATGAAAGATTTTTAAAGTACAGTTGAGCATACAACACAGCAAAACTACAGAATGACCTGAGTACCTGGAAGGTACAGTACAGGACAAAAGTTTGGACACATTCAATTCATTCAATGTTGTTTTCTTCATTTACATGACCATTTACATTGGTAGATTCTCACTGAAGGCATCAAAACTATGATTGAACACAATTAGGAGTTATGTACTTAACAAAAAAAGGTGAAATAACTAAAAGATTTTTTTATATTGTAGTTTCTTCAAAATAGCCACCCTTTGCTCTGATTACTGTTTTGCACACTCTTGGCATTCTCTCGATGAGCTTCAAGAGGTAGTCACCTGAAATGGTTTTCCAACAGTCTTGAAGGAATTCAGAGGTGTTTAGCACTTGTTGGCCCCTTTGCCTTCATGCTGCGGTCCAGCTCACCCGAAAACACATTGAATGAGAAGATGTACTTTATATCTTTGTTATCTAAAGTTGATTCTGTGCCTTTCCCTTTAGCTAATTTAGCCAGTCTCAAACACATAAGACTCTGACCATAAACTGTAGGACAGTTTACAGTCAGACACTTGCCAAATGAAATTGTGTATTGTACGCCATATTTTTTAATATGAAGAGAGACCTGTGACCCTCAAATTAAGTTGGAAATCCACTGTGCAAGCTGTATTTGCTTTTTGAATATTTTGCCTGGTCTAATGTCACCCTTAAGCTTTTTAATGTTGTGTGTAAGAGATAGAATTGCACCATCCATCACTCCAAGGTCAAGTACCATAAAGAAGAATAGTAGATGTTTTCTCTAGAGTGCACGGATAAAAAGCCTAGGTCACTGCAAAGCATAGTTGACCGTGGTCTTTTTCTTTCATGACTGTTGCACTTTCCTCAGGATTTTATTGCCACTTCAGGAAATGGTTCATCAGTTACACTAGTGATCAGGTCTGATGATTTTTCTCAGTGAGTAAAGTGAATGATTTCAATTACCAGATGGCTTTGTAGATGCTTCTGTACTAGTTGTTGTTATACTATGTCGTGTTTCATCTTTCAGTTTAAATTTGGTGTCAGTAGTCCCTGTTTTCTGAACCAAATCTACTTGACGTAGTTTAGTGTAGTTTATTTAATCTAAATATAGGCTAAGGTTATATACAGTATAATATCCTAAACCTACTACAGCTTTATCCTGCAGATTCAATGAATGTACTTTTAGTACATTCTAATTCTAATTCAATGTGTGTACTTTACTGTACAGTCTGTATATCATTACACCTTTGCAGCATAGGTGTTATAGTGTTAGAGTGGCTCATTTCATTGTGTATGGAATTCCTATATTATGTCCTTTTGATTGGACCAGTATTTTCATAGATCAATGTTCATGTTAGACATTTAGGAGCCCAGGCAGCTTAACACAGTTATTATAAACTAAAGCTACCCCGCTGATGTAATTCCTTTGTTGTTCATGCCGAGTTAACAAGTAGGGTGCCTACCTGTCTGCTGTGTAAAGTCATGTTTGGTCTGATTCTGCTTCTGAACAAAACTAAAGCTTATCAGAACAAATCAGAAAGGGCAAAGATATCAAATTTAGTAAATTAGAAATGTTTGCCAGAATAGAGTACACGGTAAAATATATTTAAAGAGAAAGAGCTATTTAAAACTCACTTTGAGTAATAATTGAGCTATAATCCTTAGCTTGATAAGTGAAAGGAATTGGATTGCATGTTAAGTTAATAGACAGCCTTTTTTGTTTTTTTGTCCCATTCTTATCCTTGTTGTTTACTTTGTTTGAAGCCAGCCATTAGTTCATATTATTTAGGACTAAAATGAAGCATGTTTTTTGTTCTGCAGATGACTCTCTGTTTCACTCCACCCACCCACCTGTGGGATTTGCTGGAGGTGTTCCAAGTTCAACAGGGTCATCACAATCTGCTTTATCTGCCTCACATTACACTGCCTTTGACAGCCCAGACTCACCTGGTGCCCTGCCATCTATTAATGAACCAAACGAGGAAGCTAGGACTGCTGACATCATGCTTTTTCAACATGTTACGCCGTCATTATTCCCCTCGGAGCCTGTATCACGGTCAACAACACCTCAGCTCAGTCTTAATTCTGAGCCAGATGGTGCATCAGAGCAAACGCTGGCAATCATAACTTCACAACCTGCTCAGCCTCTTGAGCCCCCTAAAGTTGCTTTCATTGACCCTCTGGCAGATGAACCTTATAGTAAAATCCTGGCTGTGAACCAGCTGAACCCCAGCAGTTCCCCCTTGCAGGAAAACAAACCAGCACATGACATAAACATTTTACCCAACTCCAATGAGATTCTGGCCCGTGGCTATAATGTGCCTTTCATAGCCCCCCACACAACTTCACCTTCATTTGAACCCACTGACATTTCTCCAGAAGACTTCTACCCAACCAACACAATGGAACTGGACTGGGGATCTGGGGACTACTTGGAAACAATGTCATTCATAAATTCAGATGGAGACGACTACTCTTTGGTCACCAAGGTGCCCTCTGACTCATATGACCTGGAGGACTATACAGAAAACTATGACACATCCTTCCCTTCCCGAGTGGGAGTTTTTCCTACATCCTTGCATCCTCTTCATTTCTCACCTTCTTCCAGCCTCATGACAACATACATTACCACTGTTCCACATATGTCCATCCATCCTTCCTCTTTTTCCTCCACTGTTCACTATACACCAGCATCTACATCCACAGCTAGCAGTGAAACAGCTGAATCTTCAGATATAGATTGGGCTGACACTTTCACAATCCAACCAACAGATGTTCTCTTACCTGACATGAACAGCTTGGAGTATTACACCATTCAGTTGAACAAAGAGAACAACAGTTCAGATACTGGTGCTGAACACAGGGAGAACATTACCCTGGTGGCCATTGATACTACAGATATAACATCCACTAGCAGCTTCACCAATGATACTACACTGATCGAGGAAGAGTCATCCAGTGATCTTTCAGGATCTGAGCCTCATGATGAATCAACCACAAAGGAGAGTCCTCAATTAGTCAATGCCTCTGATCCTATTTTGGATCCTTCAATAGTCCCAAGCATCTTCTTCGACCCTTCTTCTTCCATGTGGGGTGGTCAGGTTTCTACCACAGATTGGTCTGGACCTACTGTAACTGCTGGCCCAGGCAACACTTTATTAACAGAAGCTGTGCTACCCCATGTCACACCTTTGCTGCCAGATGATATAATGTCTTCCTCCTCTCTGACAGATGTTCACTGGTTTGTTACAGAGCCGATTCTACAAAGCACCTTACACACCACTCCTGTCTTAACTGACACCATAGCCTTCTCCCCTGTTCCCACTGACCCTGATGCCAACATAACTGCTGGTACAACAGAATCAACCCCCCAAGAGTCTGCTTTTACAACTGAACTATCTTTGAATATTACTTTAGTTTCAACTGAAGCCACAACTAATGCCACTTTGGGTCCGCCAGTTGTTTTGGGTGATCAGGGGGTGACTGAAGATGGAGCTGACAATTCAGCCACAATAACCCTGATCCCAAAGGGCAGTGAAGCTAATACAGTCCCCGCTGTACCCACAACTACAACTGCCATCACTACTTCTCATCAAGCAACAACTAGAATCACTGCCACCACTGAAGCCTCAACTAGTGTCAACATCATCTCTACCATTACTGCAAAGACCACATCTATACCAAGACAGTACCTCTGCAGCCTTGACAGTCCTGCCTATTTAATAAAAATTGGTAAGTTCGACATCTTATTTTGCAATAGATTTTATTTTAATCACTCATGATCTACAGCAATTCTAATGAGACCTGTAATTTGAATTAGAAATTTACAGTCCATGCAGTATATAAGAACCTTTTCATAATGGAGTCAGACTATAACCTTAACCCTGTGCTTTCTTCTGAAGATTTTCCTTCTGGAGCTACTGTTGGATATGCCAAAGCGCAAATAAGAGACATACTTAAGGCTGAATTCAACAAGTCAGTGGAGCTACAGGTACATTTACCTGTGTGGTGCAGTAAAGATGTCTTATTACTTTCTAGATTATAGCATCTTATTTTAATAGATTTTTTGGCAATGATAAAATACATTCTGTCAGGATACAAAGTGATTCTGGGTCCTACTATCTTTTATAGATCCTTGGATACAGTATACACTACCAGTCAAAAGTTTGGACACAGATACATGTGTCATCAGTTGTGTTACCATCATTGCACATGTATATATTTGGTTCGTGTAATGGTTCTGAAATCTCTCTTGCAGTGTTGTAAGAAGCCTCTTCACTTGCCTCTGTGTGTAGGATTTACAAAAAAAGTTCAAAACTAAAACCAAGCAAACAATGGATTTAGAGAATCATTACATCGCTATTATATACTGTATGTATGTGAGTGTGTCTATGTGTTACAGTGTTGTACATGAACCATGAAGGCCAGACCACTTCCTGAATGATTTTCAATGATTTCCTGTGGTTGTACACAAACCACAGGAAACTCAGTAACCTTCAAAAACATCAGCTGCTTATTTAACACCCCTCACACAAAGTATTGGTGGATTAACTGCATGACTCTAGTGTGTGATTTGTTTCTGTGAATTTTATTTATTCATTTTCTTTTTATTTATTTATAAGGTTGTGGACCCTCCGCCAAAGTTTGTCTTTCGAGCAGTGTCTGGGCCAATTGTATACACAGCCATATCTGTCATCAATGCTCTACAAAGGTCTCGGCGGCGCTTCCTGTCTGTGTCTCCCAACTGGACATTGCCAGACAGTAAATATCAAGTCCACACAGGTAAATGACCTTTCATCAATTTGGCTTGTCAAATTTTCAGTTGTTTTTTATGACTTTTATGGACTAGTTTTTAAACTCAAGTTCTTTTTGTCTTTACTTTTTGCAGTCCTACAGTTTGTTCCCAGTCACATAGATGTGCAGTTTTGCAACTTCACCGAGAGCATTGAGAAAGGTTTGACCATGGCCTTTGCGGAAGTCTGCCGGCGTTCAAGGGAGTCGACAAATTTCACAGTGCAAGTGAGTGGGACCAGAAGTCAGTAAACCATGAGTGGCCTCACATTTGCCTTTCAGTTGTAATGTTGACCTTACAGCACATTCCAGTGTGACTTTGCATGGTCCTCATGAATGACCCAGTGCCGGTAATCTTGAGCCTTCTGAATAATAGACACTTTGTCAGAGTTTCTTAATGTACCTTCAGTAAACGTTAATGCTTTATCTAAACATACTAAATTAGTCTAAATCATTTTTTTTAGAAATGGTTAATGTTGTAAATTTTGTCAAAGGTAGTCAGTTCAAAAGCTATACAATTTGTGCAAGCAAGCTGAAGACCAATTGCTGACTTAGCTGACCCCAGACTGCCTCCAGTCATTTCACTAGTGGATGTCTGTGATTGCTGCAGTGTAGGGTGACATTGATTGGGATATAACGCTTCTGTGTTTAATCACTATTTTTGAGATTTTTGGATTTCATAAAATTAATCGTTGCAAGGAAGAAAGAGAAAAGTAGTTTATTAGAATCACTACTCACTAAAACTTCTAAATTACTAGTTTGGTTTGACAGAATCAGAGTCATGCTCAATCTACTCAGCCATATTTCCATAAATTATTATGTCTGGGTGGCAATATCAGCATGGTAAGCTTAATAGCCCAGAAAACAATTTCCCCATCCATTTTCTCTAGCTCTTACTGTTAGATCTGATTCTGATAAGACATGCAGAGAACCTCAGCTGTTTCAATATATTATTTTTCTATTAAAGGTATGAGGATGCTGTGAGTGCAGGTAGTAAGTAAAAATGGCAATTTTGACCATGTGTATCCACAATCTCAGTTAGTCACAATGCGAAGGTGATGACCATTTGCAAGGGTTCATATAACCTCAAAAACACTTTGACACTTATACTTGAAGGTGTTCATGCTCTAGTTGTTGTATATTAAAGAAGCTTACTGTTAATAAAGAGCTTATCAGACTATGTGATTATTGTATACTACATTTGTTGCAAAATTAAATGTTTTCTGAACAACTCGCCAGCTGTGCCCTTGGCCACACTGCCCAGTTATGTGTTTTTCTTTCCAATAACTGAAGCCAATGGTTGACAGATTGGGAACTTCACTGTAACTGTTTCATAGAGAAACAAGCTTGGCTATAAGCTACATTACCGGCAGACTGAAAAATATTTTGTAATCATCTGCCACCTGAAAAGCTAAATTTTGTTTCAGATTGTGAACGTCACCACGGCTGCTCCAAAATACGAGGCGCAACGACTGGTGAGGCAGCCAGTTGACATCACCTTCATTGTGAGCGGTTCTACTGGTTATCTGATGGGGTCAGAGGTCAGCAATTCTTTGATGCAGCTCACCATGGTGGAATTCAGCTATTACATGGGCTTTCCCGTACTGCAGATTGCTGAGCGTGAGTCCTATAAGGTTGTTTCACTACAGGTTAACAATTTCAACATAGTCATGTGTCATCTTTATAAATCTAACTAAACTCATTTATCTTCTTTTTCTAATAGCTTTCCATTATCCAGAGTTGAACACCAGCCAGTTGCTTCGGTCTTCCTGGGTTAGATCAGGTATAACGCTTTTAGTTTTTACTATAGCATGCTGGAAACTACTCACAGTCAATATGTGATTGTGTTTGTACATAGGCATCTTATTTCTATTTTATTCTGTAGTGCTCCTGGGTGTGCTTGACCAGAAGGTGGGTGAAAGGACCTTCCAAGCCAACATGGAGCGTCGTGTGGCCATGTTACTCCGGGAGGCAATGGGATTATCCAGACGCGTTAAGAGAGCCACCACCATAGGCAACAGCAGTGTTCAGGTACTGTCTCTTTAATTAGGATTTTAAGACTCAGTATTCAGTAAACTGTGAACAACTGTGAAGGCAGACATGAAATGAGTTTGAAATGAGTTTTTTTCAGGACCGATTCCAATATATTTCTCTGGAAACATTTTACAGTATGCAGTAATTTATTTGTTAAATTTCCTGTTCATTATATAACATAAACTCTTTAACTGGAAGTTTGTTAATGGATTACTCACTAAATCTTGAACAATCCTCTTTCCTTGTACCATTTTTTTATCATTATTCCCTGATGCAGTCTCCCTCTGACTACTTTACTTGAGTACTGAGGGCTCATTATTTGAGCGTTGCAGTGTTTATAGAAACTGAAAGCCTTACTGCTTTACTAATCAGGCTCTAGCTTTTGTGGGTTTGCTCCGCACCTGCTCAGCTCATCTCTAAGGGGAAAAGATAGGGCTCTGTCTCTATGGCAACAGCATCCCATTCAGCCCAGGGGCAAGCCACTCGAAGACCAGAACCTCATGAGTCCTTGTACTTTCTGCTCTTCCTCATTTCTCCAATCCTGTTACATGATGGCTTCTGTGAGCCACAGAACTGCTAAGAGCAGATCAATCATTAATTGTTTCTCAGTTTCTGTCAGTGTCCTGCAGTTGAGATGATTAGGGTGTGTGTCTGTTGTTGAGAGTGTTGGCATTACAGAGAGAGAGAGAGAGATACACAGAGAGTGGTATGTAAAAGATTCAGAATTCAGATGAACAGGAAGAGCAAAGCACTTGGATAACAGAGAGGAGAGATGTATATTTGATCCAGCCACATGAAGTCTGAGTGCATATGGTGATATTTAAACAAGAAGGCTGAGTAGCACCCTCACTGTTTCTGACCTTTCTCCCTCCCACATCATTGTCTCCATAAAACCCACCAAGCAATTCAGGAAAATAGAGGCTTGGGAAACAAAGCTGTGGTGAACCTTCCGTACTAAGATTGGAGCTCTAATTTTAGGCTAAATCCTTCCTGCATTTCAAAATGATATTTTTCACAGTCACAAACATGACTAAGATATGTATGTGTGTTATAATTAGAAACCTCATTCTGTGCATGTGTTCCCTCCTACTTTGATGGGATCCTGTCACTAAGGAAGCCTGGAGTGGATGCTTTTATGTCCCTCATTTTTGAGGGTCTGTTGGATATAATGAGAGTGCAGTGACTCAGTCTCAGTTTAAACTTCAGATAAATCCTTTGTGCTCCTCTCTTGCGTACACACACACACACACATACACTTCAGACACAAACAGATGCCCTAAACTGTCACCTGTGAGAATACCTTATGAATCTGCCCAGTTAGATAAAAGAGGAGGTTAGATTTAGGTTGTGCTATGACACTCACATTCACTCTGCCGTCTTTCCACTCTAATAACCATGCATGAACTAGATTAGACCCTGGATGAGGGAGCTTGCCCGGGCCGTTTTTCTGTGTCAGTCCAAGCATAACCCACACTTTACTCTTTCCAGTAATGCAGACAGCAGACTGCACCGTGCCTTAGGGCACCCAGAGGGAGACTGCACACACACACAGACACATACCGTATTAGACAACGCAGAAAAATGCTTAAGCAATAAATAATGTAATGTAAACGCAGAACACAGTTTTATATAATTTAAATAGGTTTGTATATCACGAGTGTGGTACTGTGCATTCAGGGTTTTTTCTATAACATTTAAAAGACAGAATTAACATGTAAAACCACAATTTATACATTAACTGAATATGTTCTTAGCTATGTGCTCAGAAATGTGACAGATCAGAGAATCATGGAATATGTAATTTTACTGGGATACTTTCATAATAACTTTTATTATAGTATACTGTATAGAAACATATAGTATATAGGAGAGCAAATAGCTGGTGCCTTAATTTAATTTCTATGGTCACCTGAAAAAAAATTATTAATGTTACAGGATTTCATAGATTATAAGGTACCACACTGTCCATTAAAAAGCCATCTTTATCACTGAAACTGTGACACTTTGCTCATTAGGTCCTTCAAGAGATATTTAATTTTTAATGTACAGAGTGGAGTGCTTCATCTTCCATGGAGCCCATGTTCATATTTGGAAGCCTTTCTTTTCCAGTTGCTTGAGCATTGATTATTAGCCACACACGTTGCAGAAGGATATTTGTGGATTATGAGAACAAATGGGAATTTGGATTGAGGTTTACATTAGTCTGCAGCTTGCTTTGCATGTATTCTACAAAGTAGAAACAATTTGATACAAACAAAGAGAAAAGTGGTCTTGACAGATATTTTCAAACCTCATACAATATGATTACTAAACTGCATAGAACTGCAACATTTGTTAACTAGGGTTCCTGAGCAAAGCAAATAAGATATTATGTCTGTACCGATTTTCCCTCAGCTTTTTTCCTGAACACTGTGATGTCTGTAGATAGTTTAAAAGACACGTTGTTGTAGTCATTAGGCTGTCGATTGTTCTGTTTAATTGAATATCAACCAGTAAACAGGCCCTGGCATTTGCTCAATGTGTTCTGTGTAACAAGAAATCTTTCCTTAATATTCCATCTCACTAAAGCCTTCAAACACATGGCTAAACAAACTTGATTCAAACTGAAGAATCCTTTGATGCAGTTTGAATCCCCCATATCCTCACAATTTACCAGATTTAAACCTTCTAAGTGGGAAACATATTTCTTTCTATTTTATCACTTAAAGAAATATGCACAGTTCAATTGGAATGATTCAGCTGGCAAAGTGTGAAATTATATCCTCCTTCCTTGTTTCATTTTCAAGGTTGTAAGTGCGACCCGGCTGCCTGGTGTGGACAACCCCTTGGAAATTGTGTATTTTGTGGAAGGTCCCAGTGGTCAGAGGGTTTCTGCAGTCCAAACAGCCAGCCTACTCAACAGCCTGGACGTTCAAAGAGCTGCTATTGTCTTGGGATATCGTATCCAGGGCATTTTAGCACAACGTGAGTACTCTTTCACAGTAGATAACAGCTACGCTCAGCTAAGTGATGTAATGATTAAGGCACTGATCGACCACTGCCATTTCTGTTTGGAGTTTGCAAGTTCTCCCTGTGTCTCCAGATGCTCCAGCTTCCTCCCTCCATCCAGAGGCATGCAGTTAGATTAACTGGTGACTCTAAATTGCCCATAGGTGTGCGTGTGTGTGTGTGTGAATGGTTGTCTGTATGTGTCTGTATGTCAGCACTGTGATAGACTGGCAATCTGTTCAGGGTGTACCCTGTCTCTCGCCCAATGACAGCTGGAATAGGCTCCAGCAGTCCCTCAACCCTTGAGAGGAAATGCAGTTAAGATAATGGATGGATGGATGGATGGATGGATGGATGGATGGATGGATGGATGGATGGATGGATGGATGGATGGATGGATGGAAAAAAAGGATGAGAGCTATCTACTGAGCTAATGACTTGCCCCTGTACACACTGTACCAAAACCATGTCTTCCTCATTAAGAATCTAAACAAGGGATGAAGGCCTAATGAGATTCCCTCAAGGGAGTTCTGGCTCTGCTGACAGTATTCTCTTACTATATACTTTCCCAGCGCATGGAATGAGCATTAATTACAACTAATGAAGGTCTGCACTGAAAAGTATAGCAGTGAAATAAGGGCCAACACTAAAATGACACTTCTTGTTTAGCTTGCTGTTTGTAAGGTTTTTGTGAATTGGGGGAGTAAATGTTTGTAATATTAAATCAAATAAACAGATTAGCACAATGACTCCAGCACAAATATATACCTTATGTGTACTGGAAGCTCAACATAAAACTAAAACCTCTCTGTCAATCTCAATCACTTTGTTTAAAGCTGTAGAAAAGGCGCCATCCTCACCCTCTGACACAGAGAACACCAACATGTGGATTGTCATTGGGGTGGCAATTCCCCTCCTGGTGGTCATTGTCATCATCTCCATCCTTTACTGGAAACTGTGTCGGACAGACAAGCTGGAGTTCCAGCCAGACGCCATGACCTCCTTGCAGCAAAGACAGAAGGTAGAGTCCAGTTAGTGTTGTAGTTTCTGAGCAAGGCTGCATTTTCAAAGTCATTTCATTATTTAATAATACCACCATGGCAACATCACAAAATGTAAGATAATATCTGGGCAGCAACAAGACCACTTTTAAATTCTAATTAATTGCATCTGTCATTTTCATGAATGTTCTGTAAGACTGCACAGATGCTGGACTTCATCATTTCTTCTTTTAGATTAGATTAATAAAAAATGTATGAACCTAGCAAAAACTTACTGAAGTAAAAGCTGGATTAAAAGTCAGGATGGTGCCAATGTAATGAAATGGATCAAAGCTTTTTTTTATTTTATGACACTTTATTACATTTTTAAATATTATTTTTGTGTAAAGCCTCTTTTATTTTCAATTTATGACCTTTGAAAAGCCTCCCCATCATCTGTCTTAATATCTTTTGTCTGTGCTGAAGCTGTTTCCTGTCTTGGTGTTGCTTCACTTTAAAGTACATGTGCCTTTTTATCGTGTTAACTAACACAAGAGAGACACATGAAAAATATTTAAAATAATCAGAATTTAGCAAATCAAGTTACATTGAGACAAGTGATAATTAGATGTTTGAATGTGCCCGAGCTTTTTCTCAGCAGTTGCTTCACATTCAAGTACCAGTTACCAGTTTTATTATCAGGTACGCTTTCACTGACAAAGAAATACCAATCCAGTCCTAAGTGATTATTCCTATATGGTTAACTAAACCCTATTATTTGGGTTCATGTAATGACTCTAATGGGCCAGAATCACATTTAACACATTTTAATCACTTTACACCACTCTTCTTCTCTCAGTCTACTACATCATTCATACAATCAAGAACATCCCTTCATCAGGCAGTCCCTCCAACTAAAAAGGATATAGACTTTAGTGAGGAAGAAGAGGGGGAGTATGATGAGGAAGAAGAGGAGTATGAAGAAGAGGAAGAGGAGGAGGAGGAGGAGATTAAAAGGGGAAAGGTATAGAGCAGTGTATGGTGGCTGGTAGAAGATGTAGAGGAGACTGAGTTTATGTATGTGTTTGCTGTCTGAACAGTATTTAACACTCACTGGTAGTTCTTCTTCAAATTCTATACAAAGAATATAGTACGTAGTAGTAGTATAGTACGTAGTTATTAGTTCACCTTTTGAGTTTTGGGACATGTTGCATACAGATAAAACAGCATCATATTTATTGTATGCTATCCACTATTGCTTGTGCTTAGCAACCAGTAGCGCTTTTAAAGACCAAACAGAACGTGAGTAGTGAGGAGGAGGAAGAAGAAGAGGAAGAAGAGGAAGGAGAGGAGGAGGAAGAAGAAGAAGAAGAAGAAGAGGAGGAAGAAGATGAGGACAGAGATGAGAAAAAGCAGAAAACTAAAAAGGAAGGAATTACCACAGGTCAACAAGTAAGACAGGAGATTAAAACAACGCTAAAGAAAACAGGGGGGATGATGAAAGAAGAGAAAATGAAAGTCCTAAGGACGACTAAAGGGAGGAGAGCAAAAGAGAAGGTATATTGTGTAGTGAACATAGAGACTAGTGTTTGTTTGCACTAGTGGACATCCTGTATTCTCCAGTTATAATGACTAGACACTGAAAATCCAGAACTGTGTGTATGGGAGATTTAAATGTGGATGTGTATTGGTGTTGGTTTGCACTAGATGAATTGTGTATCAACTGTTTGTTGTGATTGATTCCCCAGTTTACGATTAGAGCAGGCTAAGTAGTAATTAGTAAGTATAATGTGTGGGCAGTATCAGTAGCTGTGTGTTTGCTTTCATTCAGTCTCAGCGTTAATTATAATGAAGCAGCTTTTCTGTTTCAGCTGCAGCGTTTTGAATGCTGTCCCTTTCAGTGACTGGCCTTGTTTATATGCCATGGAGAGCAGTACTCACACACACACACCTCTCTCTTTGGATTAGCTGTTTCATAGTGGCAAGCATCACATTGGATTAGCAGTTTTATACCCACAAACCTCTAAGCCACAGAAACTCAGTAAGTGTACATACAAGATCATTTAGAGTATTAACAGCCAGCAACGACAAGTCATGTCACTTTTAGTGTCGTAAGACCACAGCTTCACAAACTGCAGGTGCACATGCCACACAAGCGGGCATTTACCCCTTCACTGTTGCAAAGTCCTGAGGGCTTTACACTCAGTCTCAGTGCTTCCATAGTCAGCCTCCATCCCCCACCACCTCAAAGGAGGTCAAGCAGCTCAGTGTTTCTCTGCTTTTGTCATCTCTGTCCTGTCTTCTCATAGTTCTTCCCTTTATTCATTAATGCCTGTCTGTGTCTCCTCCCCAGACATACAATCATCCACTATTCAGCCTACCTTAAAACTTGTGATTCTGTCTGTGTCTCTGTCACCTCACTCATTCATGACTCCTGGTCTTGAGAGAATTTCAGTGAAACAGGCTTATCACTGAATTTGATGATGCACATGTGTCAATGTGAATTAAATTACAGAATAAAGTAAAAGTAATATTTTACATTTTTAATTACGCTTAAAGATGATGAACCCTGCATTTTTACACATAATTATTATTACTAAGACACATAAACTGTCACACAATTACAAGTGTCATAAAGTTAAATTGAAAAATATTCAACTTTGTTCATCTGTTTCCATGTTGTTCGTTTTTTCCTTTTTTCAGTTGCAGGCTCCCAGTGTGAAAGGCTTTGACTTTGCCAAACTGCACCTTGGCCAGCAGAGTAAGGATGATGTCATGGTGATCCAGGAGCCTGTCCCACCAGAGCATGTCCCCGGGCCCCTTTCTATTAAAGATGACCTCAGTACATCTGAGAATGGAGAGATACCCACACCCATATCCAAAACCTCAGCCTCGTCCACCAAGGCGTCCCGAAGCGGCCGTAGGCGAGAAAGGTCAGTGGTGATGGTGGTATAGTGCTGGAAGAGAAGATGCAACTCTTCAGTTTCCTTTTCTGTTTCTTTAATCACCAGCTGGTAAAATCATATCACCATACGATTCACAGTTGTGTTTTCGTTTTAGTCCACTGACTTTATTGAGATTTTAAATTATTTATTTAGATATTTACCTGAGCTTGTGTTTTTACTCTATAACCACCCCACTTACCTCAGTTGGAACAACCAGTTAACCAGACTGAAAAAAACGCTTTTGACAGATCCTCTGATCAATTATTGATGCACTAGACAGTGAGTGTCTCTTCTATACTGTTTATATCCCATAGATATTACATGTTCTTGTTTTTTTTAACTTTTTAGCTTTAACTGATGCATTTGATATAGAAATACCATAGAGACATTTTCAGTTTTGAGCAAAATGATAACTTAAATACATATGTGCACCGTTGCCCATGTCTCCTAGAAGCCTAACTGCTCTAGTTAAAGGACAAGCAAGGACAGCAAGTATTGTTTTTTGTTTGTTAAGAACCTCTGTTCATGTAATCACATAAGGCATTTTTTTGTTTTCTTATTGAATATTTTCTCCATGTTAAATTAACTGTGAATTTGGTCATTTTGTTACTGACAATCAGCCACAGAATCATATTACTATATCTTAGGAGACTTCACTGCAGATTTTTCCTGTGTGGAAGAGCACTTTTTTTGATTATGCATGGCGTTTCAGCATGTTAGTGTGCTCTTGGGCTTCTATTATTCATGGAAGTGTGTGTGTTTTCCTGGTAGGGTCTCGCCATCAGACGGTGACTCGGTGGTAAGTGACCATTCCAGTGAGCGAGAGTCAACTGAGGAGAATCTGAGAGGCCACACAACACCCAGCGACAGCAAGCAGACCCGTAAGATCCCCATCAATGTTTTAAATGGCAAGTGGCCTTGGAAACACTCGCATCACTTCCCCAAACACAAAGAGAGTGAATACGTGGGGGGAGGGAGATGAGGAAATTTAAGGAAGTGGGCAGACCTAAAAAGATAAAGAGAGAGCAGCTCAGGCTGGAGTGATTTGATTGACAAGAGGTCCAGATAGATGGCAGGAGAGGCTGTAGAGTGATAAAAACAGACAAAGAAGAGGAGAAAGACAGGAAAAGTGCAGCATCAACCCAAGCAGTAACATTAAGATTACATAGAGGAACGGTGAAGAGAAGAGAAACACCTGTTAGAAACTAAATTCGGTGGTCAAAAGAAGTCCACAGAGAGGAGAGAACAGGGAATAGGACGGAAAAAATAACTGGAGTTACTCTGTCTGACAGCTTGTTGATAGAGTCAAGCCTGCAATGCCACTCAGAGACTACGTGCCAGAGCCAAAGGCAGTCAGGCACAGAGACTACAGCCTGACTCATCCACAGAGGAATGGTCTCTGTTTTGTTACTGATAAATCTCCTCCTGAGTCTGTATATACACTGGCACAGTGTTTATAAGGAGACTGCATATGAGACACACTTATTATTATGTAATGTACCATTTTTCTTTTTGTTTCTTCAGCCTATATTTTGAGCTATGTGTTTTCTGCTCAAAGCAAGCAGCTCTCCCTTTTCTTGTCCGTGCTAATGAACTTCACATGACCAGAAGAGAAGCTCTCCTCAGAAACGGAAATGTACTTCCCTCAACACTTTACTTGCCTTTCCCTCTCTGTATGGTTCTCTCGTTTATTTTTCTTTTCATTTCATTTGTAAAACTTTAAACAGCACCAGTCCTGAATTCACTATCCTCTTTTCTTTCTTGACAACAACGAGTAACCATATCTTATCTTAGGTGCTTTTATTTTATCACCTTTACCTCATTAACTCTTTTTCCTTTCAATTGTGGTTTGCAGGCAAGAATAGAATTGGTAAGAGTTTGTTCTCTTTCTGTCTGTGTCCCTGTAGACCTCAGGCCTGACCTCCAGCACCCTTCTGTGTGTTGCCTGTTTCTGTGTCAGCTTTGTGCCTCGTCTGTTCTCACCATCTATCACTGTCGCTGAGCTGTCAGTCAGTTTGTAGAAGCAATCAACTTTACAAACAAAGGCAAAGACCATTGTTTGGAACTAAGTTTAGTTTTGTAAACCAATATCAGTGTTCATGTCGTCTCGCTACCAGAAATTTTGTAGTAAATCATGTAGTTATACAGTCATGTCAATTAAATAAAAAGATCAATGTTTTGTGAAGATCCTTAGGTAGTCGCTGTGCTCTGTCTTGTTGCTAAAGTTAACATTAGCATTAGACTTTGAAAAGCTGCATTGTGTGGACCAAATTATGACCTTTTTTTCCTGTTTACTTCCTCAGGTCCTCCCCCTATGAATGGTACAAACGAGCAGCTCTCCTCGGCCTTCATTTTTGAACATGTTGACAGAATGTCTCGCGCCACAGATGCGAGCAGAAGACTCCCCAACAAAGTTCAGCTTATTGCTATGCAGCCCATGCCTGTCCCACCACTGCACAGCCCACCCGTCAATGGGAAACTGTCTGACACCAACCAAATCAACAAAGAGGTTTGCTCTTTTGAGTATCCTGCTTTGCAGAAGCAGTTTTCATAGCAAATAAATCAATAACAAATTAAAACATGCTTTGCATTATGAGATAAAGTTTCCTAATTTTTTTCTTATATATCATTTATTCTCTGATGCTGCAGTAGATCTTGTGAATAGTGAAATAAATATATTAAAAAAATAGTCCAGACTGAACATATGTTGGCCATGTTTTGAAATGAGGAAATTCTTTACTCAGATCCAGGTAGCTTTGAGGCACAAGTCAGAAATCGAGCACCATCGCAACAAGATACGTCTGCGTGCCAAGAGGAAAGGCCACTACGACTTCCCAGCCATGGATGACGTGACCAGTGACCTCAGGGATGTGAAGGACCAGGATCCTATCTATCAGAAAGCACAGATACAGATTAATAAGATACTGGATCCAGATGTGCCGATGCCCTCTATCTTCATGGAATCCAAGAAAAGGTTAGGCCCACAAAAAAAGTTGACCTTCTGATAGGAGGTTTCTGGCCTGGTTGACAGAGAAGTGACATTTTTCCTTTTCTCTCTCAGTGGTCGAGGGAGACGCTCTCCGAAGCAAAGGCTCGAGGAACAGCTGAACGGAGGTATGACAGAAGCAGACAAAGACCACCTCATCACTGAAGACAGTGATGCTGCTTACAGAAAGTGTCCTGGGGTCAGCAATGTGGCCTACGTTGTGAGTAGTTCAGAAGCGTGATGACATTTGTACAATCTTGCATCAACTGTATACCGTCCCTGTCTAACTGCATATTATATGTATTTACTCCAGTCTGACCCTGACCAAGGCCCAGGATCCCCTCACGGGAGCCCCTCCCCGATTGATGACGTGTTCATGGGTCTCACTTCCTCTCCTCCAGGCCACGCCCCTCCCCCACCCCCCTACATGCCCCCACAGCCCTCCATTGAGGAGGCGCGACAGCAGATGCACTCCCTGCTCGATGACGCCTTTGCCCTTGTGTCGCCCACCACTCAGGGCACCACAGCAGGGATCACTCTCCCAGGGGTCAATAGCAACCCCTCTAGCTCCAGCCCTCCAGGCCGCGGCCCCAGGCCTTGGGGACCGTCCTTCCAAGCTCCTGGCCCTTTTCCTGGTGTAAGCAGCCATTAACCATTCATGCAACATCCACTCATACTGCTTTAATGTTTCAGTGAGCGACATTATGTGTTTGCAACAAATG
The DNA here is from genome assembly GCA_034779795.1 of Ctenopoma multispine. Lineage (NCBI taxonomy): Eukaryota > Metazoa > Chordata > Actinopteri > Anabantiformes > Anabantidae > Ctenopoma > Ctenopoma multispine. The sequence continues at coordinate 6,790,354 of JAUYWH010000024.1, read as the reverse complement.
TCTCTCCACTGAATCTACAGTCAGATTAAGTTCCTGTAAAGGCCTTCTGTCATGCATCTCTTCTTTTTTCTAATATGTTTAAATATGTAAAAGCTCTCTAAACGAGAGAGATATCAAATCCTTCAAATTCACTCTCTCGACTCATTCCCAGCATGAAGCCCATAGCTTCAGGTTTAATCATGCCCTCTTAGAGAACTAATCAGTTAAGTATTTCTCCATCTGTCACCCTCAAGTAGCTGCGACCTTGCAGCCCCCATCAGCTACATACAGCTTGTAAGGCTTTACAGTAATATACCCTTCATGTGCTGGGTCTGCATTAGTTACCGTCCGTGGGGGCTGGTTCCACAGAATGTTTGCATTGTCGTGCTCTGAAACCCCCTGAAAAATAAGCTCAGTTATTGCTGTTGTATTTGTTCATGATTATGCAAATAAACAGTTTAACACAATCTAGAAATGTATATATCACACTCTGTCATGGAACACAGTAGGTGTTATCCATAACAGATCTCTGGCTTTAAAATTCATATTGAAAAGTTGACGGTTGAGCTAAAATTAAATAGGTTTTCAGTACCCTTGAGCATTATATGAAAAAGTTCTCCAACATTGTTTTACGATTCTAATCCATTACCATCATATTACCATCTTCAATAGAAGATGGTAATATGCCACTGTGCCACTGTGCTAATTAAATATTTCACTTTTATTCTTAAAACACTTGCTTAAAGGTATTTAACAACAATAAAGGAACATTAATCACAACTCTGTTCCTAATAGGTCCAGTACAGGTATTCACCCCAGGTGACAAATATAAAGAGAGACAGACAGTGAACAGTGGAGCAATAAAAGCTATTGGCTGGTTCTGCTTTTGCAGGTTCAGTGCTTTAATATGCTTTAAAAGGTCAGTTGTAAAAAAAGAGAGGTATCCAACACAACCCAAGCTTAGTAAAAACAACACTGTTTACTATTATGAAGTGAATCCCAATGCTGAAATATAGTGTAAATATTACTTCTATCCTTTAGTACTAAATATAACATATTACAGGCTCTCTAAACATTTACAAGCATTTTGTATTAGCTACAACTCAATACAGCATAAAATCTATTCCATTTATTTTTAAATATTTTTAAGAAATATAAAAACTTATATCAGGTCATCATCTGTTTCAGTTTTTCTCATGAATGTCTCACAAACTTTCTCCTAAGCACTGTGTGTCTTTCTTTGTCTCCTCCAGAGGTTCACTGAGCTGGGCATGTCCCATCCTTCAGTCCAAGGTCTGGCACCAAGGTTAGTAGAGCAGTTATTCATGTACACATTAATAAATAATCTGTTTATTTAACATTAACTACTTACTACACTAAAAGGATCTCATATTGATCAGTACAGCTGGATTTCTACCACTTAAACAGTGGGAATGTTTCCCTTTAGGCGTATTCAGTTTTTTGGGCCTCATGAATAATTCAAGTAAAAAGAGTCTTTGTGGTTAAATGTATCAGGCCCAAGCAGTGGTCTCTTAACTGGTCTCAAACAGACCAAGACACCCGTACACAGATGCACATTGATAACATAGATTCACACACTATGCAAAAAAATGTAAGTTGTTTCCTTCAGGGAGTCAGTACATTTTCTAAAGCACCGACTAGACAACAGGAACCCAACTGATGTGAAACTGCTTATTACCAAAAGACATTTCAGAAAGAAAATAGCAGCAGCAGGCTTGTTGTATTTTGCAAATCAGTCCAAATCAGTTGGTGAGTTTATAAACTTGTATCATTTTCCTCCTTGGTTCAGTTTCTTTTCACACAGAGAAAAATCCAAGCCTACCAAAATGCATCACTTCAAACCACACGAGAACGTCCTCTCGGCTTATTGGTCAGGTGTGTCTACTGGAGAAACTAAAAAAAATAAACGCAGAAGAAGATCCTGTGTTGTGGACCATTACATTTTTTGTGACATCAGAGAGACAATTACACGACGTACTGTATGTTAACATAAGTTGGTCGTCCCCCTGGTGATTACGTTGCAACATTTACGCATTGCACACTTGTCATTTGTCCAGATGTCTCCATACTCCAACTCCATATTTGTCTTGTGCTTGTATTTGTGTCGTGCAGAAGACATTGTAGAATCAGGTTGACTGACCACCTTGTTGGTAATAGGGTCATAAATGAAAGTTATCAAACAAATACGCCAATGTCCAGTAGATCTGTTTCTTTAATCACATGCAGATTTTTATGCAATATTGTGCAAAATCAGCTAAGCAACTTTCAGTTGTTTGCTTAATCACTAAGTAGTATAGTTGGTCTTTACAGTGAGAACTTTATATGACTGGGAGAAATATTTCTTTCATGTTTTTGGGAAATTACTTAATGCATACACATTTCTTGGTGTTTAAGGCAGGGTCTTGGCTCCAGCTACCTGCCACCAGGAGAACCAGCAGGGCACAGTGAGCAGCTCCAGCCAGACAGCCTGTACTCAAACCGGTGCCGCTATGCTGATGAGCTCCCGTCATCTGCCAGACCGAGACCAGTAGGGGGAACAACAGGTACAAATGAAAAATTTGTACATCTACACATGCAAATTACCAATATTATCCTGCAACCTAAGCCCATTTTCCAGGACAGTGGACAGAGCACTTCAGGATGTGGGTCACGGTGTCATGCCTTAATGCAGACACACACCTCCAGCCCATAAACCTGTCAAACTGAAAGAGCCTTGTCTTTGTCGTAAATTATTCAAGGAGCTGGCATAAAGCTACCGCCATCATGTGACTTAGAGTAATAGAAATGGATTGTGAAATTTAGCATATAGACGGCAGCACAGCAGAGTCTGGGTGCTTTTAAGGCTGTAGTGATTGCATCAAAATATATTAAAGAGGCTGTTGAGAACTGATTTTCAGGTACTGTAGCTCTGATGGGTTGTGATGTGTGTGCGTGTGTGTGAGAGTAGGCGCCCACCTCCATCACCTCACACAGGTGGGATTGTCCAGCCGGATGAATGGGTACCCTGCAGGTGTCCGGGCTGCTCCAGGCCAGAATGGAGGCATTGGCTGGAACCACTATCATGATGACAGTTTCTCCAGGGCAGAGCCTGAAAAAGATGCTGTGAGTAAATTATTAAATCAACAGATTTAGAAAATGTAGTACCCCCTATTTTAATTCAGTGTTTTTAATGTTTTTTTTAATAAAGGTTTTAGTATTAGGCAAATACAACCTAATATCAACAACATATAACTTTTAACACCATGCCATTATTTATTTAACAATATTGAAGCCAAAAAGGAAAAAAAAAAACCTTCCCTCAGGATTCAGTAGTTTGTAGATCCACCTTTAGCAGCTTTAACTTGAAGTAATCTAGTAATACTTCATTTTCTCCTTTAGCAACATTGCTTCAGTTCATTGCGGTTCTTGGGCATTTGCTTGTGCTCGGATCTCTTAGGGTTCCGCCACAGCATTTCAACTGGGTTGAGGTCTAGGCCATACCAAGACTTTTATTCTTTAATTTTTTATCAATTCTGATGTAGATTCACTGGTGTGCTCCACATCATTGTCCTGTTGCAAGACACAATATACGTTTTAGCTGAGATGGCCTCAAATTTACCTCTATTCAACTCCACTTCCACTTCCGAGCATTGCACGGTCTCACTTTGAGGAGGATGTGCTGGGACGTCCACTCTTGAGAAGATTGGTAACCGTCTTGAATGCTCTTTGTTTGTGGTTTTATAAAACTTTCCAGAACAGCCACACGTCCAGCACCTGCTCATGATCACGATTAGCAGCACCTGGCTTTAACTCTCCTAAATCCTGTGGAAGCAGTAAGAGGGGACTTAGTAATGGCAACATGTTGTTTTCTTTATGGCTTCGTTTTTATTGAAGAAATTATGGCATAGTAATTGTTGTTGTTATTTGTTTGAGGTTGTATAACAGTACGACCCGCTGAGAGCAGAAGATTTTTTTATTACACACACACAAAAACAAAACAAATGAAAAGAGGGGGTACTCACATTTTAACATTACTGTAAATGGATCTGAGATGAAGTTACTTATATATATTCTTTACTTGGCCACAAAGATTTTTTAAGCTGTCATGTTTTACATGTTTAGTATTTTTAATAGCGTTGTGCTTTTCTGAACAATCTCCTTCTAGTCCTCTAGTTCTGTCACTTAATATTTCCTCTGTTTTCTTTGTCTTCTACCTCTTTTTCTTCTCTCTTCCCATCTTTCCTGCCTTCAGTTCCTGGACTGTCCTGACTACTCACCCTCCTCTATTTTCCAGATGCCCAGAAGTGGTATCAGAGACCCTTCAGCTCCCCCTGCCCACCTAGACCCCCCTTTGGTTGGCTATCTGTCATCCCCACCTGCCCTGGACACATCTCCCCCCACCCACTCCTCTGCCTCCCTGATCAAGGCCATCAGGGAGGAGCTTTTGCGCCTCTCCCAGAAACAGGCAGCTGTGCCCAGCTACCACAGCTGAAGCCCTGTTGTCCAGCCTGCAGCTCCAACCAGTCATGCCACTGACCCCGACTGCTCGCTTTGCCTAATCTGACAATGCTTCCCATGGAAGTCCAGCAGAGAGACAGTCCTGCTAAACAGAAGTAAAGAGGTGGTTCAGTAAGATTTGTAACACTCAGAAGCAGCTCCCTGGAAAAACTGAATGACAGCGTGGTTTATACAGGTTGATACAGAATCAGTTTAACTGCGGTATGACAAAGCCAGAGACAGTGTTACAAAGTCGAGTGTGTGTCCGGACCTTTAGAGATGAGGTGAAAGCACACGATGGACCTATCCTGCTAATGTTTTTTGCCCTGTATTTCAGTATGGATGAGGAAAAGATCATGCCAAGTTGTTGGCGCTGTGGATCCACATTCTGGACTTAACTGAGATTTTGCTACATTTCTTCAGACTCAGTATTCTGTCATCTTTTTTGCATTACTTAAACTACCATAAAGGTATTTGTTGTTTTCCAATACAGGCTCCCAACCTCTTTAACACCGTCAGGTGCTACTTAATGTTTTCTGCCATGATGAGCCATGCTATGCCTTGATACTGTGATGCAGTTCACCTGACTCAGTCTACTGTACGAGCCTACAGTAAGGTCATGTTTCACAGCCAGCGAGCCAGTTCAGACAGTAGGCACAACGGGGCATCCATAGAGACTAATAATACTCAAACACTACCTACTCTTTCCTTACTTAGTGCAGTAAACCAGAGTTAGTCTGAGTTATTTTTGACCTCTTGACTTACTGAACATATATATATAAATATATATATATATATACACATTTTCAGTGTTAAAGCCCTGTCTTGTTTTTATTTATGTAGCTAACAGTCAGCTAGACGAACATGGCCTTGAAACACAAATCTTCAAATATGAATTAAGAAGTAGGTTTCAAAGATGCAGGCACAAATGTATGTACTTGACAATTATGGACACTTATGTACTGTTGTATGTACTCAGTGTTTGGTTGTAATTTGATGCACTGTATGCTGACTACTTGGTACAGCTCAGGTCTTTCAGAAGGAGATTCCTAATGGACAAATCAGTAAAAGTGATGTTTGATGGGTCATGGATGAAGTGTTAATGATGGAAAGTCGAAGATACAAGTACTCTAACATCTTCCTGACTATATACTGATCCACTATCTCTGTTTAATGCAGTATTTTAGGTTTGCTTTGCCTTTTTTTCAGCACAGGAAGGAGAACTGTGTACTGTATATGTTGTCATTTATGGTTTACGTCAACCAGCCATGTTTATGTGATTTTTAAATCTCCGTAGATTCACCTTGCCTGGTGCAGTTATGTCAAACGTATGCATACTGGTTGGAAATCATTCTAGATTGCTTTTTTTAACCATGATGCTCCCCTGACATGTTGTGATGTTTTGGGATCTGATATTTTATTTAAATGAAATAAATTAAAAAATGTGGACTTTATTGTAGGGCTTGAAATAATGTGTGTTAGCATAATGTGGCAAGTAATTAATCCTCCCTGCACACACACACACACACACACACACATACTGACTATTTGCCAGGAAGATGAAACAACTACAGCGGTTACTTTCTATGCCTTGCTTTGTTGGCCATGTGATGTGCCTTGTAGACTCACCTATACAGTTACACAGTACAGAAGACAGCGACTGTCTGTTAGTGCAGTATTATCATTTATTCTCATAACACTCTACATTGCACCAAACAAAGGTCAGTGCTGTAAAAAGCATAACTATGATCTGTTGTCTTCATGAGTGATATCACTGTTGCAGTGTTGAAACTAATTAAGTCAACATTGAGTTAATGGTCATCAAACATTGTCAGTGTATGGAGTTTCCTTCCTTTTTACCGTGTTCATGTTTTATTACCACTCTCACACTGTATGCCTCCACCTGCTGGTTCTGTACTGTAATAATTGTCCATCTGCTTGTGCTCATCCTCCATGTTTTGAATTAGATTTTTTTTTTCTTGTTATTGTTTCTCATCTGTTTCTGTGTAGTCATCTGTTAAAATCATCAGTTGGCTGGTCCAACTTTACTTTGGGTTGAATTTGGTTTAATTATTGCATTTATTTTGTTTGTTTTTGTGCATGCTGTTCCAAGATTCTACAAATACAAACCAAACTGTCACTTGACTGTCACCTGTCTTTGACTTTTAAGTATATTTTCACGTTTAGAGTTTCAATTTATTTAGATTATTACGTAATATTTGTGTTTGACTACCCAGAAATCACACTCATGTCATGTTGTGTCAGCTGTTATACTTACCATAAACAGCCAGAGGGTGGCAGCATATTACAAGTAAACCAAATCTGCTTTGCTCACAGCCACTACTTCTTCCTCTCTGCAGATGATGTAACCAATTCCCAAGGATGTTTCTAGGACTCTCTGAGAAATGGTCGACTCATGTGCTGTTCAATTCCAGTCGGGAATCGCGAGGGTGTGAATGATTATGCAGTGTGAAATGTTTTTGAAAAAACAGTTTGAGAACCAGATTATTAACTGGATGTGATGTGCACTAGAACAATAACAGTATTTAAGCTCACTTTGGATTTTGGATCAATCAAGTGCGTGTTTACTCTTGTCGAAAAAAAAAAGAACAGTATTTCCTGTGCTTGTCTAGAGTCCTGTCTCATCCCATCAGACTCTTCTCCCTTTTAATCCCATCACAGGATCTAGAACTACCTAGTGATGCAGCTAAATCAGCAGCAGATCTCTTGAACTCACTCTGCAGGGCTGTGCACTATACAAGTCAGCAAGAATTAGACAGTACACATGTTCAAACAGTGGATATACCATACCGCAGGCATTGATGTTTGTTATTTTTGAAATTTAAAGGTCTTTTTTTGCATTGTAGTCTCTGCTGGTGCCGAAAGATGTCAGCATGGTGTAAAATCTCAGTGTTCGTGTTTCACTTCAGGCTTCTTTTCACCTCAGAAACAGTCAGTTCTGCTTCTTTAATCTGTGTGTAACTGATATATTGTGTCTGCGTTCCAGAGATTTGTCTTAGAGTCAAACATACATGCACGTATGTTCTGTATGTAGAGGTTTTTTATTTTGATAGTCTTTTTCTCATTCTCTCTATCTCTTGTCCTGTGGCAGTGCTTAAGACCCCTGGCCCTCCCTGTGGGGTCTAAACCCCTTCCCTCCCTCTTCCCGACAGTAATCCTGTCTGTGTGTTGCCCCGTCCTGGCTCAGTTAACTGAGTCCAGTTCAGCCCAGCGTAGCACAACAAGAGCACACCCAGGAGTTAATCTGGATCATGACGATAATTACTGGCTGGGTGTCCAGCCTGTAGGAAGGTATGAGGGGGTGAAGCAATTGTCCGCTAAGGGAGGAGTCAAACAGGCAGTTCTGCCTATTGACCTTGGAGAAGAACTGTGAGGGAGGGTAGGGAGGGGAGGGAGGAGGGAAACTGAGAGGGAGGCAGAGCATATCCAAGCATTAGCATACTGACAGAGTTTCAGCACTGCAGATCTCTCTCTCTCTCTCTCTCTCTCTCTTTTTCTTTCCGTGTGTCTTCAGCCATGCTCGCTTTGTAGTCTGCTGGTGAAAGACAGAAAAGCAAGAAGAGCAGGGAGGAGGACAAATGTGAGACTTTGACAGAAAAGAGGATTTCATGCCTCTACTCTGCTGCCAGCACAGAATCAGCAGTACTTGTGAGTAGACCTCTATCGGCTTGTCATTCACTTTGAGAGTGTGTATTTGTAGCTACGTGTGTGTGTGTGTTCGTTCTGTGTGGTCATGGTTGTAATAGGAGTAACGTCTATAGAATTTAGAGATGCAAGAAGGAAGAGTTTCCCAAACGGAGCAGACGTGACAGGATGCCTCGCTCACTGTTTGTTTTGTAACCAAGCAATATGTGTGCTATTCTCCTGTGGTGGTGCCTGCACATGATGTGGTCTAGCTGCTCCGTTTGTGTCCTGTATGTGCAGTGTCTCTCTCTCTCTCTCTCTCTGTGTACACTTGGCCACCATAGCACGTGTTTTTCCTCCAGCTGCCTGTCAGAAATGGACATGCCTGTGGTTTGATGACGACGGACGAGCGAGGAGTTGTGCATCAGCCAACGATGGCGTCCGTTACAGCTGTAACATTGCAGTGTTGTCACTGTGGGAGGATGTGGTCCTCGCCCTCCTTGTTTATCGCCATGGCTTTTTTGGATTATTATGCAATGCTCTGCATAGCTTTGGAGTTGCTGCCATTGAGTGAAACGCAGTGGGACCATTTGGCTAATAGATGCACTGCAGCAGCAGCCAGGCGTTTTCTGCAGTATGCAGCTGACGGCCAACTGGCACTGCTGTCACCAAGGGATGGGTTCTGTCTCATTTCTGTGTGGACTACAGGACAACTTAATTGTTTTAGTGCCCAAAAATAACACATTTCCCATCAATTTCCAGCTGTTTCTTTTGTAATTTCTCCTTTTTTTCTGGCTCCACCAGTCCACCAGTGATGATGTTGCTGCAGCTCCTTTTTGTTTACTAAATGTTGACCACTCCCCCTCCCACCTTCCTCTTCTCTGTCCCATCATCACCTCTTCTTCTCCCTCTTCACTGTGCCCAGCCTACAGTCGAATGTCATCTTTCTCTGTGTGATGTCGAGGCGTCAAAGAGACACAGGAAGAAGGGGAGACGTGGTTGAGAGGTTGAAAGCTGAGCAGGGAAAATGTAACACTGTGCGCACGTGTACGCCATGCTCCAGCATCGTTTGTCACAGACGAATAAGTAGATGTGGGGAAGAGCAGTGAAGGTCATAGAAGGTTAAAAGAATGTTTGTTGTGAATGTTTTTTGTTTGTTTGTTTTTGCTAAAAGCTGGTCCTGCCCTATTTACATGACACAGATCTAGATTTTATCTTAGGTTAGAGCCACAGGTAGCTGTTCTACACGCACACACTCACACACACTGACGGGTGTCAGGTGAGTCAAGCTTAGACACTTTTTCACCTCTTTCACTTTGTCACCAGCAGGCGATCATCATTGTCATCAAGGTCCCTCCCTCACTCACTCCCTCCCCACGAGGCCTTACTGTATCAGAAGACACAGTGTGTTATTGTCCGGCACAGTGCTGAGTAGGAGGCAGCGCTCATGTGATGTTCAAGGGAGAGGTGAATAGCTGTCATTCATAAGTGGGTGCCCGTTTGCTCAGCAGCTGCTCTCTGCTCTGATTTTAGACACCGATCCTGCCTATCAGCTGCTACTGGGCTTCTTCTGCAGCCGAGCTGTTGTGCCCCTTCGACCGTAGGGATTAACACATTAAACGTGTCGTCGATTGTGCTTGATAAAAGGCGTGAAAAACATGATTATCTCACTTTGATGATGGGAACATGGACTCCTAGAGCATCTGTTAAAGTAGAGGTTTTAGGCTGAATATGTATTTGGATGTTAATTACTACCACCTTTTTGTTTAAGATTAAAAGCTGCAGACCACCGCCCCTGGATCTTTTCAGGACAGTCAGCAGCAGCTCTAGCAGGACCACAAACATAACTTTTAGTTCAAGTGAGGAGGCTCGGGCAGACGTACACTGAAGTTATTCAAAACCTACCAGAAGTGCAGAGTGACGGTCGTCTATTTAGGGATTGAATAAGAAAGACAACAGAGGACTGCAGTAGAGTACAGTACAGTACAATTATAAAATAAGTAGGAGAGTATCGTGTTTTGTAGTCTTTGTGACTCATTCCAAAGAACTTCAAAACTGGTCTTCGGGCGGCACAATAATCAGGAGATAATCCTGTTAAGCTATCATTTCTCTAATAGCTTTGTTGTGTTCAGCAGATGGACACTGCGGGGGAGTATTTTGTCTGGTCTGACTCTTCTTTTGTAAATCATGGTTGACTGCATAACTAACCACTGCTCATGTTGTTATCACACTTGCTAATTAGATCGCTTGTCCATGTTTCAAGAATGTTACTTTTGTAGAAGATTTCTTTGGTTAATCACAGAACCTGAATATCTTTCTGATGGAAATCTTACAGGTCTTAAGGCAACTTAATAACATCTTTGGAAAACGCAATAGAGCCTACTGAATTGGAAAAATAAATTAAACTTGAAAACTTTTAAAGTCTCTGAAAAATCAAAACAGTTTTTAAGGATGTCAGGGTGATGCTCAAGAGCAGCTAGTGAATTTAGTAACCACAAAGTTTTGTTGGTTTCCAGGCAAAGTCTTCAATATGTGTATATTTACATTCATACAATTACTTGAAGGAAATACACATATTAGCAGTACGCAATGTGATTTCTTTGGTTGTCGTGCTTATTTATTCTGGAAACACACACACAGATTACTTCACTGTGATGATCTCATCTTATTCAGTCGTTGGTTTCGTACCTGCCCTACCAAATCAGCCATGAATCTTATCAGACGTTTATTTAACTGTACATGACTTAAGTTAAGTTAACTGTGCCACATTCATCTTCAAGCACAGCTGAATGTTTTTTATTCTGTATGAGAATTTGCAGTGGATAAAGACATGCTAAAGGGAAACGAAGCAGCCCGATGAGTGGCATAAAAAAAGAACCAGAACTACATAAATGTCTGGGTATGATTGCTGTGGTGTTTAATTATGAGCTGTATTCTCACTGAACTGCACAGGGAACATATGGGCCCCATGTGATCATGTGAAAACACTGCTGACTTCTGTATCAGGTTTCTATTTAAATACACACGTAAGAGCCGCAACGTTTTTCATGTGATAGGGATTTAGAACGAGCAAAAAGCAGTACCGTCACGGTTAATGGTTTTTACACAATAAGGTATTCAACTTTATATTACTTTATATGACTTGCGTGGGAACAATTGTTCATGTCAACAAAGACAAACATCCTCAGAGGTTGTGTGATCTCTGCCCGCATGCTCTTTGTTTACACCTGCTCAGATGAACCTGTTTCACGTGTGGGTGACCTCTAACAAGAAAGAGATCAGAAAATGGCCTGAAGGATGTGGTCTCCGTGTTAGTCGCATAACATATGATACACTGTCACGTAGTAAGTGATTCGTTTTTTTGTGATACACAGGTACTGTATATGCATCTATGTGCCCATTTCTGACAGCAGATTGGTAAAATGTCCAAGGCTGAGGTTTGCTCAGCAGCAGCCTCAGTCGTCCACAGCTGGTTGCCAGACACCGGTGAGATTTATGATGACTAACAGATGTTGGGCAACTTGTAGTCCGAAGATCTGCTACTGTAACTGGGGTTGATTTTTTTGTGGGCCAAAATCAGTCACAGCACTAATTCTGACAGCTGTCTGAATGTTGTGTTGAAGTCTGGTTCCTCATCAGTTTGTTTCCCTTTACCTTGACCCGAGCCCAACCTTATTTTAACCCCAATCAATGTCTCCGTGAGCATAAACCAACCTAGAACCAGCCCCCAACCATGGACGTCAGCGCTACATGAAACAAAAGAGAAAAATCCACAGTAACACAAGCCCAGCTAACATTTGACACACAAAGCCCAGCATTCCTATCTCTTCTCAGATGATAACAGAGACCAAAACAGAGAGAAAAGCTCCAAATTAAAGTTAGTTCACTGTTAAAGCACCAACTTTATATTCTATAACACATATGATGGAAGTACTGTGCTTACATCTCCACCAACCAGTCAAGCAGATGTTTGCCTGCATGTACGTCTCATAGTCATGGAATCATATTCTAATCATTTCATGCATGAACACTTTTTGTATGTTTTATACATTTACATAAACTTTTTCTGCGTACAGGTGAATATGCATGAGCGTGTGCGTGTGTGTGTGAAGTAGGTCAGCAGGGAGTAAAGATCAGAGGCTTATGGTGACAGAGAAGCAGAAAACAACACATGGCAGCTCTGAACTTGAGATGAGCAAGTTACACACACACACACACAGGCCAGGGCGTGCTGGCACGGGGGTCGGACGTAAATAGATGCTAACACTCATTCAGATGTATGATTCATGTCCGTACACACATGCAGGCCTACCTGGACTAAGATCTTTACTGCAGCTGTCTCCCTAGTTCTTCTTCCCGGTCTCACCAGGATCAACTTTCAGGCAAGCAGCAAGTCACTCACATACTGTTGAAGTCAACTAAGCAGCTTGTTCACAAGTATCAACCCCCCAGTACCTATACACTGGTATATTCTAAGACTGTCCTCACATACAAAGCCCTGAAAAATCAGTGGTCTGGTTGAAAAACTTTTCATCCAAATAAATCAATTCTCATTTTCACTATCAGCTCAGAAGCATCTTTTTCACATTTTGGTTTGGGTTTCTTCATCAGAGTACCGAACAAACACTCAGGTAACCTAGTAACCAGTATGCAAAATCAAACAATAGATCAGTAGGCTCGTGCATAAGCTTGGCAGTGGACAGTGCTGTTGTGAAAATGTAGACTGTACAGATCAAGAATGCCAATTGAATACGGGATTAAAGAAAGCCTGTCTGACAGGGTGGGGATTCCAGCTGGGCACTCATGCAGGTTCAGCACTCGAGGGACAGACGGTGAGCTGAGCGTGAGCAGTGCTCGGTGGGATAACGGCAGGGAAAGTGAAATGAATTACGTTCATCCTCTGTATTTTCCTGAACCGACCTTTTACAAGGATTGTGGAAATCTCGTTTGCTCCACATTTAATCAATGTAAAGTCCTTCTGAATGTGTTTTGGTAGTCTGGGTCCAGTTGGACTGTTTTTTTGTGTTTTTTTCTTCAGCAAGGAGAGAGTGGGGATTTTTTAAGGTTACAGTGCTTCACCACCCACATCATTAAATTATAACCGAGGCATCTTGCTACCTCCTTGCCCAGGCTACATTTGTCAGGCCCTCTACAAATTCAAAAGCTGGGCCACTAACAGCTGCTATTCGCTGGGAATGAGACCCAGCTTCAGTCCAGCAGCCCCTGTGGAGCTTGATCGACTTAAAAAGAGCCCAGCACCAAGTCAATTGATACTTTATTTTGGCTGCCTTGTTCGACGTGTTGCTCCAGTGCACATACATATATGATACTGTCTGCTGAGTTATTTGGCCTGTGACCACTGAGTGGACTTGTCGTGGCTCACTAAGCAGTGGGGGTTACACAGAAAACTTCTCATGGGGGAAAACAGAGCTGGATGGACTCCTAACCTGTCACATGTTTGTCTGGCTTGTGTCTGTATTTGAGATCTACAAAAGGGCAAAAAGCATAATGTTGTGAGAATTGGGGGAACAGCTGATATGATGTAATTTAATTACTGACAAAACTGTGTTTACAGATATAAAACCCTTTCCTTTCCAGGTGCACCTTCTTTCATCATTGAATTTTTCATAAGATACTGATGTGTCTGATGAAGATCTGTGTGAGTGAATGCACCGTAAAGGCCAGAAAAGAATAGGACATGGCTATTAAGAATCATGCAGCCACAGCCCCTGTAACAACATCCACACAGGGACGAGTTGCTGACAAGGTCACAGTCTGAAAGTGCAAGGTTGCTGTGGTAACCCCTCATGTCACACCGCAGTACGGCTGACTACAGGATTTGGAGTTGGCCAAGTTTCTGCTCCACACCCTCACTGGATGAGAAAATTATGGGATTCTTGTCCTGCGTGAACGAGTGTTGTTCTTTTGGGTGACATCCAGCTTGTACACAAGTCATATACACTGTAATTATGATCGTGTGCATTGAGTCTAGCCGCTCCAGTGCAGCCTTTTGTTTGAGAGGTGGAGTATAACCGTTTGAACTAAAGGGAAAACTTTTATCGTCGTGTAATTTTGGTTTCTGCAGCGCAGCAAATGTTTAAATGACTCAATGGAATCGGCTTACTCAGGTGCAGTGTTTTAAGAGGTGATAACAGTGATAATAGCAACTTCTTTTCATCTTTTAAGGATAAGCTGAGATGAGAGGGAGAAAAGGAAGGAAAACAAAAGAAATGAGGTCACAGATCAGAGCTGATGTCATGGCAAAAGCTGCAAGCCAAATGTGACACACACACACACACACACATAGCATAGCACTGATGGGTTAAAAAGCTCAGTTAGAAATTCATAGCACTGGAGCAATAGGAAATTACTGGTAAGGGTTGACATTGTATAAGTAATAAGTCATAAAACTCATTTAGTATTTTTGCACTTTCCGTTATCTTGTACTGAAAACAGTGGGGGGTTTTATTTTATTTTTTTGACTGTAATGTGGTTAACACAAGGTTAAGAGACTTTCATGGTCGTTACATATAGTACAATTTAAACTATATCTGTAATACATCTTATTTTTTAAGCTTAGTTGGTTTATAAACCTAACACAAGTGATTATAAAAGTGGTGTTCATTCATGAAGATTATCTTCGGGAAAAAAATGTGTACTATAAACTTTTGTTTGTATATTTCTGCAACAATCCTAAAGCCTGTGGGAAAAATGGGAAACTTCTAGACCGTTCTACAACATTTCCCTACAAGGCATAATGCAGCAACTACATGTATTTTTGCATCCAATTGATGGATTTTGTATTAATAATTTCCATTAAAACAACTTGTTAAATTTGGCTCTGGGTTGATAATCTTTTCCTTTTCCATTCTACCACATTTCTGTTGTAGCTAAAAAACAGGAATGTAGCTGCTTCCATAGCTAAAGCTAATAGAAATTATTAATTTCAGAATAAGACGAGTTGTGTATCAGTTTAAATGTATATTATGGTCTTAACTACATGTTTCGTGTTATATGTACGGTGGTGTAGTGGTTCCCTCAGAACACGAATGACTCACGTTTAAATCCACGGGTCTGCCAGGCGCCTTTCTGTGTGGAGTTTGCATGTTCACCCCGTGTCTGTGTGGGTCCTCTCCAGCTTCCTCCATCTGTCCAGTGCATGTTACTTGGTTAATTGGTGACTCTAAATTAAGCATACAGTAGGTGTGAATGTTTGTCTGTCTCAGTCCTGTGTAGACTGGCAACACGGGTGTTCCCCGCCTCTGGCCCAGTGACAGCTGGGATTGGCTCCAGCACTAACCTATAATAATATTTCTGTGAATCATCTTTCACACTCACAAACAAACATGCAGACATTGATACATATATACAACACACTGAATTTCATTCCACTTTGAGCGATCAATAAAATATTATCTTATCTTATCCTGATATCCTATCTTATTTTACAAGGTCTTTTCAGTGAAGGACGTAACTCTGGTTATAACTCCAAACCTCAGTACAGTATTATTGTAGGTCATGAGAGGAAGGACTTAATAACTCAAAAAGGTGTCAGAAGAGCTTATAAACACTGAACCTTTGTTTGGTCGGTCCCCATGTGTGTGTGTGATAGAGGCTGCAAATCACACCAAACACACGCAGTGTTGGCAGCAGGCTGAATAAGTGGCTCTGGATGTCTCGTCCAGGAGTGACCAAACATGCCAGACTGAAAACAAAAGCAGTTTTCTTCCTTTCCTTAGATAAGGAATTCAATCATTCTGAGTTCCTTTGATAAGATTTCAGTTTAAGAGCCAATGCTCGGTGTCATGTTTATTCAACAAATGGTTTATGTAGATAATACTTTCTGATTGCCATGTTTCTTTTACATGATTGGGGCTGGTAAAGTATAGTGACAGTAACAGAAGCTTAGTGTGTGTGTGTGTGTGTGTGTGTGTGTGTGTGTGTGTGTGTGTGTGTGTGTGTGTCACGATTGTCAGGACGCACAATAAATACAGTTTTGTGTGTTTGGGTCGAGAGGTGGGGACAGGCCACAGAGATGAGCTCCTTGTTCTCCCAGTCTTTGTGTCCCAGTTGCTCATTACAAGTGCTCTTTGTGGCAGCCAGTGATCACATGTCACAATATTTGAACAGCTGCAGATGATAGCTGCGTGTTTGCTCTTTCCATCGTCACAGAGGGTGGAGAACTGGTTCGATAAGATTGTGAGTGAGTGTGAGAATTTGGAGACCTGACCTGAGTACAGTACTTGATCAATTGCAAAATGAATGTGAATAAAAAAAGAAACATCAGGAAGAGTGATATCTGAGAACCTGGCCCTGAGTGTATAACTCATGTCTGACTGAAGCATAATGGATTGTGTTAGAAACCCTCTTAGGACATTAATTGACAACTTCATTCTGTCACTTTTCACAGGCTCACTTAGCATTAACCTGTCAATATTACAGCTGGGAATACAACAATACTTATTTTCCTAGTTCAGTAGAAAAGCTTCCGTCCACAATGTGCTCAGGGCAGAAAAACATTGCCAGTTTTTTTTCCTCTGCATTAAATAACCTCCAGCCACAACCATCTTAAAGATAAATCCTGCTGTGTTATTGAGTAGCAAAAATATGACCTAGAGCCTGAGGGCTGCCCATCAGAGGCTGAGGGGGAAAAAATCTACATTACAGGAAACATTACTGGTGCAATCATAGCATTTTCAACTGATAGCTTTGATAAGAAATGTTGACAAGAGCTAAATATGAAAAAAAAAACATGTGTGATGTACATGTATGTTGGCAGGAATGTTCTTCTCTCAGGCCTATAAGCTACAGGATAGGAGCTGCTTTTGTTGTAATAGTCAGCTTCCATCATTGAGAACAGTGTACATCAGGTTTTGCTGTGTGTGTGTATGTGTGTGTGTCTGCACACGCGCTCACTCGTGTTTGTGTATGATCTCAGTATAAAGACAAAGGGGCGTTTAGTTTCTGTCCTTGGGCTACGTCCGCTGCGCATAGGCATGCTGCAGAACGTGGCCGTCGTGGCTTCTCTGTATTAAGTTCAAGACCTGACTGAAACCATGACCTCAGCTTATACCATCTGCGCAGTTGAGATGCACAGAGGGAAATTTAACATTCTAGCTAATTCTTTACATTATAAGTGAAGTTCACACTGGCTTCAAACATGCATCAGCTCACGTTGTATCTAACGTGATCAAAGATGCACAAAATCCTCCTGCAGTCGTCTTAGTGTGGATTTTGTTGCTGCACATTGTGAGTTGTACCAATCTTTGAGGTCACTGTGTAAACAACAGCTGAGATCCATGTTGTCTCCTACTGTAATGAAAAAGCTATGCTTAGTCATGTATTTACTGATCACTGATTGTAGTTAGCACCTGCTGTCAGGGGTTTGATCAGGCTAGTAAGTATACAGCAGTTCTAATAAGTGTGCTATTATGATTTTGAAGGTTTTATGGTGTGATGTACAATGTGGAAGTGGTGGAGGATTGTTTTAAGGCAATACACACAGCAGTGAGAGCAGCTCATCTGTTAGCTGTTTACAGTAAATTAGACATATCACATGAAAATCCACAGTGTTTGGTTTACAATGACACCGTGGAAATGCATATTTACCCCATCATTTTTAATTGGGGTAAATAATTAAAGAGGGAAATGTGAAAATAGGTGGGATTCAGCCAAAATGTTCCTGTCCCTCAGTGGTAAATAGTTTTTTAATGGCTTTAGGAAAAAAAAAGGAGAGGGTTGGATGAAAAGAGGGCAGAAGAGAATGAAAAAGACACAGAGAGGATACCTTGGCAGTAAAGAGCAGAGTCAAATTCAGATTCTGCTGGATAGATGTGTGGATAGAGTATAATCTTTCAATACACCATAATTAGATGTATTAAACCCTCTAATGCCTCAGCTTTAGGTGCATGCTCATGATTGATCCTGTTCAATGAAGGTCTATTGACATTACTGTCTGTACAGGCAAACCAACATGAGTCAAATGTGAATTGAGCATACTTTCAGCAGGCCTCTGGATAACATAACCAGGATGGGAACAAAATCTGGTTGCCAGGGTAAATTATCATGTTTAAAGCCTTGTTTGTGCCAGCCCAAAGGTAAGTGCAGTGGTCTGCAGCTGATTGTTTTCAGCAGCTGTCTGCATCAGGTTCAAAGCTTTGCCACTCACCTACAGAGGTCAAATTACAAATCTGTCTTGCCCACTACACCCCACTGAGGAACGGTGCCTGGCGGCCCCGCTATGGTGGCACAGGATGCCTAACTTGGCACATTAAGCAGTCTCCTTCCCAGGATTCAAAATATCGTTGAAGACAGAACCCATGAACAAACAAAACAAACACCTCTATTGTTCTCTCTATACATGTTGCACAATGAGTGGTATTAAACTGCTGTTTGGTAATCTGTGTGCTGTTTGTTTGTAGAGTTACAGAGAGAGTGCGTCAGAAATCCTGCTAAGACCACTCAAGGCTGCCCCGCCTTACCATGTACTGTCACATTCAATGAGTCGATTAGTGTCTGCACATCCTGTCTGTCTTCCCACTGACCAATGGAACAACCCATTGTCCTAATGAGTACACTGTACTGACAGTGGATCAGGATAGCATTTTAACATTCATTTTGCCTAAACAATGTTTTCAGTTACTACTGGTTATTTACTGGCATTACCATCTGTCTCAGAGACTCGTTGTCTCATGTCCCAACTCAAGTTAATATTGACCAATGTCATCAGCTACACTTGGCAAACTCTTTCTTTTTGCTGCTTATTCGTTAGTGTGAGAAAGAGACATCAGATGATTAGGGATGATGATGTACAGTAGCAATGACAGTAAGCTACCGTATCATACAGTAACAAAGAGAGATCACTGAGGCCAGGTTGTGTGTAGCTTTCATATAAAAGGAAGGATGAGCACAGTATGTACCCTATCAGTCTGGACAAGTGATATTCAGAAACGTCTTCCCAGAATTACAGTATTTTAGGTAACATGAATCCAAATCGTGCTGTAACTTGAACGTTTCATTTCCTCCAGAGTGATGACCGCTAACTCTGTAAACACTACATAAATCAGCTCCAGTCGGCGGCCCCTGTGCCTGATGGTAGAGAGAGAAATGAAGAGTGAGTGAGGTGCTTGCTTGTGCGTCTGGTGGTAGGAGATCCAAGACAAGTCGAAGTCGAAGTCGATGAACAAAAGCTACAGAGTGAAAACACACTGACCAAAAGAGGCAGAAGAGAGAGAAAGAGCAGACAGTGAGGTCAGATGTTCTGGCTGTGTCTGTGGTCAGACTGAGCCAGTCTAAATTTAACTGTATGTGTTTAGGAGACCTCAGACCAGGACCGAGTGAGGACTGAAACAGAAGCAGTGGTCTGGGTGCGGCCACACTGGTTCCATTTCTCACCCTGTGTCCATGAACTGCTAGCATGCAAGACTGTAAATCAAACCTTTACTAGAAGTTAAAAGGGTCAAAAGTCACAACGCGACAGTCGGTCCCTGACCCCTTCTTGATCCTTAGCAACCTCTGATGTATTAAGCTGCAACACAGATGCTCCTGACCTAAGTTAGGTGTCAGTATAATGACAAGAGGTATTTAGAGGTTAAAGATAAACTGCTGTAGATGTCATTATTGGATTGTCTCTCAGTGGTTCTCATGGCGAACAGTGAACGTGTCCTAAACCTATTTATATTCATATTCTTTTCTACACTTAACCATTTCCAATATACAGTAGGCAAGCTGTCAGTTCTAAAGACCGACAATAACCTAATCCTAATGATCCTACATGACTCATACTGACTTTGTCCTCTGTGCACCACCACATTGAGTTTGAAGTGAAAGACTCAAGACATGGGGGTTTGACAAAAGTATGACATTAACTACTATTTGCATTTGGTAGCTGGAGCTCTCAACATGAGGTCCAGTGACGTAACTATGCAAATGAAGAAGGCCAGGGTTAGTGGTTCAACTCCTGGTTCCTCCTGGCCACATGATTGAGGTGTCCTTGGGCAAAAGCACCGTCATCTATGTGCAGCTGTCCAACAACAATTTGCCCAAGAGGATCAATAGACTTGCTTGATGCAAGAAAAAATGCTATTATATCTATATATGTAATTATCTGGATGATCTGGACAGTAATGTCTATGTTTTCTCAAAGTGTTTGCTGCAGTAGTATCTGCCCCATGTAAACTGGTTGAATTTATGAATTTTTGAACTACTGTATGAAACCTTTAGGTGAAAAGACGCCTCATGCCATGCTTTACACTAGTAACGCCTCCTCTCAGTATCTTCTCCTCGGCAGCCCAGTGCTCAGTGGCCCGTAACATGATCCTGATGGCAGGCCATGAACATAATGAGATTGCCTGTTAGTATCATGGCTCTCATAATCTCCTTCATTCATTCATGCTCAT
This sequence comes from Ctenopoma multispine, assembly GCA_034779795.1. Taxonomy (NCBI): domain Eukaryota; kingdom Metazoa; phylum Chordata; class Actinopteri; order Anabantiformes; family Anabantidae; genus Ctenopoma; species Ctenopoma multispine. The sequence continues at coordinate 6,769,835 of JAUYWH010000024.1, read as the reverse complement.
AAATTGAGAAAGGGCATAGATACAATCTGTAAGTCTTGATAAAGGCAAAAGCCTGTGACAGGCTCAATACAGCAGATCGTCTCTGACACAGTGTTCCCTATATGTGGGATTCATCAGCTGTAGATTAAACTTTCCTGTTGTGTCAGAGTTGATTTAACCTGCTAGAACCGACTGTCTAACAGCAACTGCATGTGTCTAATTCTACGAATCATTTTCATTATGTTATGTAAGTATGTAAGATAGGTGCAAATCTTTGTGTTTCTGAGTTATATTGGAATGAAGGAAACAAATAGTATGTCTATTAAAGGCAATGTTTTTATTAGATTGAATATCACCTGAGCAGTGTCTGGTGGGAGCAGAGAAACTGATGGCTTTGGAAACAGTGGTGCATGTTTTATTAATAAAACTTGCTGCCCAGTTATAGCATTAGAAGAAAAAAATGGCTGCATAATGCATAGCTCTGGTTGTCTTTGGACCATGATGTTTGAGCTTTGTTTCTGATTGATTTAGACAGCGTCTTGAAGGTAACAAGAGGAAAAAGTAGCAAAATAGTGTTGTTGTATTATTGTGAAAACTCTGGTGAGCACATTGTGAGTACTAACCCCCCCCCCCTCCTTCTTTTTTTTCGTCAAATTTGTGTCAACAAAATTCCCTAAAACCTTACAACTTTGGGGACTTTGACTACTTGGAATTAGTGAAACATATTTTTTTGAGTTGATTCGTATCTTACAAAAGGCAACACTTGACATCAGTTTAGAAAACCAGCCAGAAAACCATAATCACCCAGAACAAGAACATTTCTCACTGCGGGCAGAATTGGATCCATCCCAAACCATTATACAACAGTCTGGACAACAAGCCTGGACTATGATTACTCATGTCATCACTGGAATTGAGTGTGAAATTGACAGAGACCTACTTTCCCTCAAAAAGGGTGTAAAACACCCAAGCTCTCTTTTTGACGTCTTTTATTGCCACTATGAACTCTGCTTGGTGTTATGTTAGTGCCAAGTACTGCATTTCCTCTTCTTTCAAGTCAGTGAAACACAGTAGCAGGGTGCTAATCATTATGCAATTTTGACACTTCTTCACATTCCCATTGTGCTCACAGTTTAAATTACACATACAGCTAAATGAATTGTGCTGATGTACTCTCACAAGAAATACATTTAGTCAAGGAGCATGAACATAATGTCTGTCTCTGCATTTTATGGTGTTGTATTGTTTGAAAATCTTCCTTTGCATGCAGCATGAGTATTACTGTGTGTACACATGATAAGCAGCACTTACGCTTCTGTCTGGTTTCTGCAGTGCTATAAATAGCCCCCTGCAGCCCCTGTAGGAGAAAACGAAGTGGTAGGCCAGCAGGTCAAGCCGCCACACATGGGAGCTCTCGTATGTCTTATAACACTTGTGTTATTTCTGGTTTAGAGTGCTTGAGCGCATTTTAGTGGGAACAGCGGCATCACAGATGGGAGCAATCAGTGGCAAGGACAGCTGAGCCAGAGCAAGAGTTAACATCTGAGCTCCCAAAGCCAGGCGTTCCAGAAATCAGTCAGCATGTCACTAAGTCAGTCAGTAGACTTGTCCTTGACTGCATAATACCTCCACTTCAGCTCAACCCCACCTTGAAAAGACATCTATTGTGTCTGTGTGTGCACTGACAGACAGCCTGACTAAGGTCCCCCTCCCATTAGTAAACCTGTGGGCATGTGGCATCATCTCCCCCCACCCCATCCCTCCCTCCTTACATCAATGAATCTGACCAATCAGCAACCAGGGAAATCCAGTCACGTGAGAATCCCCCTAGTCTTGGTTACCATGACAACGAGCACCGGTCCAGGCAGCATCTTGCTGTGGTGAGGAGAGGTGGAGGTGGGGAGGGGGGGAAGCAGGAGGAGAGACAGAAGCAGAAAGGGGAAAGGAAGGAAGAAAATAGAAAGGGAACAAATCCCAGCCAGTGGAATACCTTTCTGAATGTTCAGCTTCTGCCTGTCTGCACGCAGTACTGTAAGTACTTCACCTTTATTATCTTTCATCAGCTTCATCGTGTGCAGTCCATTGTCATCTGTCTTTGTTAACGTGATATAGCAGATGCCTTTGAAGTCTTCTGGGATGACATCATGTGTGATTCCTTTGTTGCGCTGAGAATGTGTGCAGCCTGTCTCACCTTAGGTAGATAACCCTTTGTGTAAATGCTTCAGTTAGTTTCCACTGATCCTCAATTAATTGGTTGACGACAAACCTCAGCGGCGAGTAGGGCTGCGGTGCAAAACAAGGTGCTCAGTGCAGATGCTGTTACATGATGTGATGAAACTGTGTTGGGTGTTTTGTGATCTGGCGGCAAATCATCGTGTGCTCCCAGCTTCTTATTTCAGACCTTTTTCCTGCCCAAGACGGTCTTCCTTTACCTCTCTCAATTGTTATCACACAAGCAGTCCTGTGTCCCCCTGTGGTTTGTCTAATTAAGGAATCCAACTAGGGCAGCTTGTTCTGATTGGAGACCTTAAATGTGGAAAGTCCCTATGGTGGTGGACACAATAATCTTTCCTGGCTGCAAGTCCTCACATAGTCAAAATGTTGCTGTTTTAAATTAAACTGGGTTTGAACCTCATATTAGTATTGCAACAGCGCGTGAGAGATGTGATGCAATGTTGCTGTTTTCAATTACATAAGCAAGAGCTACATTTTTAATATGCACATAACTTTAACTGCAGAAATGCATGTTTATTTTCAAACTCTATAACTTATGAACAAAGTTAAGAAAATCTTGGACCTATTTACACAGGTATGCAGCAGTACTGACCTCAATTCAACATACACTACAGGAAATGAGGAGTTTAATGTTTTCTTTTACCACCCTGAAAGTAAACATGATGTAACCCTCACAATAAGAAAGTCCAGAGGTTCACTCTACCAGAGACAGACATTGCTTATGATGAGACAGCACAGAATCTATTTGAACCTATATGTTACTGCTGAACCAATGTTGTATTATTATAACTATATCAATAATAATCCAGGCAGCAGCTGACAATATATTCTAGTTAATTGAATATGCGGCCCTGGATCTTGCATCTACAATACCATTACATATTCTTGGATTTACATCCTCACCGTATCACAGATATGTAGCTATTTTAAATTTTAAATCACTTGTCAAGTGATAAAGCAGTCTGTTGAGTGGATGAATTAAAATGTAATAGCAGAAAAATCCTTCCATGCCACTGCATTCATGTTGACGTTACAAGTGCCTTGTGTAGTCTAAAAAACATCCACACAGGCCTATCTGTCCAGTCACAAGACGGTGTCCGCCTTTCTGGATGCTCGAGAGCCAGAGACCAACTCGGTAATGTGCAGGAAGCTGATAGTGACAGAGGGGTTCCTCCTTCCAGCACAGTCTCCCACTGGTCTATCATAGGATTTTACTCGCTGAAAAATATAGATAAGGTATATTTCTATTTCTGATCAAAGTGTCACCCACGGTATCTTAAGTAGTCACATTTTTGATTGCACTGTTTTTGCAAGCCTGTGATCTAGTTGTTGGCAGGGGCACGTTTGAAGCATCGGGGACTTTGATAGTTGAGTGGTTTTTACAAAGGCCCTGAAGGTCGTTGATCTTTCTTTTGAATTAATCAAGACACTCATAACGTAATCATCGCATCTCATAAGAGGTTCTTTGGTTTTACAGCTTGGACTGCTAGTCCTCTCAGCAAGCATGCCTATGATGTGATTTTGTCGTATGAGGAAAAGTGTTGGATTGTGTTGTGATTGATGCAGAACAAAACAGTGCATCAGTAAAGCATATTTCTGTCTGTGGGAAGCAGCTAAAGACTCGCTATACTGTTTCTCATGCAAAGTCTTGCCATGTGAAAGTGATTGTTTCAAACTTAGAATTTCCCAAGTTGTAATCTTAAGTGGTTTTCCGCTAAGGCAAGCTTCAGCCCCTCTAAAACCACGGCACAGTCCATGTCTATACTTTGTTAGAAAACAAACAAATAGGCTTTGGAATTCAGTGGGAATTATATTTTTCGAGATTCCATATGGGGAAAAGACACTTGCAGACAGGCACAACAGCCTGATTAAAATTATAGTTATTACTTTATGTCATGCAACCAATTAGAACAATGCTCCCTTCTTTTAATGTGGCCAACTCTGTTTACAAATGCCATGTACAACTTTGGGGCCACAAACACTTACTGAATAACTGACACCTCAGCAACCGGATTTTATATTACATTTACTGATATGTAAGTCTAGTAAGTAGTAGTTTTCATATATCACCCATTGTCCTGCCCAATTGGTATTAATAATTTATCATTAAGCTTCTTTTGGGAAACCAGATGTTCACATGAACCTTTTTAAACCTCTTATTTCTTGCCAGGTCAGTGTGTATTTGAGATGTACACAAAACACAAAAGGTATCTGAAGCCTTTATAGTAAAGGACAATGTACAAATGTCTCTGTGGCTGGGCAGCATGTGAAAACCCGCCCGTCTTTTCACGTCGTGTAAACCAGTTCTTATGTTTCTGACAACATGTGAAGGCAGCGGCGCTGCTGCGTCACGTTGGGAGAGACCAATCGGATTAAACTGAGTTAAAACACGCAGGCTCATTCCAATGAACAACGGGGGGGGGTTCACAACTTACATTAACAATTACATTCAGACACATGATTACATGACACAATTTTGTCCAAACGTTCGACGTAAAATGATGCCACAGTATAATTTTAGCATAGGTCACTTTAGGATGAATGCGCGTTAACGTTTTCGTAGCGTGTTGTTATCCGTAGGTTTGCTCGGTCTCCCCTCCTGGTCCCTCTTATGGTTTCGACCGATCCCTCTCTGTCAGTTTCAAGTTGCGCCTTCTCCTCCGCGCTGTGAGGCTCCGTGCTCCGGCCTGGACGAGCGACACCCGCTGAATAATAGAGCAACACTGTGGATTTTACAGTCAAATCTGGATCTAGGGGTTGGCCATGGATTCGCTGTCGTGATATATGAGTGGGTTACAAACACATATGGATAGACAAAGGTAAGAAGAAGATATTCGTCCCGCTCGCTTGACAAACTCGGTGCATTTTTCTAACGTTGCCCTTGGATCCCACTGCACGTTCAGGAGTGTCACGGTCTGCTGGTTTTACTAGAACAACTAACGACTTAACTACACTGTCCTGTAATAAATCTGACATTTGTATCTACTTAGTACACCGACACATGCCTCGGTCCTCCCGCCCTGGTTTAACTAGCAGTAGCCTGAGGAATGTGGTGGATGTTGGTGACAGTTTTCACCGACGTTACACATCACTTATAATAAAATATTCTCCTCTTAGGCATTATGGTATTGTCCAGAAACGTTTTAACCCCAGCAAGTGTCATTTCTGTCATTTTATGTCATGTCAACGTGTCATTTAATTCACAAATCGAACACTTATCGTGTTATATTTAAACATCATGTTGCACCTCAGCTGGAAAAAAGTTGTTCACACGTACTGGATTATCCTCTAAGTAGAGACTACCTGTTTCTTTACTCGTAAGACCTTAAACAATGCTTTTTTATATCTATAAACATTTTATTTATGGGTTGTAGTGAAGTGCAATAGGTGCCTGTAAGCTGCTCCATGTATCCATTAAATGCTTTGTTAAAGTTCCTCAACAATTTGAAACCATGTGGTGTAAGGTGTGTTTATGTATTCATCTCTCATCTGTTGCTCTAAAGAGGCTGAAACTGCATTAGATCTTAATTTAAATATTTTTTAAATACAGCATGTTCAAAGCAAGGAGACTGTTGTTGTGTTGACGCACAGCTCTACATTTATTTCTCCGTTACACAGACCAGCAACACATTTGTTCCTGTAAGTCTTTCATGTTATAAGTTAGACATTGTGCCCATTCACTCAAATCCGCCTTTTGGCCTTGTGCGGACTTCAGCAACAATAACATATCTCTCTAGCTGACCTAGATTGTCCCATACAAGACTGAAGAGCTCAGTAGACCTGACCTGACAGACATTTTTCCTGGACAAAGACTCTTATCCTGTCTAGGTTGAGTGATGGAGGATTTGTTCTGTCGATAAGCGACACTGAACTTTAAATCATTTACTGTCTTGTTTAAGCTGTGGCAACTCCAGCAATACTAGACTTTGGACATCCTACCTGATATCACAGGATGTTGTTGGACAGGCACACGTTAATTGGGATTTACTCTCTCACTTTGTGTGTGTGGTATGTGTCAGTTATGATAACTTCTTAATTTCCCTCTCAATAGATCAGGATGTGAAGCAGAGAAGTAGGAGGATGCTTGCCTGTTGCTCGGTTCAGTGAAAGTAATAAGAGGAGAAAGCTGCAGTCTGCCTTTCTGTAGAGCAGGATTCGGCCCTCAGGGCCCCCCCGTCCTTCTTGTTTTCTTGCTATCTCTGCCCTACTCACTGCTGATTACCTGGACCGGTTGTGTTCACTCAGTCTGATGCTGCAAGATACCAATTCACTTGGTCTTTGTCAGAATTAAATGTCCTCAAAGTGATATATATACAAAATAATGGAGTCATAGTGTGATGAGAAATGATAGATGCTGTGATAGACGGTTTTGTCCATCATATCCACTCCCAGTTTACCAGTATATTTTGGGGTATTTTCTGCTAAAAACAAAGAAATACAACTCTGGATGCTTCACTTTATTCATAATGAATAGTTATTTGTGTTGTTTTGTATTAGTCCATGTTCAGTATTGTCCTGTGTTCTACCTTTTTATCCTGTAAATCATGTTCCAGAGTCACAGATGACTCATTCAGTAACCCAAGTATCCTGAATCTGCTCAGCATATAAATTAATGACTCAGGCTTAACGTTGTATATTTCATAGCGACACACTTGCGTCCTTCGAAGACGTGTTGAAATGCAGACTGATGGGGTGAGGCTGACTCACTGTGACCTCTCGATCATTGTCAGGGAGAGAGTGAGTTCCTGTCTAACCCCCTATGACACTATATAGCACTAGATGAAAGGACAGAAGGAAGGAAGTCCTCTGTAGGCAGCTCCTGCCATGTCATAAATGACTGGATGTTTCCCAGCTGTGAGGAGGTTCATCGCTGTGGTTGAGAGACGCTTGTTGGCTCCTGCTGATGTCAAACTATCATGGATATTGGAAGCGGTCCAATCTACAGTTTTTCCTTAAAAGGAGAGATATCTGTAACTAGATGCTAGAGGCTTGTTTATTAACTGTTAAAGGGCTACTGTATGTTCTGCATGCAGACGCTCACTGTAAGGAAATCAGTGTATTGAAGGACAATTATGATGATGACCTTTCAATTGTACCCCGTACTGAATGAGGTCACAATGACACAGTGGTATTTAGCATATTCCTGAGTGATGAGTCAGTGGTTGTAAAACTAAGTAGCCCGGTAGAAGCCATTAGGGGTTATGTTACTATTTTTAGAATTAAATGAAAGCTGCAAATCTTAATATATTATTTAGAGTTTGTGTATCCAATAGGGGCATGTGAGATGGTAGACAAAACAAACAGTACAGTATATACTGCAATTCTCCTTACTCACAACCACTGAAGCATTTTAATTTGAAACCTGGCATAATGCAAATCAGATCTAGAGGACTAATAGCCTCTGGTTGAGTTGTGCATAACTTACAGTCCATTTGCTTTACTGATTTCTCACATCTCTGGATTTAGGACTTAGTATTTCTTGGCTGTTTCTTCTACCTTGCAGGTCAGAGGTAGGTCAGTATTACAGACACACTCCACACCAGTGAAACTGTTCACATTTTCCAAGACCTTTGAACGCTGCTACTACAGCTTTTCCCTCAGTGTCGGATAAATGACATTGCTTGTGCCAAGTAGACAAAATTCAAAACGCAGCATTTTTCTAGCATGGTTGTAGAATAGTTTTGTGAGAATTCATAGCTCATAGGTTTTTGTGCTAGGTGACTCATAAACTGCATCCTGTGCATGATATCATGTCTCAAATCTTTTCCATCAGTGCTCCAACTAATGTTCCTGCTAAATTGAGCCTCCTGTATTGTAGATTGCTCAGTCAGTCTCATTAAGCAGGCTCAAACCTTTTAGCTGCCAACCATTGTGAGATTTTTAAAGGTCCATTAATCAATGTTTTTCTTTATCATTTTTTTGCTGACTGTATACAGTTTAAATGGGGATGTTTATAGTGGACCCACAGAGAATTACTGCACAGCGGTTTTCAGTCCTATCAACCACTTTCTAGTAGAAGCAAGCAATTGTACACTGTCTTCTTAAAAAACTGAAAAATTAAATGATGAAAGAAGGTGCACCTGGAAAGGACAGGGTTTTGTATAACCACAGACAGACAGTATTACTAGCAGTGATTATGGAGGAGCATGCTCTTTTTGTTTGTGTTTGGAGAACAAAACTTCATAAAAGAAGAGTGAATGGGGGAATTTGTGAGAACATAACAATAACAATACCCTAAAAGACTGGCAGCTGTAATTGCAGCAAAAGGTGGTTTTACAAAGAATTTACTCAGGGGGCTGAATAATTACGCACACCCCACTTTTCAGTTATTTATTTGTAAAAAATATTTGGAATCATGT
>JAUYWH010000024.1:6749421-6760484 GCA_034779795.1 Ctenopoma multispine | reverse complement strand
GATTCATGTTTGTGGCTGTAATGTGACAAAATGTGGAAAAGTTCAAGGGGGCCGGAAACTTTCGCAAGCCACTGTATCTGGACAAGAGACAAATTCTTCTCTGGCAGGCCTGATGGAGAAACAAGCCCATTAAATGTCCTTTCCCAGAAGATTGTGAACAAGTTGAGGAGGGCCTTGTCTCTTCTTCTCTTTTAGCCATGAGGGTGCGGCTGGAGTTTACAATTTTACCCTTTAAATTCAACAACCTGTGAATCTCATCTGAGCATACATTCAGTGGTGTCCAAATGATCCTTATGTCCTTAGCAACTAATGTTATGTAGAAGTACGCAGAAATATGAAATAACTTAAAGTGATACCTGCCAGGTGTTGTTTTTGGCCTCTGTGCAACCAGGATGTTACCTGGTGAACCTGGTGAAACCTTGTAACAGTGATTTCCACTTCCTTTCTTTCTTGTTTCAGTTCTTTAGTATTTTCCTTTAACATTTTGTTTGGGCAGACTCTGGATAACCATTAGTAGTAGCACCGTGTTCATACCTGAATTATTCCCATTTACTAGGATATTATTATGACATTATCAATAACCAACCAAACATAAAACTGTCCCTAGATTTCCCACTGTGGATTTAACTAGAACTAGAACTACTTCTAAAGCACTCCTTTCCAATTAATCCATCTATCCATCCTTCATTTCTGTGAATTTATCAAAACACGACTTACATACAAGTACTCAAGTTTTCATCTAGTGTTTTTAAGTAGAATCTCTGCAGCACCTGCCAAACACTTGCTTTGACTATCTTGTAATGTGTTACAGAGATTAAAGTGTAATTTGGGAGGAATCTGTTTTCAGGCGTTCTTCTGTAAAGCTAACTTATGAGCGTAGTTCACGACTGTGTGGGTGTTCAGTTACCTTCCTGCTGGATGAGCCTGCAGCTCTGCACAGTTTACACAGGAAAGGCCAACCTTCTTCTGGTGCTGGATGTTCTGAACGATTTAGTGGAACTGGCACAAGGGAGATAAAATGATTAATGTGAGGTTGAGGGGGAAAAAAGCATGTTTTGCATATTCTCACACTACTGCATTTCTGATGTGCATATGTATTCAATTAAAACTTTATTTGATAATTTCACTGTGGGCAATATTTGCAGTTTTCTCATATAAAAAGCATTGGTTACTTAAAATGTAACACCTCAGAAAAATTATACTGTACAGTGTATGTGTGTGACATAAGTCATGGCTTATGCATCTAAACAGTGAATGAAAGGTTGCATCAAGTCCAGTAGTAATGTAACCAGGCAAATGGGAGATTTGTTGCAAGCTAAGTGAACACGAAATTAGTTTGTTAGTCTGCACTCACTCACTGGCCAAACCTCATACCAAGGAGGGCAGGACTTGGCCTAGCTGATATCTGAATACCTGCTTTCCACAGTCCTCAGTTTACAGTCATCCTATTAGGTATCCTGGTCTTCACTCTAGTAGTGTAGTGTAGTGTAAATATAATCTACTCTCTTCTCCAGAGTGACTGGGTTCTCAGAGCTGTTAGTGGTTGACTGCATTCTGACAAGCTGTCACAAGTCCAAATTTGAGGAATGTTAAGCAGGGGGAATACTGTAGGTCAAAGCATCTGCAGGTCTGGACAGAGGTGCTGGCTAGTCGCTAGATGCTCAGAGGACTTCACTTATGTCATACTGCTGATTCCCCTTGCCTCACATCGACCGACTTGTTTACCATATGAGCTGCTCACAGTCGCGCCCACGCACAGAGATTAGAGAAAACATGGATGGATGGATGTGACAGGATTATGGCATCTGCTGAGTGTGTGTCACTGTTGCTTTTCCCATCAAGGCTTTGCAAAGAAGAACTTTGATGCTTTGGACTCATCAGGTGATATTGATCATAAAATCGTTTTCTAATGATACACTGATGTAGGTGGATTAGGAAAAAATATCTTAAAACAAACATGTCAAAACTCTGCTGTAAATGTGCTTGTTTAGTTCTTGTCCTGTATCCAGTCTGAGGAATCCTCTCTTTTTGTCCTGCATGCTTCTAATCCACATTGGTCATGGCTAAGCCTTGGAGACTAGTCTGTGTTGACTGTGTTTGCCTGCGGCGCTCGGATTACACTTCCTAGTTCCCTGGGAAGGCTGGATCTAAGTATATGAGTAATTGGATATGTGCCTTGATCTCACTAAACACTATCACTATCTAGTGTGACGTATGCAAATTAACAACACAGATAACCAAGTGTGAAAACCCATGAAGATTTTTATGAGCAGTGCTGTAGATGACAGTGAATGATTATCTATGCTATACAGTGTTTTGCATTTTTCCTCTATTGCTCTTGCGGTTAAGTGTTTATGGCTGCATTGCTGCACTGACTGCTCGACTCTTGTTATGAAAACCATGCAGGTGGGAGATGTGGCATCCAGGTTGGGATTTGAGAAGTTTCCTAAATCAAATACTTGCAGCAAGTGCTGACAGGCAGCTCTAGTCGACCCCGTTTGACAATCACGTCTGAAGCAAGCAGTCTGGGCACAGGCTCAGCCTTCTTGGAAGTGACCACTAACATAATATTATAAGATCTCTAAATATCTCTATATCTATATCTCTATAAGAACATCTAAGAGAGAGACTCTGTGTACACTATTTGCATTTGCTGATTTGTTTTTCACTTAAAAACAAAGCAATTTAAAATTAAATAAAATTAAATGTAGTGATTGCATTACATTCAGTTAAAGCTTCTTTTTGAGCATAGTTGAAAGTTGCCTTGGCAGGTCAGACTAGCATTCGTATTAATCCTGGAACTACAATCGCTTTGCCTTAGAGATTGCATAATAAGAGAAGATTAAGTGGAGTTAGTTTTAGTTGTTCATGTTTAACACAAACGCGTAGGTTCTGAAAACACTTGTTGCTGCTATTTACAGCTCAATGAAGCACCTGATGTTAAACTAGCTATTCTTATGCACATAACTGACAAATAGTCAGGCAGGATTTTCTTCTTTAGATGGAAGAAGATTCAGAGGAAAAGGTGATCAATTTACTAATAGCATGTTATGTAGTGGTCAGATGGAAAAGAGATATAAAAAAAAAAAAAAAAAAAAAGATGCTAAAATTAGGTGCTCAGCTGCACACTGCAGCCTGACTGTCAGATGCAGAAGTAATTCAAAAGCCAGATGGTTAGGAGTCAGCCTCTGCCAGCTGAGTTTCAGTCAACAAATGCTTGCGTATTCTGCAGACCTTGAGGCTTTGTCTGCTGATGTGAATAGACACACAAATCTCCCCACTCCTGTGTATCTTAATAGAACTCCAGGACTGGGACTAGAGCTTTTCTGTGTAGCTATACTCATAATGAGTGTGAAGGTTACACTGATAATGTCTGGATGAACAACACATTATTACTCCAATTTCAGGTAATTTTACACCTGTTTTTTCTGTTAAGACAACATTGGTGTTTATAGTCTCCATTTTTATAAGACCTCTCATTATATCATCATACTAATGCTGTTGAACCAGACTTGGCTTGCAATGTTTGACCGGAGGCTTCACATTCCTTTGCTATATTTACAACTGTGGTTTTCAAGCAGACACGGTATTCATCACCATCTACAGTAAAGGTTCATACCTTTTGAAATATGAATTTAAAGAATACACTTGAAACTGAAATTGAAATTTTATAAACAGAGTTGTTTCCCTGCACCTTACTCTCTGTGTCAGCTGGCTAAGCTAATTGATTAATCTTTACAGCATATTAAATAAACTATAAAGTATATATTGAGCTTATTAATGTATTTCATTTACTTTTTTTGGTCTTAATAATTAGTGTTATGTTTTAGGTCAAGTTTTTATTTTTGTTGTAGCTGACAATTTCATGACAAGATTGATAATGGTCTCAATAAATGTAGACTAAATATGTGGCTACAAACAAATGGGTGCTTAGCTTAGCTTAGCTTAGCTTAGTTTAAAGGCTGGAAGCAGAGAAATTCCTAGATTAGCTAAAACAGTCCAGCACACAACCTTTTCAAAACCACGTTGTTTTTAGTTCTTGTATGGATTCAAGAATCGTATGCGTAACATGGCCATTTGCAAGGTTTAGTTTTTATCTTTGGGGCAGAGCTAGGCTAACTCTAAGATGACAAACTCCCAGCAGACAACATGAAAGCTAGCACTCTTGGCATCAACGCTAGCTAAAAGTAATGTATTTAAATGGAATTTTTTTTTTACCTTGCCTGTGTTTTCACAGACCATAATATTAATGTAGAAATAAATGTTAAGGAGTCAACATCAAGTATTGCTGTCACTGTTAGCACTGTTAGCTGTACAGATTTATATGAATCTGAATAGAATGAATAGATCACACCTGTTGCTGCATTGCTTTGTAGCATTAGCTTCATGATTATACTGTAATGCAGCCATCTCCAGTCTCTACACACAGGCAGGATGTTAAGGTGATGATTAGCTGTGAAGAACAAAGAAACAGTGGCAGCAATCTTAAATATCACATGAGGAGAGGAGTAGGGATATTACTTTCATCTCTAGGGTTTCCTAAGAGCATCAGTCATCCTTGCTGGAGACAGGACAAAATGCTATTTATGGATACACACAGATAGGCGCATACAAAGTTATGTCAGTTATTCTGTGTGACTGTGGCAGCAATTTATTTAACTTGTTTACCTCAAAGCCTCTCAGCTGTATCTGCTGACCATGTCTTTATTTAGGGGATGACCACAGGAAACTCTGTTTGTCCTTTTCTTGCTCTCTCAAGACAGTATGCACACTGATTGTATGCTTATTGTATGTATTTTGTTGACATGAGTGGATTTGATCCTGTAATAAAATTTAAATTTTAAACAGATCTGGCGTCCCCGATGTATCTCCACTGTTAACAAAAAAGCTCCAAACTCCACCACAGTGTAATATACCTGCCATGGTGGTCATGATTCATCTTCATTTATAATATAGTTAATAATAATTATTTATTACTTCTAGAGCAGTTGTGTCAGTGTTTACAATGCATAAAAGCAGCACTGTCACGTCTACCCTAGTGGCCTAATCTCTAGCTCTATTTTTAGATTAGAGGATGATGTAATGCAGTCGGTGACTAGCAAAGGTGTATGTGCTTGTGTGTGCGCGTGTGTTACTGTGTGTGTGTGTGTACTAAAGGCAGGCTTGTGTGCAAATGTTTGCATGCATGTGTGTAAGTTCTTAGTGTTTGTGTGAAATCCTGCAGCTCATTCAGACCAGGGCGATTTTGAATCTGTGCTAAGTCAAAAACTGTTTAATTATTATTTTTTTTGCATTTTATCTTCCACTTCAGTTTGGTTAGAACTTCGGTGTTATCAAAGCAATCTGGATTACTTCTGAATATGTCAGCTGGTTATTTCATTTATCTGAATGACCTCTCTGTCACCATTCTGTCTACAGAAACACATGGGCATATGGGTCTTTGCAGGAGGCTGCTGTTATTCAAATTTTCAGCCAGTTTTATTGTTGTCATAAGGCTGGGTCACAGCAGAGCCTGCCCATGCTGTACCATCTTTTCACAGGTCACCCCTATATTTACTGTGACACAGCATGTTAGTTAGCAATTGCATCTTCTAATAACTAAAATTATTTTAAAGGTTTGCTATTGAACCTTACTTGATGTGCTTTTATACTTCAATGAAAAGCCCTCTGAGGGAAATTGCTTTTTCCCCTGCTGAGGACGGGAAGCCACAGACTGAAGTTAGTTCTCACAAAAACTATTTGATTTCACCATAAACTGAATTATTGTCCCTCTGAGATACCCTGCAAAATCTCTGTTGTAGTTTCATGAATACAGTCACTATGACCTGCTTTCTTTTACACTCCTTTATGAAATGATCTAAGTTATGATAAATTGTGATCTTTGTTTATCTTTTGCATCAAGTGAAAGAAGGTCAAAGAGCAGAGCGTAAGAATTTAGGGAGGAATTTGGGGATTGTTTTGTTTTGGAATTCTCTTGTCTAGCTTTTGGGGTTGATTAGATTATGCTGTGTTACAGATTGCAGATTGGATCATCTCATTATTGTAAAGAAACTCACACATATGAGACACTGTAAGTGCAGATAACTTATTTTGATGATTGATTATTTGTTTAGTTTACATTAAAAAAAAAGTAAATACCAGATGTTCTCTATTTCCAGCTTTCTAAATGGTAATATTTACTTGTTTTCTTTTTTGTCATCTAAATGATTGGATCCGCAGTTTTAATATGTAACCTTGATCTTTTTAAATTTTGACTGGAGTTTTGAAATTGTTTACAGTATTAGTTAATTCCTTCAATATTTCCACTGGAGCACTAGTTGGTAATGCGAGTGGTGATCTGTTACGGTTGTTAATTTTTCTTTGTTCCATGGAAAAACTGTCAATTAAAAGATGGCAGCATAGTTCCCAATGAAATTACTTATTCATCCAATTCTAAATTTATTGCACTTTAAATCACTTCACTTCTTGGACCTGCACACTAATGACCTTGAAATGCCTCCGTCTGCATTTTACTTGCAGCATGCTATCTCAGGTCTCTCGCACTGGTCACACACAAGAAACTCCAAGCTTGACTGCACCTCAATTTGTTCTGCTCCCAAATCAACAGCAGCATCTCAATTGCTTAGAGATAAACAGGAACCATCTTTGGATGCCTGATAAACAGTTTAAGGAACATTTATGTATTATACATTATTTTTGACAAGTGAATGAAGGGCGACTGATTGAATGATTGGTTTATAATGAATATTGGCTGTCACCAAGTCAGTCAGAGCATACTTACTTTGTTTGTTTTATCTGTGTTAATGTTGTCTTTACAGGAACTAGTTTTTGACAGTATTTTGCATACAAACTTTAAAGCGCCACTACAGCAGCGTGTGTGTGTGTGTGTGACCACAGACTTTACATAGCTGTTGCAGGTGCAGTTGTGGGTTGTTGGTCTTTTTTTTTTTGTTCATTTACTTAACTTACAGCCAGGTTATATGTGTGCACTCACAGAGGAAATTATGTCGCTGGTTATCTAAAGGCTGTAAAAAAGACCCTTTTTTTCGTGATCCTGACTGACTGAGGCCGAGCCAGCTCCAGAGCCTGCTGGTTTCACTGCACTGAGGAGTTGGCAGAGTGTGAAGAGGAGGATAGCTGACCCTTGTACCTGCCTCCCTTTCATTATGTGTTGCCCACTAGGACTCGGACTACATTGGTTTCCATAAACTAGTTCAACATCCTGGACTGTAAAGTACAAACCTCAAGATTCTACAGCAAAAGTGACAATTTAAATATTAATCTGTGTTACTGAGCATTTCAGTATTCAGTACTTTTCCTAGCTGGTGTTAATTGTTGGGACACTCTTTGTGTGTGAAGTTTCAGAGAGTTATGTAAATGCTGTTTGCTGAGCCACTGTGAATGTTGAACAAGTAAGACAAGTTTTTGCATCGTTGGCGCAATCCAGAGCCACTGCTTCTATCTATTCAGCCAATAGACTGGATCAAACAAGCCTTTTTACAGTCATCATCACTGCTGTTGACATAGTGCTTACATTGTTAGATTTCTTTTATGCTCTTCTTCTTCATTATCTCCCCCTTAGTACATTAGCTAAGTCAGGTGGAGGGTCCATCCAAACATCTCATCACAGCTGAGCTACAGATGTCAAATCACACTGATCTCGTTGTTAAATCATATTTTGTTCCACAGTGTTTTGGGTTAAAGTGTCTTTTTCCTGTGTCTAGAATCTGTCTGGAGTGATTCTGTGCCACACAGCCATGTCTACACACTTTTGCCCTGTGTGCTTCCTGTTTTGCTTTGTGTGGGTTCTTGCCACACAATACTTGCAAATGACATGAAATTCATATAGCCTGTAATTAAAGTTTCTGTTTATTTTGGCTTGAACAGTGTTGCTTTCATTTGGGTATTAGATAGCTGTAATCTTGTAAGTTTGCTTTTCTGCATTATGACATGTGGTAATGTTTTATACGCTACTAAACTTGGTAGCAGAATGTTAAATTATGTTCTATAATTCACTCAGTCTTATGTCTCTCCGTCATGTTGACAGAATGAAGATGCCTGAATCTGGGAGTTAAAGTACTCCACCAGAGAGAGCATCTTTCAGGACTGGGGCTGGACCCAGAGACCCCTGCCTTGGCGGGGTGAAGGGCCCTGATAGCCCAGTGTGTGAGTCTGGATCATGGGGGATGGTGGTGCCGGTGCCACTGGAGGAGATGGGGTGAACCAATCTCATGTCCTGTTTGACAGCTTTGTCCAGGCAACCACATGTAAGGGCACGCTCAAGGCCTTCCAGGAGCTTTGTGACCACCTGGAAGTCAAGCCGACCGAGAACAAGATCTTCTATCACAAGCTAAAGTCCAAACTCAACTACTGGAAGGCCAAGGCACTCTGGGCCAAGTTGGATAAGAGGGCAAACCATAAGGAGTACAAAAAGGGTCGTGCCTGTGTCAACGCAAAGGTAAACATGCATAAGTACAAACAGTATGATGCTTTGCTTGTTGGTGAGATAAAATTTCCTCTTTGTCAAGGGATCATGTAATGTGATGCTCATGTTTACCAGACGGAATGATTTGTAAGTGCTTTATATAAAAGGACATTTTAAGTACACTTACCTACCTCTGTTGAGGACACAGTTCAGTCCTGTAAGAAGCATTATTTCTGCCCTAATGTGGAGTTTATTGTATACATTGCTGTCAAGAAAAAAAGAGCTAAGACTGTAAAATGCCTGTATTGTTACTGAGACGTTCAACTGACAACCAAATTAAAAGATTAGCACAGGTAGTGGCAACAGATCGGTGGTGTCTCTGCTGTGACTTCCATGAGATTTCCATAAGTACACAATGGTCGAAATCTAAGAAGATACATTTAATAGTTTTTCTTTAACATCTGTATCTTTACCTTATACCTTTTGTGTATCTGTCATGTATTGTGTGTTGTTTCTTACAACTTGTGGATAACTTCAGCACCTCCTTGTCCCTAGTGTCTGATTATTGGTGCGGGGCCATGCGGCTTACGTACAGCCATCGAGCTGGCTTTCCTGGGAGCCAAAGTGGTGTTGCTGGAGAAGAGAGATGCCTTCTCCAGGAACAATGTGCTGCACCTCTGGCCCTTCACGATCCAGGACCTCAGGGGCCTTGGAGCCAAGAAATTCTATGGGAAATTCTGCGCTGGAGCTATAGATCATATCAGTGAGTGGATTTTACAGATTTTGCTCTCTTTGTTTACATTGCCTAATATGCATATTTAGCTGCTGTTTGTATTTAGAATTTACACAATTTTGTTTTCCTAGATATCATTAAAAGTTTCTTCCCTTTTCTGTACTGTAGGTATTCGACAGCTTCAGCTTATGCTGCTCAAAATGGCTCTTCTGCTGGGCATTGAGATCCATGTCAATGTAGAGTTCAAGGGACTTATTGAGCCCCCTGAAGATCAAGAGACTGAAAGTAAGTAAGTCAAGCTGCTGCCTGACAAACCCAAGAAAAATGAATGGAAACTGAACATGTTTTTCATCAGTGACTTAGCTGTCAAAAGTCTTAAGCCTGGCTCAGCTGATGCATAATTTCTGTTTGCTTACATTCTCTGTGTATTCTTAGGGATAGGCTGGAGGGCTGAGGTCCACCCCCGGACACACCCTGTCAGTGAGCTAGAGTTTGATGTCATCATTGGAGCAGATGGAAGGAGAAACACACTACCAGGCAAGTCCTCTAGTACTCACTGGGAGAAATGCATGAGTAATGCAGATGTTCCTCTACTGAACAAGGAAAGCACAATTAGCAGACTTTGTGACTTGGACCTCAGTCAGAAAGATAATGATCTCACATGTGTACTGCTGTGGTCGGGTGCCTGACCTCACTTCGTTCCTCACATATGAATGAGCACTTGTCCACATCTGTGTGTATGTGTTTATGTCTGGCTGCTATATGCAACTTCAGAGAATGTTTGCTCTCTCAGCAGAGCAAAATGGGAATTGTTATATTGTTTTTTTTCCTCTATGACCGTCGGGGCCTCACACACAGCCACTCTGGCAAATAGACACCCCTGTGGAGCAGAGTACCATGACCCCTCTCTGTTCTACTGACTGCTGCATAAGTTAAAGGAAGCACGGTGGAATAACTATAACTATTTTCACACAGCTTGAAAAACATAAAGATGTTTATAATACAGAACATATTGTTGCATTTAAAAATGTTCTTGTATTTTTATGTTGTATTTCTTGTTTTAATTTATGCTGTCATAGCCCAGGTCTTTGTTCCCTGATTCCTGACCTAGATCTCACACTCTGACTTCTTTCTGTGATTTACAGGGTTTCGGCGTAAAGAGTTCCGGGGAAAGCTCGCAATCGCCATCACTGCTAACTTCATCAACAGGAACACAACAGCAGAGGCAAAGGTGGAGGAGATTAGTGGTGTCGCCTTCATCTTCAACCAGAAGTTCTTTCAAGAGCTCAGAGAAGCCACAGGTTTGCCATAGCTCCACTCTGCGACATTGCTTTGTGTTTTTTTTAACTTTTAATTTTGTTTGTGAATCAGAATCAGAATTTTCTCTTTCGACATAAGTATAACCTAAAGGATGATCAAATATTTAAACTAGATAATAATTGATGTTTCGGTGAAATAAATGTGAAATCTTTCTTGGTTCTTTGATCAGAATCAGAATTTTTCAGCTCATCCAATTAAATTGCTTCACATTAAGACTGATGCCAAGCTTGCCACAGTTTATTGCTGACATGACCGTGTCCTCAAGGCTTTGTTTCTGTGCTCTGAGTTGCATAATCGTTTCTCTGATGAAAACATGACAGTGTTAGAGAAATAAGGAAAATTATTGTCTTTGGAATGTAACAATACATCTTCCTTTTGCTTGTTTTAGGTATTGACCTGGAAAACATTGTCTACTATAAGGATGACACGCACTACTTTGTCATGACTGCCAAAAAACAGAGCCTGCTGGAGAAAGGAGTCATTTTGCATGTGAGTGATCAAAGCTCAGATCTCTCTGTGTGTGTGTGTGTGTGTGTGTGTGTGTGTGTGTGTGTGTGTGTGTGTGTGTGTGTGTGTGTGTGTGTG
>JAUYWH010000024.1:6729440-6749321 GCA_034779795.1 Ctenopoma multispine | reverse complement strand
TGTGTGTGTGTGTGTGTGTGTGTGTGTGTGTGTGTGTGTGTGTGTGTGTGTGTGTGTGTGTGTGTGTGTGTGTGGCGATTGAGAGACTTGTTGAATCCAATTCTATCTCTCTGTATTAGATACAAAAGCTATATGCACGTATACACTCACAAAATAAAAAGTCTGTGTTGCTGTCTTTCATGTTTTTCAGTCTTTCATCCTCTCTCTGTTTTTGTCTGGTACTGGTCCTAATGATCTAACCAAGCCAGCAGTGTTCAGGCACAAGCTGCCAACTCAAGCACACTCACTGAGTGTTTGTATTCTCACTGTAGACTGTAGCTTCCTTTGCCTGGCCACGTTCCTCAGGAAACCGGAAAGACTTTTTTTTTTTTACATTTCTGTCTGTCATTGGTGAAGGTGCGCTCTGATTTGCTTTAAGTGTCTTAAAGTAGCATTTCTAGTTTTCTAGTTCTATCTGTAAACATACACATTTGTTCTACATATTTTAGTGTCTCAATGCATATGAGTCCGAGTCTTAATTGTGAGCTGATGACATTAAGGAGGTTTTGGTATACACTGATGGCAGATGCTGGATGGTGTATATCGGTGCAAAGACACAGTTGACTTACAACTGGTACAACTGACAGAAAGTCCAGATCCTTTTATAGCCATGAAATGAACAGGCCCTCCCTCCTTGGAAATGGCTAGAGGAAGGGTGGAACAGTTGGCAGATGGCCGGTCAGGCTAGTTTGAGACAAATCGGTTCTCATCACTTCAAGGGAAATCAGAAAACAACCCGGTTCATACCTTCCACCACTCTGCCTCTCTCCTCACCCACTATCACCACCACCCTCTGCCTGGAATTGGAGAATTACGGAACTTGAAGATGGAGGAATGTGCCTCTCACCGCCCTCTATAAAAACATGTCACTTGGAAAGCATGCAGTGATTTGATGTTACATGTTGGACAGACTTGTTAATATTACAGTTGATTCCAGTGCAAGTGCTTGGAGTTTGAAACACAGTGAAGTATTAGATGCTGTTACCTTAAACCTTTTAGTTACTTTAAACATTTTTTGTCAAGTGTAGCTGCACAGGTAAAATAGCTAAAATGTTTACTTTCCCAACTTTTGATAAGTAGGATTTTTTTTTTCTGATGCCATGGCCACAGGATCTGATCTAATCTGATTTTGCCTTGATGTCCATCAAAATTCTACAACAGGAACCACTGTTGTAAATAAAGGATACTTAAAAACAGCAGCATTTCTGCTTGATGGCTACACAAAGGGAGGAAACAACTAAACAAACCAATTTTCTGATGAGGACTGTAAAATAGAATAGTGGTTGAAAGCTCTGGAAAAGTCAGTAAGGTCCAGTGCAGAGTACACGCCTTTTCTTTGACGACTTAGTTTTTAAGAAATCTAATCTCTGCATTCTGTTATTTCTCCTCTAGGACTATGCAGACACAGAGCTGCTGCTGTCCAGGGCTAATGTAGACCAGGCTGCCCTGTTATCTTACGCCTGTGAGGCTGCAGATTTCTCCACCAATCACCAACTGCCCACACTGGACTTTGCAATCAACCACTATGGCCAACCTGACGTAGCCATGTTTGACTTCACCTGCATGTATGCCTCAGAGAATGCCGCCATGGTGCGCCAACGCAATGGACACAAGCTGCTGGTTGCGCTTGTCGGAGATAGTCTGCTGGAGGTGAGAGAGTTTTTCTTACATCTACAGGAGACTGTGGTTTGATTATCTCAAATTCAGGCTGCTCTTTAAACCTTGTGTCACATTTCCTTTTGTTTTATTTTTTTTATCCTTCTTGGTTCTTTTGTGGCCATATTTGGTTGTTGAATTTGTGGTATTTGCTGTTGTCTCCAGCCCTTCTGGCCCATGGGCACTGGCATTGCCCGAGGTTTCCTGGCAGCCATGGACTCAGGCTGGATGGTGAAGAGCTGGGCTCAGGGAAAAACCCCTCTTGAGGTGCTGGCTGAGAGGTGAGGGTGTGGAAAACATTTTTCTATTATGCGTACACACTAAACTCACTCACCTCTGTTCTTGCACCCGCATTCAAACACTTGTGCATACACATATACACACGTCGTCCCTTTTTAAACACAACCTTTTATCTCTAAGTGCTTTACTAGGAAATATGCCTGTACATGATTTCAAGCATCAGTCCCACCTCTGCTAGTACTAATGGGATAAGAGGCTCTTATAAGCACTGAGTGGAATGTGACTCTCTGTACCCTTTGGTAACAATGTTAAAGTGATTTCTTTACCTAGTGCTAAAGTACACTCCTATATTTTATATCACGAAAAGGACTCTGCCTGTATATTGAATGGGGTTATGTTACATCTCATGAAGTTATTATTTTTTTTAGGGAGAGCATATACCGTCTGTTGCCACAGACCACCCCAGAAAACGTCAGTAAAAACTTCAGTCAGTACAGTGTGGATCCTACCACACGTTACCCCAACATTAGCCTTAACTTCCTCAAGCCCAGCCAGGTGAGTACGGGAGCCAACAAATCCCAGATGTAATTTTTGTATCTAATGTTGCATCATAGAGTTAAATTTCATGGATAGCTGCTCTGTGATATTTGAACAGTTCTGTTGTTCTGTATACTCATTTTATTCTTCATTATTTTGATAGACTGGTTACACAAGTTTTATTCACATACTACAGATTGTTTGGAATCTCAAGTGTGCTGTTATTCTGTGGCCGTTGCAGGTGCGGCACCTCTTTGACACAGGAGAATCGAGGGAAATGCGCATTGAAATTGAGAATGTGATTAACTCGTCAACACCCAAGTTGTCCAGGAATGGTTTGTATCTTGTGCTTTTTAGCAGTGTTGGAGATATGTGCTGATTGAACAGTGTAGGATTTTGCTGCAATCACTGATGCTGAAATGAACTATTTTCACTCCAGACTATTACCTGCTTGACAAGCAGTTACAAGGTAACACAAAGTCCAAACGCATGGTGTTGCTTTTAGGGATTTGTTTTGATAGTTTTAAAATGTATCTGCTATGTACATATGAGTGAACAATATGAACTGAGCAATAGTGGAATGATGGAACTTTGTGGATGATGTTCCCTTTGTGTTTACTAACTTTTGCTCTTTGGTTATATTCAACATTCAATGTTCTTTTTAGCTATTTAAATGTCTGCATCTTAGTCTAACATCCCATCTGCATCCCTTTTCTTCTTTACATCAATAAAACTTTTACATCTCACGGTTCATAATAATTTCTCATTGGCTGGTTGAAACTTGCACTAACATGGACGATCAGGCCATGGATGACAAAACTTTATAATCCTACGCTCAACCTTGCCAAGGCCATGAGATTGCACAGCAAGACATGAGTAATGCTGCCAAGAAGCAGTTCATATATTTTTCCCCCCATGTTTAATCCACACACCAGTTAAAGTTGCGTCTTTAACATCAAGCTTTTAATCTTTTTTTTTTTTTTTCTTCACATACCAGAATCCATAGCTCGATCCAGTAAGCTACTCAACTGGTGCCAGAGACAAACGGAGGGATACAGGAATGTTAATGTAACAGACCTTACTATGTCCTGGAAGAGCGGTCTGGCTCTGTGTGCCCTCATCCATCAATACAGACCGGATCTCATGTGAGTATCTGAAAGAAGTGCATGTAAAAGACACACCATGAGAAAACCCACATTAAGAGGACAATTCCATTTCTTGTGGACTTGCGGAAGCTTGTGAACCTTTGCAAATTCTGCCAAGTGCATCCCATTGTGTTTGCAGTGAAGGGGTTAAATTACCGCGGTGCCTGCAATGAGTGGCCTGCTGTGTTTATATGAGTTTGTTGGTTGCAGATGATGTTTATTGTCTGGTTGGGACCTAGGTTTTGGATTGTAGATCACTGTAAATGAGGTGACAGCTACCAGTCATAATGGCCTCTTGGGTCCCTTGAAGGGAGCCTTGCTCATATACCCCTCTCCTCCTACATGCACAAACACACAAACAATCTCCTTGCTCTCGTACACACTATAAACATACAGTTTCCATCCCGATCGCTTAATGTAGTTTGTTGATCTCTGGAGGCAATGTGGCAATTAACATTATAAGCTATTAGTGTCTGTGTCCTGCCTGACCTTTATGAAGTGGTGCAGCAGTTGCACTCTGTCTGTGATAGGTCAGATAATGAGGGGGGTGTGGGGGGGGCTGATGAGTGGGGGGCAAGTTGGGAAACTAGCTTTCACATGCATGCAATGTACAAGATGGATGGAGTGACTGAGTGGAAGGTTCATTCTGTGCCTGATGTGATGTTCTAATGCGAGTGCTTTTAAATGGACTGTATGTGCAGTTGAGTTGTGTTGGGGAGCAATGTTAATGGCATAATTATGGTATAATGGCATTTACAGTAATGCTTTCCACAACATGTAAAGTAGTGTGCTGCACAGAAATGCTTTAGCAATAGTGTTTATAGTGATGCAGGCTCTTTGCCAGTTAGTTTCCACTTGCACCAAACAGGAGCTAATAATGTTAGTTATCATTTACAGCTCATTTCTGCTGTCTGCAGCTGGCCACAAAAGGAGTTAGTGCACACATAATATTTATTTGTTGATATTTTCCTTACTAATTATCTAGTCAAGACTATGCCACGGAAAACCACAATAACCTTTGTTTTTTTTGTAGTTTAAACATTTTATGTAATTATATAATAATTATTATAACAGTTTTCAAGCATATGTGGTGTAATACAGCCACGGGAATGCAATTGATATCATCACCTAATCACAATCACCACACTGGGAAGTGCTAATACAGAAGTAAGATGTCTGTCATTTAGGGTTAGTTTGTACATAGAAAATAAAGATTTGAATACAAATTACTATTTATAACCAGAATAAAGAATCATAACTAATTAGCAGATATTATTAAAACAAATGTTTTTGGTTTTATGATTATCATTTTCTGTTTGTTCCTTATGTTTAACATTTCCTTTGCTGATCCTGTTATGTTCTGTCTTTTTTTGGTCTTCATTTTTTTCTCGTCCTTCCTGGTGCCCTCAGTGACTTCGACTCTCTGGACGAACGAGACCAGGAGAAGAACAACCAGCTGGGTTTTGATGTGGCTGAGAGGGAATTTGGCATCTCACCGTGCATGACTGGCAAGGAAATGTCTTCTGTGGTAGAGCCTGACAAACTCTCTATGGTCATGTACCTCAGCCAGTTCTATGAGATGTTTAAGGACACAGTGCCACCCGGAGGTAAGAGTGGGAGCTACAGTAGGGCTTTGGGAGAAAAAAATGTCATCTTTCAAAAGATGCTCTGAAGACTAGCCATCATTATGAGAATGCTTACTTTTACTCATAACTTGTGTTTTTCTTTGTGGACCTCTGTTTAGATAACCACAACCTGAGTCCTGAGGACAAGGCAGCACTGATAGCCACCACAAAGTCTCCCATTTCGTTCCTTAGCAAACTTGGTCAGAGTATAGCAATATCCAGGAAAAGAAACCCGAAGGTAATTATCTGCAAAATCTCTTATCACCCATTAATCCTTTTTAAAGCCTCAAAAATGACACTATGTAATGTCATTGTTTTGTTTGGATTAAAAAAATAACTCTACATGTGACCAGCAGGACAAAAAAGAGAAGGATGTAGACGGTTTGGGGAAGAGAAGAAAAACCAGCCAGTCTGAAGATGTGAGTGGCTCTGACAGCTAAGTGTCTCAGATGTTGTGCTTGTAATTTCAAGCAGAACAGATTAATTAATCCCACTAGTGTGACGAAAAAAACAAAATCTCTTTTCCCTACGTTCTCATAGGAGGAGTTATCCAGAGCTGGTCGTGACGACAGGCCGTCTGTTCCCGCTGTTCTGTCGGAGAGAAAGATGGATTCAGCTGCTGTGGGGAACAACAACAAAGTCAAGGTCATGGCGACACAACTGCTCGCTAAGTTTGAGGAGAATGCTCCAGCGCAGCAGACGGGACTTAAACGACAGGTATGGAGGAAGTGGCATGATTCATTTTGTAGTATTTCATCTGTGGGTGGTGGAATGAGTTTTCCCACTAAGGGAAAACTAAGCAGCAGGGGAAAAAGTATTCAGACTTTCTGGATGCTGTAGGAGTCCAGATTATTTTTGCACAATCATTGTGGTTTGTTTTTTCTTAACAATGAATATTCTGATGAACATGTAGATTTCATATTGTAAAGCAGGGCCTCTAGTCTTATGATGGATGAACTGAAGGCCACTGTATTAATGAGTTCAGGTCCAGAATGCTAATATTGGTCAGGCTGGCTATTGTTCCTGGGTCATGTAGGCGACCTCACAGTGCTGACTGGGCTTGGAGGAACCAGGCAAATTGTTTTGCAAAGCACTAGCTTTCTTGCCACTGAGGACCAACAGAGCAGTGGGAGGGAGGAGTGGGCTATGGCAACACTAGACTGTATTGTTGAAGGAGAGAAAGACAACTCTCAACTGTTGCAGATTGAGGAAAAGTCTTCAGTCACTTTGTGCTTTCATATAACTGCTTTTGATTTGACTTTTTCTTTTATAAACAGAAATCTATGAAAAAAAAACAGATTAAATAGCTACTAGTACATAATGTAATAGTGAATAGTTTAACAGTGTATGATTTATAAAAGGTAAATAGAGGAGAGCTGTTGCTACTTATGATGTTTGAACATACATTTTCCAGCCACAGTTTATTCATCTACCCATGACTTTCTTCCTTCTTTCTATGTTTTTCCCTGCTTGCATTGACCTTCCATCATGGACCATTTCATGATGTCATGCATGGTTATTCTGGCCCTCTCACTGGCCACACTCGCTGTCACTCACCTTTACCTGACCACAAAGGGGGAATCTCTGCCCAATCTGGACTGCCTTTTGCTCCCTTCCCCACCCCAAACCCCTGTGAATAAGCCAGCACGCCTGGCACCTGTCCCAGCATGGAGGAAGGTAAAGAGTGGAACTGCCTAACTGTAACTATTTCAAGACTAACCCCTAGACTGACAGTCTAACCATATGTCCCTGTGGTGTGTTATAGTTGGGAAGACTTTTCTGTACACGCACATCTGTTGTGTGAGATTTGTAATAATTAACTGAATAGCTCCAGTGTGTCTGTGGCTAACACAGTTATGTGAGTGTTTTAACAATCAAAACAGCTGTGTAACCTTGTGTGTATGTGTTTGTGTGAAATGCATAAGAGCATGACACTGTCATAGACTCCTCCTTGCTTCTCCTGTTCTGGTTCAGAGACGCACACAGCAGCAAGAGCAGCTGAGCTTTCGCTACAAAGAAATGATCAAGTGTCAGACGTTGCCCAACAGAGGGGAGCAGGTATGGTTAGTAATGCTGACCTGGTAGACCTCCAACTCTTTTCACATCCTGTGAAGTCTAGGTTCACACTGCTGTAGATAAAAATGGATTTGTGTCCCAATCCAGGAGAAAGAGGAAGGGAAGGTAGCCACATCAAACCAGACAGCATCGCATAAGCTGAGCTATATAACTCGTATAACCATAACTATACTAACTATAACGCCTGATGGTTTAATGACTCGTTGTTGAAAAGTGGTTGTATTGTACAGTAAAGGACACCTTTTATTAGCTGCAGTTGCTTAGTGAAACAAACCCAGTGGAGTTTTCTTCTAAACAATCAGTGTGATTCTGGTTGAACTAACAGATGTGTGTGAAATTGAATTAATTAAAGGTTTTTGGCAGGAATGAGCATCAACACCAAACCATGTCCTGTGATTTAGTATCTACATGAAATTCAGAAAATGTTTGGCCACATACACATATAGAGCAATTATTATAATGTTGCTCAGTAGTGCTAGTAGTGGCTCCACAGGGTACCTTTAAAATGTCTGCTGTGTAGAGAAAAAGGTATTTTAAGTGGTGGGTTTGAAACATCTTTCTGAAAAATTACAAACATATTAGACCAGATAACAAAGACAGAAACCAAATTGGTGGTGCTATCTACCTTCCTCTTTCTTGTAGTGTTTTTCCACGCTCCAGTTTAAGGTCTCTGCTGTGATTTTGCCCTTTATGTGGTTGTTGCCCTGCTTTACTGATTTCCCATGTGAATAAGAGAGTCAGCACAGCTCACTGCCAGCACCATTTTTGCTTAGAACGTTTTTCGTCACGTCACCAGATTAAGCGTTCCATCACAAGCATTGATTTAAAGCCCCAAACTGTCCTATTTAAATGGATTTAATTCACTGCTGTTCTTAAATGTCCTTTTACTGCACAGTAAGTCTCTTGCTGCTGAGTACATTAGTTGAAAATCGGTTGTAAAGACTGGAAGTAATCTTGATAATCCTGAGTACGTCTCCACACAAAGTGTTGCGGATTAACTTTTACTGTATATTCAGTTAGCACCATTCTGTGTTAGCACCATGCTAATTCTAAAACACTTACTGTAATTAACATTTTCATCACGAGTATGGACATACATTTTATTTTTCTCCGTTTTGTATGGCAACAAAACAGCATCAACATTTACTCTTAGCAATAGTTCACCATTTTCATCATCATCCTCACCCTCTTCTGCTGAATCTGCTGTTCCTGTCCGTCATCTCTCAAGGCCAGAAGCGGTGCAGACCAACTGTCCAGCTCGGCCTCTCGGAGCTGCCCAAAGAAAACCATTCTGCTCCCTTCTTCCTCCTCCACTTCCTCGCTCTCTCTTCATTCAGAGGTGACACGCACTCTGCTGTTTATCTGTCTGTTTGTCCCAGTCTATCTTACAAATTCTCAGCTAAACTGTGACGTGTCCCCTTGCTCCACTACTTCTCATTTTCATCTCCACAATCAGTTTTTTCTAATTATGTTTGCTATACCTCAGATTTGTTCTCTACTGTGTATAGTGTTAATGAAAGCGAAATTCTGCATTTCCCCAAGTGACCTTACTCAAGTGGTTGTATCTTTTACTTCTTTATGCGTGGTTATTGTGTGTCTTTATCAGAGGAGCAGCTTGTTTTTGTGCTGAAGGGCATGTTGTTGCGCTGAGATGACTTGTAACCAAATCCTGACTCAGGGGACCATGGGTAGTTTTAACTTATTGTCGAGATTCTGCATAACAAGCTGTCCTGTAGCAGGAAAGTAAACAACTACTTTTTGTATCATATCAATCAAACTGTGTGTGTGTGTGTGTGTGTGTGTGTGTGTGTTCATTTCTACCTTCAAGCATTTGCATAAAAGTCCAGAGGAAGAGGAGCTTGAATACTACGAGAGGCCTCTGAAATATGAGGTAGAGAAAATGAGTGATTGCATGGACATGTAGATAGCTGCTCTCTCTGGCGTTTGTGATTGGTATTTTTTAATGAGATCCATTGAGTAGCTTGCAAACAGACATCTGCATGGAACAAACCAGGCCTTATAAAAGCATCAGCCATTATCTACACTCAGTCAACATCTGGTCTCAAAAGAGCTTCTCTGGCAGGAGTGGAAGCCGCTGCACCTGACAGATCCAGGACCCATTCACATACCCGGTATACGGGAGAGGGCTGACTGCCTTATCTCCAAGTTTAAGGGCAAATCTGACAAACCGTCAAAGGTGAACACCATGCATTTTGTGAGAAAATGGTTTGTGGTGATGTTCCATTAAGTTTGAATGGGTTAGCCTGCACATGAAAAACACACTATTAGTCTACATTTGCACATTCTGTAAGGTCTAATCCCTTCTTAAAACCATTTCTCTTTCCCCGGAGCCTAAAGAAAAGCCGCCCCGTTTCTTTTTAGAGCAGTGGTACTTGGCGAGAGGTCTGACTCGAGCTGAGAGCCCTGGCTCACCACTTTCCTGCCCTGACTCTTCCAGAAAGGTTAGGATCTGTACCTCCAGGCTAAGACTTAAATGCATCACCCTGTCGTACTGAGAGACTATTTGTGAAAGTTTATTCTTAGGAGAACAAGACTTTACTTGTAGCCTCACTTGTGCTTGTTCAGTTGTTGTTTATTTATCTCAAGTGTAGTCTGTAGTTTTGCTTGTATTTCTGATATACGCTCTTCGTAACTCCAGGGCATTGCTTTCATAGTTCACCCACTCAGGCTAAGATTACTGCATAAATTAAAGACTGTCAGCTGGAACTATAAAAACAATGGCACACAACCACAATGACAAACCTTGTGAATGGGAGATTGTTTTTGGAAACCACTAAAACAGCAGATAGTACTTTTCTTTTCGTACATTCATTGTTCTGATTGAATCATCTATTTCTCTGCAGGAGCCAGCAAGGCCTCTGCACTCTGATGACCAAGTGCCCTTGTATGTGCTTAGTATTCAGGAGAGGGCTGAGCAACTCGCCTCTCAGTTTGAGGGCAAGCAAGCACCGCAGGTGAAATCTCCCTAGAAAGCCAATTGTTTATATTTATACAATATGATATAAAGTATTTTTTAAAGAAACTTGTTGTGTTGGTCAGCTTCATTTTTTTTCAGGGTTAGACATCAAAACCAACTTGGTCGGCATGTAGCTCAGTTGGTAGAGCATTTGTCTATGATCCCCAGGGGCAGTGGCTTGACTCCCGGGTCTTCCTCTCCACATGGAGAAACTTGGTTTTGTTCAAGGCAGGGCAGTCAGCAGTTACTAACTGTTGGTGGTTCGCATCCCGGTACCTTCCAAGCCCGGATAAATGGGGAGGGTTGTGTCAAGAAGGGCATTTGGTATAAAATCCTTTCCAAATCAAATCTGCGGAGTGATCTGCTGTGGCGACCCCAAAAGAAACTTACCTACTATAGGAACTTAGATGTTACAGTGACTAACACAGGTTACCCAGAGGGAATGAAGCTGACCAACAGGCTACTCTCCAAACAAAGTTTGGTCCAATAAATTTGATTAAAAAATTAGTGTAAAAGCATTAAATATTTATATTAAGCTCATTTACACTGCTTTACTAAAACTTTAACTACATTCCTCTTTTTTTCCCTTTATGGAGCCTAAGAAAAAACCCTCACGTTTTTTTCTGGAGCAGTGGCACTTGGCCAGAGCCCAGAGTCCTCCCGATTCTCCCCCTTCCTCCTCTGACATCTTGAGACAGGTAGTGGTTTCATGTCTGCGTGTGGTGATGCTAATACACTACACCTGCACTGGGTTCTTCACTTAGCACGATGGTAACCCACATGAGATTTTCTTTAAAACTCGGCTGCTTGATGTCAAATATAAAGAAAGTCACTTGCAACCTGTTACTTGTTTACTGTGGTTGTGACTAATATGTGGGTAAGTAAACAATGTCAGAGGATCTATCTGAGCAGATTTCAAAATATTCTTAGCTTGGCTATGTGGGCCTGAATCAATTATAATTCCCATAGTTATTTTGCCAGGGAGTCCCTAGTAGTTGGTTTGGATTGCAAACGCAGCTTGGCACAAAAATCTCATGTAATGTAGGCCTAATTTCCATTTTGAGAAGCGCAGTTCCAAGTGTGGTGGAGTTGCAACTTAGCAATCCATCGGGAGTGCAGCATAGCAAAGCATGCTCAGATCTTATCCATCTTACTACGGCATGGGACATCAGTTCTTCTCCTACAGAGGATTAAACTACTTTTGGATTATTTTTTTCTTAGACTTAAGATTTAAAGTAGTATAGACAAGTTAATTAAGGATTTAAACTTAAAAACGTTGATGTGCTAATTGCTCACTGAACTCAAATAATAACAGACAATTTCGAAAGACGCTTTCCAGCATTTTGTTTTGTTCGTGTGCATTATTCAGCACAGCAGTGCAGTGTGAGTATGTCCGTGTGCGTGCATGGGAATGAAAAATGCATGACTGCTTTGCGTGAGAGTGTAAGCACGTGCAGTAACCTTCGTAAACAATTTATAATAAAGGAACTCAGGTCCTGTTAGTAGCTCTGACCTTTGAGAATACTTTGATAGTTTATTTCATTTTCTGATCTCTCAAATGTGATGTTGCTCTTTGTTGGCAAGTAAATGCAGTGTGGAGACTGACTGAGGTTGTTGTGTTGTGTTGTCAGCTTTGGAGTTGTTTTTATGAGCAGTGTTTGGTTTGTAATTAGGTGGGTGGGGCTGCCAGCAAATCTAAACGCTTGATCAGTCGAGCATGGAAACATTGCTTTGTCATGCCTAAATTCCCTGTCAGACACTATTGGTTGTGAACACGTTCTGTGTTTAAGTACTTGTTGCTATGCTATCTCCTTTCATACTCTTCCTCCATCTGTTTTCCGTGTTCTTTTGTTTTCATCCATCATTCTCTAATGTTTGTCCACCTGTCTTTCTCTTTTTTTTTTTTTTTTTCTCTCCCCCAAATGCTGTTGATAGCGCTATGTAAGGATGTACACAGGGGGAGTTAGCTCATTGGCTGAGCAGATAGCCAATCAGCTTCAATCTCAGGAAGACCACAAGCCCCTACCTGAAAAGAGGGATTTGGTAAGCATGCTGCCCCCCGGGGTAGAAGGCACGTGACTGCACAAATCAAAGCCTCACTTGCTAGGGAGTGTTGTTTTGTCGGTACATTGAACATTAGTGACACTTGATCCTTCTACGTTGTGCTGTACAGTTTGTGCGTTCGATTGTCAAGTAACTGATGTTTAGGCTACTGCTGTGTTGTAGATGTGTAGTGATGAAATATATGTTTTGCTGTACACCCTTGTTCCTAATGATGAATAACAGAGGACCTGCTGTGATGGTTTTGTTGTTAGGTTATAAAAAAGCTACCCAGCATACATCGAGTGGCTTGGTGTACACTGGTTTAATCATTTCTACTAAATCTTTGAAGTATTTAAGCCTCTTCTTTCCATTCCCACATTTCCTCTGAAGACTGATTCAGTGCTCTATTTCCACAGGGCTCTCTCAGAAAAGAGTTCCCTGTCTACATTGGGGGCAGCGACGTTTGCTTCTTCTGTCAAAAGCGTGTGTACGTTATGGAGAGGCTGAGCGCGGAGGGGAAGTTTTTCCATCGCAGCTGTTTCAAGTGCGACTACTGTGGCACCACACTACGACTGTCTTCGTATGCCTTTGATGTGGAGGATGGTAAGACTAACATTAAGATCTTTCTTCTCATTGTCGACCCACTGATCTTTAATCTGTCAAAAAGTTCTTAAACATCAACTGCATCCTAAATGATATGTTAACTTATCATAACATCAGAATAAAACTTGGGCTAAAGGCAAATCAAACACACAAATCGGTCACATCAGTCCACACATTTATGTACTGTCTCTTGCTCAGTGGTGGTTCAAAGTGACACTCTGAAGGTAAAATATACATATATACATACACATACATATAATAAATAAAATACATTTATTGCACCAAATTTCATCAGACTAACTACACACAAAAAAGACACTATAACCACATGAGATTTCAACATCTAGTTTTAAGGTGTATTATCCACTGTGACAGGACAAGATGTTGTAGTACAGTGGCCCTAGAGATGAGTTCAGTCTTGTGATTCCATTTTTTTTTTTTTCCTCTCTGGGAGGTGTCTATTGTACACAAGGACAGGCAGCAGATTGTTCGGGGAGACAGAGTAGCTGTTTCTCAGAGTTGTCTGTGGGACAGAAACCCATTGATAATCTGAACTGAGTCAGAAAGGAAGATTCGTTTGAGGTGACAAACACACAGTCTATTTCTGCAGAATAGATTAAAGCCTATGGACTCTGTGAGGGGAAATTTGCTGAATATGCACTGTATATACTGTAGTATGTTTATTTATGTATTCAAATTGTCTGATTATGTCTCCTTTATCCTGCAGGGAAATTCTACTGCAAACCTCACTACTGTTACCGCCTGTCTGGCTATGCTCAGAGAAAGAGGCCTGCTCCCTCCCCTGTCCCAATTTTAGCCAAGGTACCTATTTTTACTTACTGCAAGAAATCCCGCTGCCTGTAACACAGGGAACCATTTATCATTTTGTTCTTGTTGTCTGACCTTCTTTTGTGCTTAAGTGAGAACGCTTGTGGACACTTTTCTGTTTCTCTTCTGCAGGAGATCCAGGCGCCCCAAACACCTACGGCCACCGTGGATGCCCCTGGAAGGGCGATGGCGGCGTCATCCCCCTCAGCTGAGCTCCAGCCTTCAGGTATCCCACTTTCCTCTCTTGCTGTGGCGGTTGTGCCCTGCCGTCTGGCCTTGGGCTTGGGAGTCCTCCTGAGTACCCTCCGCCACACGCTTTCATGGACCTGCTACCATGTGGCACACAACCCCCTAGACTCACCCTTCTTGTGTACCTACTGCATCTATCTCTTCTGTTGTTTGACCATCAATGTCCTGCTCAACCTTCTCTAGCATGACTCTCCTGTCCCTTCTTTTCCCCCTCCTTACTCCCTTTTTTTCTTTTGCCAACTAATGTCAGTTGGACTGTACAGACTTTGTTAGACTGTATTGACTCACTGAGTGTTTATGTAAAACTTGTGATTCTTTGTCTCAGTGAATTTATTTATTATATAAGATGCAGCATTCTTTCTGCTCTGTTAGCAGCCATTTATCACTTGTGAATGGCCAAAACAGTTGCGCAGTACTCTAATATCATAATTCTAGAAGTGAATGATGCATCTTAAGTTAATTTATTTTGCTTGGCTCCGACGTTGAAACAAGTTGGGCAAGATTCCTTCTGCTCAGTTCTGCAGACAGCAGCATTATCCATTTATTTAACTCAATTGCACAACTTGCTTTTCTGAATTTTATTGCATAAGGCGGTAATTTTCCTTTAAAATGACGACATATATCAATACAGTCATATGTCCATATAGGTAAATTGCTTGGGTAAACAAAGATTTTGCCCGTCTGTGTTTTAATGCAGAGCTAAGCTTTATTTTTTGATTGTAACCTTTAGTGGCCTGTAACTACTATCCTGTAGCTCTACCTCCTCCTGTGTGATGTGTCTCTTTTAGAGCCTGCTTTGTGATGTGTGTTCTCTCCTCTCTGTAAGCTGTTCTTGCACCTACGGTATCCCTCTTACTGAAACTCACCATGCTGTGATGAAGTGCCTGTATCAATCCTTTTGTGAGCTTTACCTTTCCCCCTCCTTCCAGAGCAGCTTAAAACTGAGAGCTCTACTAGTGCTTGAGTTAGTTCCTGTGATTGGTTCTTTGGTGAATTTCGCACCTCTTTCACAACCTCACGACTGTTTTGTCGTCCTGCATCCCTCAGCCTTGCACCTCTGACAGATTGCTGCTAAGACGCACTTGTGCTTGCTCAGTATAGTGCATTCTTTCTTCATTGCTTTGTGCATTATGGTAAAATATAATTAAAAAAGCTGAAATGTTTTGGCTGGTAGCAGAAAAACTGTGGGCCTGCTGAACTGTATGGCAAGTTTGCTATTATAAATTGATATGCAATAGATACTCATAAATACTGTAGTAGTACTATAAACATGCAGTAATAGTATAAAATAAATTAACAATAACTAACAATTAACAAAATTCAAGTCATACATAGATATTAAAGTTGTACATTCATTACTAAAGATATGTGACAAGGAAAAGTAGTATTACATTAACCAGAAGATCCTCTCGTGATATACACATCACTATATTTCTTTACGTATGGAGAATCGCATAGATGAACTCCATCACTCTAGTCGACTACATGTTAATATGAAGTAAAACTTTTCATTGTTAGCTGATCTTCCCAAGTAACTCAGACATTATTTTTAGTAGACAATTCTGCAGTATTCATTTTCATTATGATGTAATGTTTGTTACTACACACAATACTCTCCCATTATAGAATTAATGGTGTTCACCCATTGAAATATTAAAGATAAAGCTGAACATACTGGGTAGCTTTAGAATTATGTTACGTTGATAGAAAATTACCTTTACAGCTGTCTTGCAATTACAGGCATTTCTATGAGAGAAAGTAAAACTACTGCAGCTGTTTGATCACATTCTTTAGCTACAGTAAACAGCATTTGCTACTTTACCAAATGCCACATGTTCATTGTCACAACTATACGTTTTTAGTGGGATTTACAGAAGGATCGCTGCTTATTTCACAGTTGGTAGAACAATCTTTTCTCTTAAGCGTCTGATGAAGCAACAGGTGAAATGTAACGGACATCTGTTCTTATCATATCATATAGATAACTTCATAGCAGTTTTAAGATTTGCTTCTCAGGATGGGAAAAAGGCAAGGCACCAACCTTGTACCTATAATTAAAGTAGAAGTATTTTAGAGTGTTAAAACCTATTTTTGTTTGTTGCTAACATTTTGTGTAGGAATAAAATCTAATGCAATAAATTCAGTTATTAATCTTAAATTGCTGTGTTCTTGTCACTTTGTCCTTAAAATACAAGGTTGCTTTGGTATAATGACAGTTAATAGGAATAAGTGATGGAAATGCAGAATCACTTTTGGATGAACAGTTTTTTTATTTGAAGCTAGTAAACTGATACATTTACATGCAAAATTCAATATTTCTTTATGTCACACAATACATCAATTTATTTTTGATGACCAGCTGTGGTTTGAACCCTGTTAGCATGCTCTCAATCAGTCCTGCATGGTTCCAGCCCTGCAGAAGGTTATGTACTTTGCTCCTTTCCTCTGTTGCACATACCTAATTCTCATATGTACTTTCTTTGCTTTCTTTCCTCTGCACCTCCAACCTTCTGCCCATCCTGACGTCATCCTGGGCTCTCCAACACCTGCCTCGTTGTCAACTGCAGTACCAGAGGTCAATGGCCTGCAGGATCCCAGTCTAGCCAAACGACTACGGGGAACTCCAGAGCGCATTGAGCTGGAGAACTACCGTCTGTCCCTGCAAAGAGAGGAGGAGCTGGAAGAGGTGCCAGAAGAGACGTTGGCAGAACATAACCTCAGCAGTGTGCTGGACAAGGGCACCGACGCTGACCTGGGCTCCAGGTAGGAGCGTAATAACAAGATAGGCACACATCATGATGCTCGATCAGTTGTTTAAGTCACTTACCAGTCAGTCATTCTGTGTCCACTCTCAAATGATTCAGTCTGCTGCCTTTCTATGTTTTCTGATTGCACATTAAAAAACTATCTGAAGACATCAGGGATAATGTGATGGCCTTCTGTCAATAACAAATATCATATAATATAATAATAAAACACGTAGATGTGGATGATTAATTAAAAGAACTAGTGTACATTTTTCGCTGCTGTTCGACTGCTGAACACCTGATATAAAACAATACAAATCTAGAATGAATGTAAAAACTGAATGAATGAGCTGATTCTTTTGGTATCCTGCAGATGGTTCTGTTTCTCCCTGCTTGTTCTAACACTATACTTTGCTTTCTTTTCTTTTTCCAACAGTAGCTCAGAGTCAGACATGGAGGAGGAAGATGAGCAGGAAGATCAGGAGGAGGTGGAGGCGGAACAGCAAACTCGCAGCCCCTCAGACCTCGGCGGTGTTCCCTGGAAGGAGGCGGTAGAGCTCCACGCCAAACTGAGGAGTGACTGCGGCGACGAGGGGGAGGCCGAGTCTCGGGCTGATGGAGTCAGCAGAGACGGGGAAATAGATGAGGAGGAGGAGGAGGATGAAGAAGAAGAGGAGGAGGAAGAGGATGAGGAAGATGAGGACTCTAGCGATGGTAAATGTGATACTCTTACTCTTGATGCCAGCTGTATAAATTGCAAATGTAGCTTGTTTCCTTTTGTGTGCGTTTTGTGTCTTGTCAAATCCCCATTTTTAAGACAATTGAAAACTTCACTAGTTTTTTTATAGAAATCTGTTTCATGTGTCGTGTCACCGTTTTAAACATTATTCATCCTCTGATTCTTTCCCTGTTTCCATCCTCTTCTCTTCATTACTTGTCCCAATGTCCAATGTGTTTGTGTGTGCGTATGAATGTATGTGTGTATCTGTTCCTGTTTTTTTTTTTTTTTGGGCCTTTGTCTCCCCCTACTGGCAGAGGGGGATTACTGCCCCTGGGATAGAGAGCTCCAGTCAGGCCTTTGGCTGGAGAAGTACCTTAAAGATGAAGAGGATGTTAGTACATTTAAAGGTAGCAGCAGAAGAGCCTGTGGATGTGTTTGCAGTAGATCTGAGCGTGACGTTTAATTCTGGCTGGTTTGGCTTTCATTTTCACGGATTTCTACAAAACGAGTGTGGCTTTCTTTTTGTGTTTGCTTTGTCGGTTGCAGTTGTGTTTTTTTAAAGCACTGTTTGTTTTATAAACTAGCTTAACTCAGAGCCTCATCCCACTTTAACTTGTTGTTTAATACCTCTATTGTTGTATATGGTTGTAAAATACTAATCTGACACATGCCAGAGATTTTTGTGTTTTTCTCCTAGGCGCTCCAGTTATTGTTTGGTATTGAGTGGCACAATCGCTCTGTTCAACAAATTGTCTTTTTTGTTTATTTATTTTTTTTATTTAACATTGCATTTTTGAAGCTCATCTTTATGGTTTGATTGATTTGCAGTCTAGTGCATGCTTCCTCCCTTTTCTTCACCTCTGATGATTTTTAAATGCCTCTGTATTCTAACTCTGTCTCTTTCTCTTCTCTCTTTGGTTGGTCATTTCCCCCTTTCCTTTCCTCTGTAAAATTTCTTTACGTTCCCTGCCCAACCGTCCTTATCTCTCTTTGTGTGCATCTCCTTTGCTGTTTCACACAACTTCAAAAACACAACATACGCTGACACCCTCATTTAGTCAGGAACCTAAAGATCCAACAAGTTCTGCAGCCTGTGGATCCACAGGCCATTCCATGTTTGGTGAGAACACACCTGGACTCTAAGGGGGACAAAGAATGCCAGCCGGTCTCAGCCTCCCAACTCTCCCAACCTTCTGAGCTCACACAGCCCTCCTCTACAGGTAACCTACCCAGAGGAGCTGAACATCTGGGAAGGATATGGGCTTCAGTGTTGTGGATCAGGGTTTAATTTCATCAGTGTGGCTGTTTCTGTTTTTTTATGTCTGTGACTGCAGCAGGAGGAGTCACCTCCCTGAATTAACCCACCTCTTGTTTATAATCATCTCTGATTTTGGTTATTTACGTCATAATGCTTTTTTCTCAGACTGTGTAATTTTGTTTTCGATCCTTTAATTTGTCATTCAGAATCGCTGTTATTCCTCTGGGTTGAAATTCTTCAACCACATCCCAGTGTACCATATAACCCCCCTTGTCAGTTCCTTTGATTTTGTTTTGCTTTGTTCTTTTGTGTTCTGTTATGTTCATTCCCATGTGTCTAACCACTTTACTGTTATTTCCCTGCCATCTATCCCTCTCAATGTTCCGTATCTTCTGGTTTGAATGTAGCCCCTGCCCACATATCCACCCGACACGAGGCAGTGAGAGTCTGGTTGGAGTCCATGTCTGGAGGTAGCTTAGACTTTGTGGGGACTGTGATATCCCGTCATAGATTTGTGCTTTATCTGTCTATCGGCTGGCCCTTTTCTGGAGCATGCACACACGCGTGCAGACACAAGTAAACTCACAAACATGCATGTTTTCAAGCTGTTGCACACAAGAGTTCTGCTCTCTTGTGGTCAGATCAGCACTTGTACTTTCACAATCCTACCCTTCGAAAATATGCATTATCTCCTTACTTACATAGTGTATTGTACTTCAGTTTAACATATTCCAAAGACAGACTAGGCTATTAAGCCTTACAAACTGAACATCATAGTATTTCTTGCCCTGATGGGTAATGTGTGAGGCATTACACATGAAATCTATGTAAAAGGAACTCTTACAGTCTACTGTATTTCAGACTAAGCCCCTAATGGCACTTATACTTGCACAAAGTTCAGAGAATGAGGCTGTTGATGTACTTTATTAACTGTTTAAAAGCTTGAATGAATGGAATGAGAGCCCTGCACACGTATATGGATTCATGGTCAACACTTGAGTTCTGGGTTAAAAGCTTAGTAAAGATGTCATTGTGCTCAGGACCACTGCAATCAGATGTTCTTCAGTATGTGCCTGTGCACCCACATGAACAATGGACCATTTAATGCATTTAGCAGCAGTGAGTGTTAATGCTCTG
>JAUYWH010000024.1:6692305-6729340 GCA_034779795.1 Ctenopoma multispine | reverse complement strand
TATATATATGTATATATATAACTCCATGAATTTACTCAAGGGAGTTTTATTTTTTTGCAGTTTTGTTTGAAAAATTATCTGTCTGAAAAAATTTGTTTGCATGTTTGCTGATCATCTCTTAAGTGGCAGTGTGACTAACATTTTGTTTGTGCTTAATTTTGTCATCTCTTTGCTAATTTCTGAGTGGATATTTTACTAATGCTACACTGTGCCATTTCTTTGTTCATATTTATTGATAGACCTATAAGGTATGATTTATCTGTATGCATAACAAATTAACTGACAGAACACTTTCCTTGAAGCTTTTTACAGAAAAAGGATGCTGGTTTTGAAGCCTTTTCATCCTTTTACAACCTTTAATTTCTGTGCTATACTCTTCAAAATTGGTCCTGATACATTTTTGTATCAAGCAGACTTTGAACTCTGGCGCAGAATGTCTGAGAAAAGTTCAGCTAAGGATAGGTTGTTAGGGAGTTAAATATAAGTTGAGAGTAAAGAAACAATGGTTCACTCAGTTGACTAATTTCCTTTTATTTCGTTGTTATATTAGAGCCCTGTGAAGATGACGAACTTGAAGCGGAAGCAGACAGTCCAGATATGGAGCCCGGTACAGAGATGGATCAAGGTAAATTGTCAAACCATCACTCCTTTTATATGTGCAAAATACAATTTCTTTGTGTAGAAAGAACTCAACACCATGACAATAAGTAACAGTTCAAATGATATAAACAGTGCAATATTGTTTAAATTCCAGATGACATCCCTTCAGATGCAGAAGCTGAGGCTCGTTTGCACGTACCAGAGCATGCTGAAGCACTTCCTGAGGAGGACAAGAAATCCGAAAGTCTGGGAATGGCCTCTAGCATTGGTAGATGTTACTAATTATGCATTCAAATCGATCTCACACACACACACACACACACACACACACACACACACACACACACACACACACACACACACACACACACACACACACATGTTTTACATTAATAAATGGCATTTTTTTTTATGTTTGTGCATTTAGAACCATCCAGCATCAGCCCTATGCAAAAAGAGGATGTTGTCCTGTCACCTGTCAAGCCATCCCCAGAACATGAGATACAGGTGAGATAAGTGAGATAATTACACTCTTAAAACAGTTTGTTAGGTTAGTTTGGACACAATCTTCACCTTCTCTGTTTCTTTACAGATACAGCTTGTGAAATCTCCTGGCACTCGCTTTTTCCCAGAACCGTTCATACCAGAGGAAACAAAGCCTGAGAGGACAACTCCATCTCCAGCAACCAAGAGCCCACAGTGCCCTTCACCTGGTCTTGCCCAGAGTCTTTCTTCTGTCCCTTCTCCTGCTGCTGCTGCAGCTGCCTCCCCTTCCAGTGTCCCTGTCTTATCTCTCCCCAGTTCACCCACAAAATCACCCATCGTCTCTCCGCTCAAGCCAGCCACTGAGTCACCTGTCAGATCACCCATTAAGTCTCCAGTTAGCTCACCAATTCGCTCCCAACCCACCCCCCTACCAGAGACTTGCACACCTAAATCTCCGGTTTATCCTCAGCGCTCCATTTGCCCCCTCACAGGCAATCCCCTCTCCCCAATCTGTGCTCAACCTTTGCCCTGTCATGAACCATCGTCACC
Source organism: Ctenopoma multispine (assembly GCA_034779795.1). NCBI lineage: Eukaryota > Metazoa > Chordata > Actinopteri > Anabantiformes > Anabantidae > Ctenopoma > Ctenopoma multispine. The sequence continues at coordinate 6,727,705 of JAUYWH010000024.1, read as the reverse complement.
CCTCTCCTCCGATTCTCCAGTGAGAACTCAACCTGTCCCTGCAGTCACTTCAACACCTATGGCCAAAACAGACATGGGCACAGTTGAACCATCAAAGTCTGTAGATTCCTCAACAGAGGAAACTCCATCTAAAAAGACAGATATCATTGAGGAGTTTTGGTTGAAGAGTGCTGAGATACGAAAGAGCCTTGGTCTGTCTCCGTTGGACCGCAGTAGCAAAATCTTAGAGAAGAGTGTTGTTAAAGCTGCAATGCAAGACCCAACTCCTCTCAAAAAACAGTCTCCAGATGTTGCTGAGGAGCAGAAACCTGCCCTCACTGGCCGCACTGTCATTCGCAGACTTAACATCACTCTTGAAGGTCAGGTCATTACCCCCATTGCTCCTGTGGAGCCAAAGAGTAATGGCTCTGATAAGAGAGACCTCAGCAGCAGCTCTGGCCTGGGGTTGAATGGGAGTTTGGCCACGAGTCAGACGGCAAACAGTGATAGCTACAATACATCTGACTCCACTATGCTCACCCCACCCTCTAGTCCACCACCACCCGTGCCTGCTAATCAGTCTCCAGCTGTGCTCAGGCAGCAGAGACACCAGGTGTCCTGGGGCAATGGAACGGAAAAACGTCCGTCTGATCATGCAAGAGAGCCAGCAAAAACCAAGACTCCTGTTCCTGCACCGAGGACCCAGCTGAGCCCTGTGTCTGCGCCCAAGCCTGCACCCAGGAAAGTGTCATCACCACAGGCAGATCAAGAAGCGGCTCCAGTGGTTGTAATGAGGGAGAAGAAGAAGCCACGACCGGTGGAGGTGAGGAAGTCGTTTGTGGAGACAGTGGAGGAAATTCCATTTGCAGATGATGTTGAAGACACATATGATGAGCGGACGCCAGAAACAAGCATGAACCGGTATTTTACTCCACCCACCAGCAAGCCCAGCAGGGACAAGCCTCCCCTGCATTTGGCTCTAGCAATGGAGAACGGTAAGCCCAATATACCAGTCAACTCAGCCATTAAGACTCAGAGGGCAACTCAGTTCTCTTCAGAGGCCAAGGAGATTGCTGAGGAGCGAATGAGAGCAAGAGAAAAGTCTGTCAAGAGCCAGGCTCTGAAAGATGCTATGGCCAAACAGCTAACTAAAATGAAAGAATCTGATATAGACAAAGGGATCTCACCTAGAGTCGCCTGGAGTGTAACACCAGATGTTCCTGGAAAAAGTAAAAAGTCTGCAGGAGCTCCGAAGGCATCAGCTGTAAAAGCTCTAGAGTCAAAGAAGGCAGAGACTCTACCTGAGCGTTTCTTCAGCAGCAACAAGAGCCTGGACAGCTCTGTGGCTTCGTCCGACGGCTCCTCTACAAGTAAGAGCAAGAAACGAAGCTCTCTCTTCTCGCCACGCAAGAATAAAAAGGAGAAAAAAGCCAAGAATGACAGCAGCAGGCTTTCTGGCACAGATGAGACGCCACCCAAACACAAGTCACTGTGGAAGGCTGTTTTCTCTGGGTACAAGAAGGACAAAAAGAAGAAGGATGACAAATCTTGCCCGAGCACACCGTCCTCAAGTTCCACCACTCAGGACTCTGGAAAGAAGAAACCGTCACCTCTTGGCAGATCATCAGGTGATTTTCTGAGACTTCATGTGGTAATTGAGGCTCTAGATTTCACAAAAAGTAACTAATTGCTAATAAGCTAATTGACGTCACTGCTCGTTGTGTGTTACAGACTTGAAATCACGCAGGAACCTGAGCTTCTCCGAGGACTCAGACTTGTCCTGCGATGACGTTCTGGAGAGATCGTCCCAGAAGTCAAAGGCAGATGTGAGTAAGAACAGACTTAATTAGACATGTGACATTTTTGTTAGGTGTTTTCATATGTATAGCCTCGCAAAGCCAGCCTGAGCTGAAATTTTTGTTCTGACAGTCAGTGGAGCAAACTCCAGATGGAGCAGTTTAGAAAAGGACACGATTCATCATGACTTTGCAAGGCTACACGTGTCCTCAGCACGTCCATTGCATCCATTTATGTTTCACTCCATTTAATTAATTTTTTCCACTCCCAGCGGCATATGGACATCTTTGACCTAGTGTCAGACTTACAGAAGGAAGCGATAAAGGAGGAGAAATTGGAGAAGGAGAAAAGGAGGGAGTTGAAGGAAAGAAAAAGGTTAAAAGAGAGGCTTAAAGAAATAGAACGGGAAAAAGAGATTGATCGGGAAAAGGAGAAAGACGATGAGGAGGTATTGTGCAGCGGGTGTGAAATGATTTAGAATTTCTAATAAACATAATATTTGTGATTAGAACAAGATGACATATAATATTTCACTAATAATAAGTTCAAATGGCTTGCCTCTGGCTTTTGAGGCTGGCTTCAAATTAATCTTTAAAATGGAATAAATTGAATATTAAAGAAGTGTTAGAATAAAGTAATGTGTATGTTTGTTCTGCAAGAGTTCCCGGCTAATTATGCAAGCAAATCCTAATAAAAACACACTCTCAAGGATTTAAGCACTACAATATAACATGTAAAATGTATACTTAGTGAAATCTGTTAGCAAAATTACTTAATAACTGTATTTTTCTTTATTTTGGGATCCATAAAATATTCCGGGGGCATAGCTCTTATTACGACTGTGCAGAAATCCAGAACACTAAACCCATATTGCTATAATACAAGAAGTTTTATTTGAATTCATTTGCATTCATTATGTTTATGGCTGAAATTCAAAATTATTGGCTGCACCGCTGCTCGGTTTGTGTGTGTATGTGTGTGTGTGTTTCTGGTGGTTTAGATAGATACAGTTGAGTTCAGGCCCAGAGGCATGAATTTATTAAGCGTTGTTAACACATTTTTGTTATTTTTGATGACAAACATGAAGAATGGGTTGTCATTTTATTAGTCTTCGTGAATGTCAATCTGAATTTGGACTTTATATGGTTACAGAAGCTGGAGATTAAAGCTGTGTCATGCCTGCCTGCCTGTGTTGTAATTCAGTAAAACCCCTAGGAATCCTGTAGACTAGTCTCTAGTGACTGTTGTAGTCTTTGTAGATCTGCGAATATATGTGATACATTTTTTGTAGGGATTGCTGAAGTGAGAGAATTTTAAATTAACAGACCAGTCTTACCTATATGGAACAAACAGATCTCTAAAAGCAGTTTCCTTAAAATGTGATCTGTACTTTTAGTTTTTTGTTTCGTTCGACTAATTTTGTATTAACATAGATGTATAAAATGTTGCTGCACCCTGCCAAATATTTTTGTGGGATATTAACATTGCCAGTTTTAATCATACCTGCTAAATTATTACTTCTTAATTACTTTTTAATGTTGTTTTATTTTAACCGATTTCACATAATCATTAACCATTTTAATCATATCATCTGTATCATGTTTGTTTCCTCCCTTTCATGTTTTGTCCTTCCCAAGTCCGTTTATGTCCCTCATGCACTGGCGTTCAAGAGATCGTATGCCACAAAGGTAGTATTACACACACTGCCATTAGAAGCACCTCCGCCCTGCCCCCAGCCCCGTCGCGCATGTACCAGTGTCTTAACTGTCATAACATCATATGTGCGTCTGGCTTTAAACTAACTGTCTTCTCCAGATGCATGTGACAGTCGGACCACAGCGCCCGCTCGCTCACTGCTGATATCCACTCTGTTAAAAACATGACTTTTCCAATTGCGCTCAACTTTCTGGTCACAGTCGCACCTCTACTTCTCCTGATATCAGGGGATGTTCCTCTCTGACTTGTATGATATTCATCTGGCTGCCTATCTGTCACTGTGGTGCTGTTTTTACTCCAGTCTGGCTGCTGATTAAACTCTTGATACATTTTGCCTCAGAACTATTCTCTCTTTCTCCTGATTTATGCCAGCTTTTCATGTCCTCACAAGTCTGGGAGAGCACCCTGCTTTTTCCCATACTGTACTGCCTATGTCTGTGAAAGATATAATGTGAAGGATTGTAACTGTGAGCACTGTAATGAAGTTGATGTGTCACATTGTGTTTTAAGATGTAATGTTACAATACCTTGAGATTACAATTTATAGGCCCAGAGATGCCTGTGCAATAGGTATTCTAGTACATCACTAGTCCAGTGTTGCCCCTCATTTTAAAGATGATCTAATTCTAATCCATTTCCCTTTCCTCTGTTGGTCGATTTTCCTCAGGGGCAGGGCCCCACTTGTGGACGAGACTTCTCTGATTTATGTTTTTGTTGTTCTACCAGAAAACCTACACGGAGGAAGAGCTTAATGCCAAGCTTACTCGAAGGGTCCAGAAAGCTGCACGACGACAAGCGAAGCAGGAGGAACTCAAGAGGCTCCATAGAGCCCAGGTAACAGCCCACATGCTGAGGTGGTTGCTAAGCAGCAGATGTTCTTAGTGCACATGATATGAAAATACTGAGTCTTTTTCAACACTATCTTTATGACATAATTTGAAAACAAAAAAAATTTGAGCCTTGTTTTCTTTTTTTGAGTTGCCTGTACTGGAAAGTGTTTATGGTTATGTATGTTATGTCTTTGTAAGAGTTAAAGTTGAGGTTTATATTTTGATACAGAATACTGAAGGGGACTTTATGGGTGCTGACACTCTCTTTATACCATATGGTTAATCTAAGCAAGTGACTCAGCCTTCTTGAATTGAAGCCAAATTTGTCCTGTGGTTAGAAAATTCCCAGCAATTGATGTTGTAACTCCGCAGTCAAGCTGCTAGTCCACTGACTCAGCACTAATCTTTTCTTCTTTCTCCTTTTCTCTGTCCTAGAGCTGTGCTTAGTTCTGCAAAAAAAAGCCCATAAAAGGAAGCAAAATTTAGGCCAACTGTCACCAAAACTTCTTATTTAGTTCCTTTTTGCTGTACGGTACTGATAAAGTTCAGCACTGACTTTAGAGACTCTCTTTCAAACTATAAGCTATCTGAAAATAATTTGTCTTTACTCTTATGTGTCACTTAAACCAGTGATTATTTTCTATCAGTGCTTTAAGGGCTCAGATATCTATTTCAGCATTAGTAGTTTACAAGTTTATAAATGTAGCAGTATGGGAATTCTGATTTGTTGTAGTTGCTGGTTCACCTGTGTGGTGTAGCAGTGGCTGAAGTGAGAAGATCAATTAAATACTAATAATTTCTAATAAAAACCATGAAATAACGCTCATCAGAACACACTCAAATTCTTGGAAATACAACTCTAATTAGAAGTACTCCCACTGCACCTAAAGACATTTATTTTTAATGAGAGTAAAATGTTGCATCAATGACGTGTGAGCTGTTACCTCTGTAGCTAACTCCCTTAGAAAGTTTGGGGACAAATCAGTTGTAATTAGCTGTAGATGTTATTGTTCTGTGCACCGATGTGAGAGAACATAAGTTGTTTAGAAATGTATGTGCGCCTCTGTGTGTTAGCGCTTGTGTACATTTCATCATTAATGTGACCCCACGCTGCTTGTCTGTTCAGATTATCCAGAGACAGTTGGAGCAGGTGGAGGAGAAGCAGAGGCAGCTGGAGGAGAGGGGCGTAGCTGTGGAGAAAGCTCTGAGGGGAGAAGCAGGTAACAACTTGTCACTTTTCTCTTCATATATTTATTTATTTTTCCCCCTCGAATCTGGTCATCCAAATGCGGTATAGTGTATCAGTAGTGCTGCTGCAGACAGGCATACTCGGTGAACTAAACGGTGTAGTGTGTTTTATAACACTCTTATTACCATCAATTTACAAGTGATTTAGAGCACGCATATGAATTAAATCTTGTTTTTATGTCTGCTGACTGCGTGGGACCGTGTTTTATCTTTGGATGATATAAGTTGAGGCTTTTTCAGGGCTCCAAAGGGAATAATAATCATATCAATGATTAGGATGATGTAACGTAGAGTTGCATTACCTCAGAAAAGCTGTCCCTCTGCGATCATTTGGATTGTGTTAAAATCACTGTCTGCATTTGCCGTTTATTCACTCGTACCGCAGCGTATTTCAGCGCATAGGTTTGTGTGTAGAACAAGTTTGTTTCTCTAAAGTGATGAACCCAAATTGGTCTTGACAAGGGACTATCACAGACAATATACATCTGAGGTAAATAATCCATTATTAGTGAGCGAGCAGCACAGTTCATTACAGTATTTGGTACAGACTGTGTACAGGCGTTTGTAGCATGAGTAGCATTCAGTAGCAATAATGCAATATTTATGTGATATGAGTTTTGTATGCGACTGAGGTACTATGGTTATCATTTACATAGTTTCAGTGTGTTCATCCTAATTTACTTAATGACGACAATAATTATGTGTATACATCCACATAGGAGATTGCATTGAATTTTTTTTTAATATGGCCATTTTCCTACCCCTATTAATTATTTACTTTTCCCGTCAGTTGTTTTTCCAATCCAATGTTTGAGTATGTTTAACTTGTTTATTACTGTACTCTTTTAAAGGATTTTATAAAGGTACTTATACATTACCCAAACAGCACAAAAGAAAATCAGGTATTAGATTTACTGTAGTTTTCCTTTCTCTTTCTTATTTTTTTCTTTTTTTAAGTTATTGACTTGTGACACTGTTACGTAGGCTCCATCTGTGGTGACACACTGCACACAGTTCTCCATCTCCGAACATGTTGATCTCTGTTCGTAACATGTCCGCCATCGTCAGTCCGAGCTGCATGAGAATCAGGAGAATGTGTGTCCTGACATAGATTTGTGTGTGCTCATTCTGGATGTGTTTCGTCTCCTTCACTGCCTCTCAATGAGGAGAGTTTCTGTACTCTGATCAAAACTCAGATCACGTAACACTTTCCAAATGCAATCAGAATGGAAGGAATCAAATTTAAAATTGGTTTGCAGGCTGACAACTTCTTTATTAGGATCCATCCTACAAATATTTGCTGTGGCTGAGTGACTTGACACAGATATTTGTTGAGATCTTCTTTTATTGTGGTGAGTAACAATGATTCAGACTTGTTTCTGACTTTATCTGTTGTATTCTAAGGTCTCACTTAACACTCAGCTGCTCTTCCAGTCTGAAATAATTAAGCATTAAATCAAAATAATATTGTAATTGAACACTGGTGCACATCGACTGGATAGCTCATAAGTGGAGAAAATTGAAGCTTCTCTCACTGTTTGTGCCATCTACAACTCCATATCAAATGGACATAATTCAGAAAAATGATAATCTCCTCGACAGCACAGCACACGAGGCTTTGTACGAAATTCAGCAGACTGTGCCAGTAAACAGCAATACACCAAATCTATGTAGCAGTCTCGTATTATTTTGGGAAATGCAATGTACTGCACAAGGCAAACTTTACAGCATTATGCACTGTGGTGAGTACCGATGGACTCTCTTTGTTCTGAGTCTTGCTGCAGTGTGTATGTGTGTGTCCGTGTGTGTTTGCAAGAACGTGCATGACTTGATGTTTTTTGGAAAATGATGTCATTGTGTGTGTGTTAGTGTGTTTGTGTGCCCAGTTTGGGGCTGTGTGAAATAACTCCTATCTCTAATATATCCCTGTCATTATAGACTATTGGGGAGATTCTAATTACAGTGAAATCCTGGACTTGCATCTGGGCGGTATGTATTTCAAATCTGTCGCTTTAAAACTAACTTAATGGCTAACCCAATCTGTTCTCCTCCCCTTTCTTTACTACTTGAGCTTTGTCCCCCTCATATCTACCTGGCTGGCTGGTTTATTGGCTGGCTAGCTTGTAGCCTCATTGCAATACTTTCCTGCTCCTACATCTCCCCCCTCCTTCTCCTCCCATCCCTCTACCCTCATTGGATTGCTAGCTCAGACTCTCTGTACATCAAACAGAGATCACACACTTGGCCTCATGCTCTGCTCTTAAGATCATCTTTGATCTCTGTAAACTTATGAAATATGTATGAATGAATTAATGAGTAACTTTTGTCACTCCTCAGCATGCAGACTTCAAAATACAAAGTGCAGTATAGATACAAACACCAATATACATCATTACGTTTAAAGAAACACCACATGTGCTGAGGAGTTCTTCGACAGTGACAACAAAATAATAGAATTTACCGTACAATTGTATGTATGGTATATGTGGAACATGCTCATTAAAGATGACCCCCTTTAAAAAATTTGTTGGAATACTTGCGATATCATAATCCCAGAAAAGAACAAAACCAACTATTAATCCCAGTCGTTTCACCAGATCTTTCCTGTATATTCGAATGCCAGTAGAGTTTGATTCTGTATGCCAGAAAATTTCTCCATAGAGAAATTCAACTGCATATTTTTTTTTGTCAGACCTTAGAAGTTACAGTAGGAACAGAGATGCATGGCCAACAGGTCCAGGCCAGACTATTCTCAGCTGTCTCGATGTGATATGCTAAATATATGATTATGTGAGTTTTCATCTCACATACTGCAGTAAATTTGTCCAGTAAAGATAAAATATATTAAATGTTTTACAATAGAAAATCAAAGATAAGGAAGCACATTATTATACAAACACTGAACACCCTTTGAAAACCCCCTACACATAATGCAGTGTGAAAGCGTTTAACCAGCCATGGACTGACTCATACTAAACTGCTGAGCTGGCTTCCTCTCACAGCTGTGCGCTGCTGTAGTTCTGTCCTGTAGCCCCAGCAATGGCTCTCCTGACTTTCTCATACCTGCTCAGTTGCATAACTTCCCAAATGTGTGTGTGTGTGTGTGTGTGTGTGTATCTCGTATGTGCTAATAGACAATGTTGCAACCCATGAACTCTTGTCTAAACTGCGATTGGTCAACAGTAACAATGTCCACCGTGTCTGGGTGAGAAGTCTCGTGGTATCTGTTCCCAGATTCTGGTTGTGTTTGGATATGAGTGGAATGCATCTTTTCCTCCCACTGGATGTGTTAGGAAACTACCCAGTGTCAGTGGAGGCACAAAAAGGTGCATTTCTACATATTAAAGCAGAGCCTGTGCTTTTCTGTGGTTGTATCCTGCTGGTCGTTGTCACTCATCAGACAGGAGATTGTGTGGAGTTCTGACACAAACATAAATATGCGTACACAGCAGAAGTTTTCCAGTCCAACTAGTTGACTAGGAGCCAGTTCAGTTTCTTTATTGTTATGCCTCCGTGCCAGCGACAGTCATGGCCGGAGGCATTGTGTTTCTGGGTTGTCATTCCATCCTCCCATTGTTGTGAACGCACTATCATAGGAGCACTGTGAGGAAATTCTTGTAGATTGGGCACAATTGTCCACTTGTCTCAATAATGAACGCCCTAGGGACCTCGTGTGTCCCATCAACACTATATCTCAAAAATGTCTGGAAGGAACTCTTTGACATCTGTCACATTATGTCCAGATGGACTAATTCGATAATGAGTTTGAAATTTTGCAACTGGAAGTGTTGTATCTGTCGTGTTTAGTGTCATTTAGGAGCATTCCCGCTTGTAATTAGTCTTTTTTTAGTCTCTACTTGTTTGCTTGGTGATGAGAAAATGTAACATTTTTCAATGAATAACCACATTTTATATGTTTAGTATGTGGTTGTTTCATTAGCCTGATTGATTGATCACTGGAGGAGTCACCAAAGCAACAGCCAGGATAGGTTCTCAGTTTTATGAGTTGTATGTAATTTTCCATTTAATTTTCAGCCCCTTATTTTAATCATTAGCGTGTAATAGAGGTTTATCGAGTGTTAAGCGTTAATGATCCATTTCATAACCAGGAATGGGAAATACATAAATGTTTATTGGGATACTTATCTGTTCAAAACAGACAGATTTTTAAAACTGCAGTTTACAATTTTGTCTCTGTGATAGTCCCTTGTAATAAAAAAAAACAAAGCATTTTACTGTCTTTCACCTACCAGCATCAGAACCTTCAAAGTCCAGTCTACCTTTGTTTTATGTAATAATATCTATAATAATAAAGCTTTTATTTTGCCATTGATTATTCACTTTACATGTATTTTACAGTCTTTATTTTGGGGTAATTAATATAGCATCCACTATCTAATGATTTTACTTTTGTAAAAAATATATATTTAATGGGATCATATTAGAAATATTCCTAATTTATATTTCAAACATGACTAAAGATTTGAATTTACCACACTAGTTTAGCTGAGTGTCCAACACTAGTGTTTATAAAAAGAGACATCTTTATACATCTTAAAAGATATAGAAGCATTCAGTAATGGCTTCAGTAATGGGATTAAATCATTTCGTGCTTTGTGACAAACACTGGACGTGTTTAGACTGGTACCTTTTCACAACTGCTGCAGCTTGATTGAAGATGATGTGAAGAGCGACAGATGTAAGATCAAACGGGAGGATTATTCTTCTGTTCTCTGCTCCAGATTTTCTGTCTTTTCTGTATTTCCGTTTCCTATTTTTACCCCGTTTTTCATCCCTCACACCACAAAGTTGATCTCTCCCACCTCCTCTCTCTAGGTGATTTGTCTTCTAACTATCACAGCGTTCCTGCCCTCTTTTGATTTTCTCGTCAATGTTCTTTCTTTCTCCTCACACCCCTCTCTTCCCTCTTTGTCCTTCTCCTTCCCCTTTCTCCCACACCATGTGTCCTCTACACTTTTTCTAACATCTCTGCTCTTCCTGCTGCATTATCTCCATTTTCTCTCTCTCTCTCTCTCTCCCTCTCCCTCTCTCTCTCTCTATCTCTCACCCACCAATGCATCCACCTATGTCACTCCCTCACACTCCTTCCTTCTGTCTTGTGGAAGTTGAGCCCTTTGTGGGGATGCCACGCCGAAGACCTTTCTCCTTCTGCCCCTGCTGTTCCCCCGAAGGTAATGTAACCCTCGCCGCCTCTGCTGACGGTTGTGGCGGGTTACCATGGCAACCGTAAGGATCTCCAGACACGGGCTACCTCCCTTGTCCCTGTCCCCCCATCCTTCTCCTCTTCTTCCAGTCCTCACTGTTTGTGTGTGATCAGGCTCAGTAGATTTCCCCAGAATCTTCCCAAAACTGAACTGACGATTTGAGGCATTTATCATAAGGAAATTAGTTTAAAATGTCAGAAGAAACTCACAGTTTCATTCTTTGTGCCAGAATACATGCTGTCACCGTTAATGGATAGTTTTGTATTCTAGTTTTTTTAGGCAGTACAGTTGTGCTCAAGTCTGGCTGGAGTCTTCTTGGTTCTGAGGGTAAACGTTTCAGACCTGTGCAGATGTTATTTGTGAGCATTATATAATAGGTCTTAAAAAATATGTAATTAGATTATTATATTTCACTTACCTTTGGGAATTTAACACAGCATTTTTCGGAGGGCTTTGATAATATGTACTACATTTTGGATATGTGGGTGTCCACCTCTCCATCTTAAGCTAGTTATTTTAGTAAATTGGGTAGTGTCTTTAATGAGCTCAGTCAGTGCAGTGACTAATTTGCATCAAACTAGGTTTAGCATTTACTTAATATTCAAGATGTCCAGATTGAAAATCTGTTCGTATAAATGAAAACTTTCGAAATTCATGTAACAGGGTTTAGCAAATGTTCAAATGTGGCCTAGCAACAAATGACAAAACCTAGCCCTAGTCTATAGCCCAAGAATTTATACAGATTCATATACTCCATGTTGTAGTTGTAATGCAAACTTACATTTTTATTTACCTATGTAAGCATTGAGGTAGAGAGAAAATCTTTTTTTGGGTCTTATTTTGCATTCACTTGAAGGGGAAACTACTCTGCTGTAGTGTGTCTTTAATCAACAGCATGTGTTCTGTTTTCTGTTTGGCTTTAATGAATTATAAATCTGCATTGCAGTATGTGTTTTTGCAGTTTTTTAAATTTTTTTTAGGAATTCTGGTCGTTATGCTTTGTATAAATGTTAAAAGCATCATCCGATCATAAAATGATAATAGATCCAAGCGGTGAATACCTGACACGTGGTTAGCTCGTGGGCATATTTGTGGTTGAGGAGTGAGAAACTTGCACGGTGTGATGATTTGTAATAAATATTCAATGCAAAACAAGTCTTAAAAATTAATGGATCATCTGGTTTATTCTGTCTAACATCTGTGACTGGAATTTTTGCCTGAGCTTCTAATCCATGTGAAAAAACATGTTTTTGTGTGCAACTTGGTTTTCTGTTCTTTTTATTGCTGTTTTTGCTTTGTACTAGTGGCTCTTTTCTCCTTTGTGTCTGGGGCATTGAGCTGAGGGTTGGTGGCAATGGAACAGGTTGAAATTATGTAAGAGACAAAAAAAAACCACCAACTGCAGGTTAGGTTTGGAAACTCAGCCTTGCTTTTTTAATTCTTCTTTTGTCTCCACATGTCTCTTCTCTGTAAGCAGCTCTTCTCCAGCTTTTCCTCTCTTTTTCCTTTGTTAATTAGCGAGAGCCAGCTCCAGAGACCACAACCATACGATTTATGTGTGTATGATGTTTTTCCTTTTTGTTTTGCAAGACCCTCCCCTCCCGCAGCTAAGTATGTCATGCTGCATCATGGTTTCCCTTACGGTGTTTGACAGAAAGCGCTTGACTCCACCTGCTGTAGACAGATAAATGAAGGGATGTATTGCCCTAGCAGCAGACTTTTCTAAGCATGCCACATTGACTGGTCTTCTCTGCATACAGTGGGACTGCAAGAGAAGCGTGCATTTGTTCCACGCTCTGCCTGTGCTGATTATGAAAACTGAAAAATTACAATGCATGACACCTGTAGCACAGAACACGCTTTACCCTGAGGCAAGTTTAATAGGGGTATGAGAACTTCATTGTTTTCTCAATGAGAAGTCATCCCATGAGCATTTGAACTTGTACCTGTATGTACATATATATATATATAAAGACAGCAGAATAGTTCATACATACTTCAAACTGCTCATTGTGAATGGGACTTAAAGGGATTTTATTTTTGCTGGCGGGTCAATATGCAGGGCAAGGGAGGATGAAGAAGTTTTCTAGCTCCTTGGGTTTATTTCTTTCTCATGTCTTGAATATTGATTAGTATGTTTGCTTTTATTAGCTGCATTCCCTGGGGGGGGAGGTTAATAGCAGAAGGTAGTCGCTCCCTACGTCTGACATTAAGTCCAGACTGGGTAACACAAACTCAACTTTGCAATAGCAGGTATTGTGTGTGTGTGTGTGTGTGTGTGTGTGTGTGTGTGTGTGTGTGTGTGTGTGTGTGTGTGTGTGTGTGTGTGTGTGTGCGCATGTACATGTGTACGTATGCACCTGCCATAATTTAAACCCGTAATTCCACACCATCTCCTGCGCACCATCTTTAAGTATGGCGCGACTGACAGCGTTGATGTCGAGTCCATCCTTCCACCCCACCATCTCTCAGCGAGGACACCCTGGCTTGGCTTTCATTGCATTGCCTGTGGCAGTCCTTGTCTGTGTGACGTCAGTGTTACGGTCTTCTAGCCATCTGGTTTCTCACTCCCACTTTGTGCTTCCTCCTTTTTTCCCAGGCATGGGCAAGAAGGATGATCCCAAGCTAATGCAAGAGTGGTTCAAGCTGGTGCAGGAAAAAAATGCCCTGGTCCGCTACGAATCAGAACTCATGATATTGTAAGTACTGGATGGTTGAATTTGAAGAGCATAGCTGAGATATTGCAATGAACTACAATATTTTAGCTGTGTGTCATTGGTTGCTATGCCAACTCTGCTGGTAACCAAACGCCTAGTAAAATTCGATCTGCATATGGTGCTATAGGAGTATAAGGATTCTTCAGTACTTCCTTATACTACTGATTAGACTAGTAAGCAGCATCGTCCTCCATAGCCCCAGCACTGACTTGTACAAAAATGTAAAGCAACCAGTCAAACCTTTGATAAATTGCCTAGGGATATAATAATCTTTTATCATGTTATAAGGACAAAGCAATTATAACCTAATACACGGTGTACATATAATAAAATAATACTGACTTATTGACTTCTTATTTTTATGATCATTATTAATATCACATCATGAGTTTAAAAAGGTTAAAGTCATGATCATTTTTTAGCATAGTAATATGATATGTGATCACATTTGCAATTCATTGAGAAAAACAACTTTATTGCATTCTGATAGCTCATTAAATTATCCGGTGTGTTCTCATGGTCAGATCCTAAAAGCTTTTAGATCAACATTTATCATTTTGCGAACAACTAATCTTTTTCTTTTTTTTAAATCCTGCATAGATAAATGAAGAGAACAGCTGAAAACATTTATTTTCAAAGCTATAATTAATCAGTGAAACTTTCTTTCTGCATCGAAGTGCCAGGGAGCTGGAGCTGGAAGATCGTCAGAGCCGACTGCAGCAGGAGCTCAGGGAGCGAATGGCTGTGGAAGGTGAGTCCTTGAATACTGATTAGTTAGCAGCCCACTTACTTTAGCTCTGAATGTTTATATCTCTACCTTTACTGTGTCTCCTAAATTCTTCGTTTTGCCTTTGCCTCCTTCAGACCACCTGAAGACAGACAAAGAGCTTTCTCAGGAAAAGCAAATCCTGAATGAGATGCTGGAGGTGGTGGAGCAGCGCGACGCTCTTGTGGCCCTACTAGAGGAGCAGAGACTCCGGGAGAAGGAGGAGGACAAAGACCTGGAGGCTGTCATGCTCTCCAAAGGCTTCAGCCTCAACTGGGCTTAAGAGGAAAATAATTGCTTGTCAGGTTTTGAGAAAAGGGTTCAACCAGTGACGGGCGGTCTCTGCCTTCCATGGTCGTCTTTGATCAGAATAGTCTGCTGAACGCCGTCACAGGCAGTTGATCTAAAACTGTCACACTTTCAGAGGCGAATGTGTAAAGATTCACAAACACTCTGGCTGTGTCTGACATTGAAGCAGTCTGCAACGTTTACATACCCTCTGCCCAAAGGCAGTCCTATTTAATCACTTTGCAGTTTTGCTTACGCCATCTCTCTGTGGGTAGAGAGGTGTGTACATTCACAACTTTATCATCCCCAGCCTTCAAGTGGGAGACTGTTTAAAGACGTATCCGTTATCTAAAGGGAAAAATGCAGTTCGGTCCTGCTGATGTAAAGAATTGTGTTTTTGTGCATAGTTGTGTAGATCACGTCACATTTTCAGCAGATGAAGATGTTCTCATTTCTACAGAGATATGTTGCCTCCAGACCCCAGTCTTTTTAATCTGACTGTAGGAAGGACATCCTCTGCCTCTCAATCCAGTGACTGACTTCCACATTCTTACGAACCACAAAGTCATCATGAACGACAACGCTAAGATCAGAGAAAGCATAGCTGTGTTTTTTATGTATTTATTATTTTTGTTTGCTTTTAACAGATAAACTTTTTTTTTTTTTTGCATTCACGGAGAGAGCGCCCAGAATCTCATCATTTTGCACTAGTGCATAACTTCCATGCACCCATAAGCCATTGCATGTCGGAAATGAAGGCAGCAGGCACATAAAAGAAATTAACATTGTCTTTACTTGTTAGAACATATAATTCAGACTTTTTTTCCTGTATGTGAGCATCACCGTTCATGACTTGAAATAATGGGCTTCTCCCTGACATGCCATTCATTTTGTAGCAAACTGGCCGTTTACAAAAGAATTGCCCTTATTCAGTATAGGATATGTTTTGTTTCCTGCTATGGTAAAGAGTAGCCGGGCAATGAGCTGCTGGAAGTATCTTTAATCTTGGAGTGAACTGTATTTTCATATTCAGATACATTTCTACTACACGTGTTAACATATCATTGGTTCTGCTTTCACCGAGGTCATTGTAGTTCACACGACTCTGTTGTGCCACAGGACAGTTTCTGTTCAGTTTGCGACAACCTACACACTACACAACACTTGGATCTTTACTCTTAGATCAGTACATGACAGTGTTAATCCTTCACCTTTGAACAAGATGCCTTTTTTTCATTTTCATTCTGTACACTTAAGTTAGAGTTTATTTTTTTCTGTGTTCTGCTTTTGAAGTAGTCACTTCTGTGTATCCCACTGGAACTTTTTTTACTTTTTTTACAGCACTTCCCCAAACAAACAAATAGTTTTAAATGGGAAGCTGAAGAAATGGAAAGTGCTTTATGAGCAACTTGCATCAAACAGGAACATTTGTCTTGGTTTATCTTGTGGGCAGTCAGGTCTGAAAGCTTTTTTTGACAACTGTAAGACAAAATCAATCCAGGTGGTCACTGATTTACAGCACAGAAACACTAGAGGCTATATTTATGACTTGGTATGAGCTGTGAAATAAAAGAAGTTGCATCATTTTAAGGGTTGTCTTAGACGGCGTGTGTTAAGTTTGACATGATTGTATTGATATTTATTAACATGTGTGCAAACTGTAAAATATGTAAAGAAATGAATCCTAATTTTTAAACTGTTCTGTTGACACATGACTTGTAATGTAACTGCTTTATGTAGCTATAATGCATAGGGACGTTGGATGTATGCTGAAATGGCAATAAAACAATGCAGTTGTTGTTTTCAACGCCTGTCTCCTGAAATCTTTTTGATTGCAAAGGTCATGGTTATGAAAGGGTCTAGACAAGTTTCAAGAATTCTTTACTCAAGTTGTATACCAAGTATGTATGTTCTAAAACTGACTTAAAATACAAAAGCAAAATTACTTAATATATCTTCTACTGAGATATGAATTTACTAGGCAATTTCCATTTTATGTAACTTTTACTTCACAACATTAATTTTAAACTTTTAGTCACTTGTTCCATGATTAGATGCTTATAAAAATTATTGCATATTAATAAAACGCTGATGTATGATTTATGGATTAATCTTCTGTCACTATACAAGGTGGTTAAAATCTCCCTTTACCGACTGCTGTTTTGTTCCACAGTCTGTAGGTAACAACACAATTTAATCATAATTTTCACCTGTGAGAATTTGTAACACAAATTATATTTGTACATTTATCAAAGTTACTTTTAGTAGAAAAATTAAATGGTGCCTCTAATTGTAGTGGAGTATCTTTTACTTTTAAAATAATAATAATAAATATTATTATAAACATAAAAAACTAAAAACTATGTACTTAAGTACAGTATTTGATTGAAAGTATTTAGCTACCAGCTCGATATAAATAACCGCACACGCTTTGTTCGTGCACTTATTTTGAAACAAACCAGCTGAAGTTCAGTTCCGGTCTTGATCGTCAGCTTCAGTGTTTGGGGTCGAAACTTTGGACAAGTCACAGCTGCACCCAATAAAATGATCGCTTCAAGTTTCAGGGACTGTCAGGTTAGTGGTGGACATTATTACATTGTATTTTATATATTACACCGTACGAACTTAAGCAGATTTGATAAGTGAGTGGAAAAAGGGAAGCGGTTTGGTTAACTCGGGGGACATCATGTCTGCTTTGGATAACTGTATCTGAATGAGCAACTTATTGTTGGTAGTTTGGCAGCGTTATTCGTATTAAATCATTTTGTGTGGTAACGTTTGCTGAAGCATGTGTGACTCCTGCACACACACAGGTTTAACATTAGATAACAGCCGTGTGCAAACCTCTCAGTCTCTTAGCTGGGTTGAAAAACAGGAAACGACTCTGTGATTAAAAAAAAAAAACCGTCTCTGGATATTAATAAATGTATGGATTTGTGCACCTTATGTATGTGTCCCACAGGCGTGGAGGGCGGAGGGTCTTGATTTGTCCAGCAGCAGTAACGAGGCTTGTAAACTTTATGACGCTATACTCACGCAGGTAGACCATCACACACATGCGCACACTGTGATCTTTCTCTGCAGACTTCTTCTACACTGCATGTAAATGAAAACAAAAATAACACTTAACCTCTCAGTTTTGTTTAACTCCTAGTATGTGAAGTGGCGGAATGATGAGACCTTGGGGGGAATTGAAGGATGCATTTCTGCTATGAACGCTGCTGACCCTAACTTTGGTAAATACAGCATTTATTCCATTTAACCTTTTAATTTAATCAGTGTTGATCAGACGTGGAAACTCTTTTGCCATAGACCTGTCTGGGAGGTTAAAGCAGAAAAGGAGACAAATAAAATGAGGGAAAAACAATATAAGCAAGGGATGAATGTCGCAGTGCTAAAATTATCCACTGCCAAAATAACCTAATTAAAAATGAGACTGTAGCCTGTGCTGTGTGCAAATAAAGAGGTGCCAGAGAGGTCAGTTTTTAAAAATCCTTTCATACAGAGTTTCACTGAACTGTTGAAGACACGTATACTCACTGCTGCCTTTAAAGAGCAAGATATTGATGATGAAGCTGTGGATGATCAGTTAAGACTTCCTGTCTTACTTATCTACTTGAAGCATTGACCTGTAGACCTTGCAGTCGCAAATCAGTTTGATCAGTGCTTGTCTCTCAAACTCAGCAGGTGTATGATATGTGTTGAGATTCAGTTCTCAAGTGCTGTAAATGTTTTGCCGCACTCATACGAATCAAGCTTCTGCTGTGCAGGTTCAGTATTTATTGACGCTCCTGGGAAATTGCGAGCTGCTTTTGACTTAAACGGCTGAAAATACAGGATAAGACATGTTAGGGTTATATAAGGAAAACAAGTTGAGGTCTTTAGGGTTAACATCAAAAACATTGCTAATGTGAATCATAGACTAGAATCATTATATTTGCATCTAATCTGAATATATAAATAAAACTCAATTGTCTCTCTTGGTGCACTTGTTATCTTAAAATTAATGACATTTTTCTACCACTTTTTAGAACCATTAGTATCTACTGCATTTGTATAGCTGCTTTTAGAGAGCTAGTAGAGTATAATTAATGATTAACTGGAACAGACGGCTAGTTTTAAGTCAGCTCACATACAGTAGTGAGTTACCAATCTTTTAGATGAGAATCCCCACTGCAGACGAAAACCCTTTAACATTAATTTACTGCCTCTTTTTAAACGTGACCAGAGACTCAAAACAGAGGTGTCAAGATTTTTAATGTTAAATGTTTTATCATGATTCAGATTATTTTTGGAAAAATCCAATATTAAAAAGCCGCTGGTATTTGTTTTCTCTGCAGTTATGGGCCATGTGATCGGTACGGGCCTGGAGCTGGTTGCAACTACCAGCTCCACCCGGCTGAATGAGCGTCTGGCCAGCGCTGTGAGGCGAACAGTGGAGCTGGCCAACAGCCAGGACATCTCTCCTAGAGAGAGACTCCATGTCAAAGCTATGGAGCTTTTCTCACATGGGTAAGATCCAGAGCCAGGATGCCACAGGGAATATGGTCAAAACAGAGGGATGAATAGAGATCTTGTCAAAAAATGGCCTGTGGTTCCCAAAGAGTGCTCTTAAGATCACACATGTCCTTTGAAGTTGTAATAGAGCATCTCAAGACTAGCAACGTATTCACAATTTCACATATGCATAGCTTTAATGAAATATATAGAATTGTCCTCTGTATCACTTGAAATGTTGCCATTGTTTGTCTCCACAGACACAACTAGTCTATGGGCTCATGTTTACATCCATCAAAATCAAAAGGTTCATTTTTAAAAAATAATGTCCACATAAAACCTCTTTGTTTGTAAAGCTGAGCCAGAAAACAGCTTCAAGCTAGAGATAAATGCAAACACACAGCTTTTGCAGTCTAAATATAATAGTGTGTATAAAATGTGAGTCATGCAGACTGCATGATAATGCATGAAAGCTACAACATGAAACTCAAATCTAGCATTATCATGAGATGCAAAGTTAATCCATAAATTATCGCCCAACACTACCTGCTCTGCTCTGCTCCTCTCCGCTCAGTGTTTCTTGTAGTTGTCAATATAAAAATGCAATAAGTAAGAGTGATCCAAAATGTATTAATCAAGCAGAAATAGAAGGACAAGCCTCACTCAAATATGTTTAGAAGCGAGTATCTCTGCACTAATAGCAGTGCTGTTCAGTGAGTCTGGATCACAAGAAGCTTCAACAGCACCTGTCCACATTAGGATACTAGAACATTACAGACATTAAGTTCTGGAATATTTTTCTAATAAAAAAAAATAAAAAAAACCCATAAAAGTTAATTTTTTTATTTTTATTTTTAACAGGGGTGAAATGTGACCAACACAGTCAGAATCTGTCAGCATCAAACCAGATGCTCTGTCTGTAAGTGGTGGTGGCTTAAATGAACCCAAAGGAAATCTGACATTTCATAGTAAGGTGTTAATATGAAATCTGATATACTGGTTGTACTTGGACTCTTCATTTTAAAGCCACTTTGTTCAGTATTAGAAAATGGGAGATTATCACCCTCTTCTGGTAGTATCAAGAAGCACACTTTGGTAGACAGCAAACGCACGTCGCTTCGATTTTCTTTCTGCCATTATGAGATTGCATTAAAATTTTTAAATATTAAAAACCCGTTTAAGCAAGATAGTTTGTTAGGAAATTTGTGTTGTTGAGTTATTGAAATGTAAAAATCTTTGTCGCTGTGTGATGCAGTTACATGGTTCAGATCCACATTCATCTTCTTTGTGTGCCATTGACTCTTTGTATTTTATATGCAGTTTCTTATCTTAACATAATATAGTTCGATAGATAAGTCTTTTTTTTCCAATATATTTCAGGATATTTATGCATTTCAGTTGGATGACAGCCTTTTTTGTTTTACTGAAGTGTGCCTGTCCTTAACAGTGACTCGCGTTTCTTGTAGAAATTTTCCCAAAGCCTGTGATGTATGGGACGACATTCTGATTGATCACCCCACTGATATGCTGGCTCTGAAGTTTTCTCACGATGCCTACTTCTACATGGGAGCCCAAACCCCGATGAGGGACTCAGTAGCCAGGGTGCTGCCTCATTGGAAACCACATACACCTTTGTCCAGGTACAAAAGACAGCATATACCGTATTACAGAGGAGCATTTAAGGTCATTCTAATTTGCAGACTCATTGACCACAGTTAGACCAAACACAGAGCAATAATCTACTTGTCCAGAAGCACAGATCCAGATGAAATGTGACGTTGCTCCATACATGTGTACACGTGTAAAAAGGCAAGTGTTTGCTAACACCACATCCAGTTAAAAGGTAATATGTCAATGTTGTCATATTGCTCATTGTACAAACAGTATTATGTAGCTTGAATTAGTTTCTTTAATTAAAGTTGAAAAATACACAGAACCAAGAACCGTCAGATGTGGGTGTGTTCCTGATTAGTCAGTGGCTGTTTTCCTTTTTTTTTTTTGGGAGCAGGCAGTGTGTGCTTCAAGAGGATTGTGTTGAAGTGCATGAGAGTGCAAGACAGTTATTGAACCACAGTGTCCTGCAGAGAATAATTTCTCACACAGGAGGTAGCCTCAGTCTTCAGCCTGCAATAATGCCTGTCCTTTATGGGTAACAGCTTGCTGAGAAATACTGTTTTCTTCTACATCCCTACTTCAACAACACATAGAAATTTTTGTCTGACAAAAAAACCCAAATTGTATTTAATTGTAACATTAAAGCTTCACGGCAGCATCTTCAAGTTACTTTACTTGTGAAAATAAAAGACCATACATGGCATCAGCATGATCAAAAGTTAGTGATGGCAAACAAAAGTTTATGCCAATGTTCATGTGGACTTTTAAAACCGGGGGCATGTAAAGTATCTCTTATATATATATGGCTCTTAGCTATCATTGTTTTTGTGCAAGGCTTCTGCTTTTCTTTGTCCTAGATAACTGACTAGTGTTTTGTAATGAGAGTTGTTTTATGTTTGTGCCCTCAGCTATCTGAAAGGACTGTATTCCTTTGGTCTCTTGGAGACTCACTTCTATGACCAGGCTGAGAAAGTAGCTATGGAGGTGAGATTTTATTATTATACACAGATAATGCAGGACTGCATCCTCCAAAATGACCATACAGTTAGTTCTCAGTCAGTTTGAACAATAACCTTCATGAAGGACTTATCGCTTATACTTTATTGGCTAGGTCTAATAACCTGCCCGCTGGGTATAGTCTGTAAAACAGTCTGTTGCCAGATTTTGTGGCCGGGTGGTCCTGGTTGTCTGTACCCGTGCCCATTCTATCAGTTCAATTTGACTTGTAATTTGCTGTTGAAGACCAGTAATGAGCAGCTCATCCAGAGCTCAGCAGCCCAACTCTTCTTTGCTGAATGAGTAATGCATGCATAGTCTGTGGCAAGAAGGTCACTTGAAAAAAGATTGAGGAACATCACAGATGACATGAAAGATAGTAACTGAGATTTAAGTACACCATTATTTTGGAGTTGTCATTTTTCTTTGTCATGTAGGGAACAAAGCATATTCTGTATCTGTATTACTCCTCCTTGCTTCAGACTGTTCAACTCTGTGTGCAGGGTCTTGCTCTGACTCCGGATGATGCCTGGTGTGTCCACTCTGTAGCCCATATTTGTGAGATGAAAGCAGAGATTGACAAAGGCTTAAAGTTCATGGAGAGTCGAGAGAAAGACTGGCAGGTACAACTCCACAGAGATTTATCTATTTTTGATAAATCAAATGTAATTAACTTTGCATGCTACTGAGTTATATTTCAAATTGAAATAGCCCTAGGAGATATATGTATTGTTGATTGCAGGTATCTGACGTCTTGGCCAGTCATAACTATTGGCACTGGGCTCTATACTTCATAGAGAAGGTAAAGATTATAATGAGTTTTCTCAGTCAAGCAAATAGTTGTCAGTAGGAGTGTTTGTGGAACTTGTATTTATGATATCATTTCTCCTGGGCAATTTGAAGCCTGGAGTTGATTATATTGGGAGATTAATTTGTGTTTGCATCTGTGCAACACAATCTATCACTCTCACTTATCTCTCAAGTCTGAAGTCTTTCTCACATTCATTTCCTCCTCCTCTTCCTCCTCCTCCATAGGGGCAATACGAAGCAGCTCTGCAAATATATGATGCCGAGGTTGGTTTGACTTTGCATCAAAACTTTTTATGGTATATCTGCTTGAGTACACACTTTAAAGAGTCATGCATCTACTACTACACAGGGGATGCAGACTAAAAGCAATACATTGTACTTGTGAATCAAGAGGGCAAGTGTGAACAAACTCAGTTCAAGTCCAAGCTGTTAGAGCAAAGTAAACCCACCCCCACTTCAGTGTCAACAGCCGAAGCTGATCATTTTTTTATTGACTCTAAAAATAGGATAGATGGGTTGAACTTCAGGGAAGCTTTCTGATGTAACATTACATTTTCTTATGTTATGGCTGCTGAACACAACCGAAATTCTTACATGAAGTTGGGTTAAAATCATGACTGCTCACTTCAAATGAATCCAATTCAGTTAGCACCCAAATCAGAACATAAGTCAACAGAGACATAACTTGTCTTTTTTTTATGATTGTTACTTCTCTGAACGGTGACAATTATATTACATTGCTACAAAGGTTCAAGTGAATAGTAAAAGTGTGTCCTGTCTCACGAAGGTATTCAGACGCTGCAGAGCCACAGGATCCATGTTGGACACTGTAGATTCCTGTTCGATGCTCCTCAGACTTGAAATGGAAGGTGAGATTAAGGATAATATGTTAATGCTCAAAACATCTCCTTAAGAAAATCGCAGTATGAAAACTGAGAAGGGAGTACTTATCTTCCTGTTTGTCTGCCAAATGGCATCTTGGTCATTACTGAGCAGACTTGGATTAAGATTCATGAAATGATGCATATCAGTGCTCAGTACTGATTTTATAGTGACACTGATTAGCCTGATGCAAGTGCTGCAACAGTTTAATGTAGAAATATGTTAGGTGAAAGTGGTAATGAGGTGAGGTAGTCTGTGTTATGATACCTCGTTAATCTGAAACTTGCTGGTGCTGTATAATAAGCAGTACCTCTGACCACAGTTTTTTTTACTTTGCTCAATCTTAAACAGAGACTAAATCACCAGCTAACATCTCAGAAAGGTTTTCAAGTAGCTTTGTGTGGGTTTCAGGTGTGTGTGTAAAGGACCGGTGGCGAGAGCTGCTGCAGGTAACAAAACCTCACAACGATGACCACGTGACCTTGTTTAACGACCTGCACTTCCTCATGGTGTCGCTGGGAGCTAAAGAAAGTGGGACTTCTCAGCGTCTGGTAGAGGGCCTCAAGGAATTGGCCAAGTAAGTTCTGCACCATTTCTTCTCTTCACTGCACACCTCAACACTCTGTCAGCCTTACATAAGAGCCACACAGGCCTTATGTAAAAAGGAGACGGAAACAAGGCTGAGCGTAGGATGCTGAGACTGAGAGCGGATGCAGTCAGAAAGCGATTTTAGAGTTGCAGTTCATCTCAGAGAGTATGGTCTTCCCTCTGTGGCAGATGCTGTACCAGCAGCTGCTGCCTCTGTAGAGTTTTTTGTGGTTTTAATGTGTTCTAGCATTGCGACCATGGACAGACTGTTTTTCTGGCACACAACCCACAGAAAAGCCACCATTTTAAATCGTCATTTTTTTTTTGCTGTTATGTAATGTAATGTCAGTCACAAGAGTTGGCAAAAATTACGTCTTCAGTGCAGAACAGCTCTTGAAAGTCATATGTAGATTTTCTCCTCTGTAAAAATAAACAAATGTGGATTTTTTTTTTGTAGATTTTTGTAATTATATAATATTGATACATTCATACCTTTGATTTTATTCAATCACTTTATAGAAATGTGGAGGATTAGGAGGCTACATATGATTTTATTTTATTGTCTAATTTGTTGCAATTTAGGAACGTATTTACTAAATGTATAACTTAAAGAAGGCTTTATGTGATGGAATATGATAAGATAAGATTTTATTGATAGCTCAAGTACAGAGAGCAGAAGAATAAAAGGAACATCAAGAAATACAAAATAAAATAAGACACTATATACAACGGTAGCTGAGGTTCTATGTATATGCATACACAGTAAGCATTTTGGAGGGTTGTGGAAATATGCAGTAAATAGATATCCATCTATCCATCCATCTGTACATATGCACACACATGCAGCGTCATGTTAAATAGACCAATGATTTAGATATAAAAGTAAAACATAAGTCTGAAACACTCTTGAAATGCTTCAAAAACAGAAAACGTTATTATATAGTAATTACTGGCTTCTTTTTGGTTATATGACACTAGACTGGGCTGCTCTGAACCAATAATGAAAAACATTCAAACGGGGGGCCTCAGAGGAAACAGAAAAGTAAAGATGCGTGAAAGTAACAGGTTGTTACAAGCTGCTCTTGTGTGTCGAGCGCTCGCTTAATGTTGCTTAACAATGCGTTATTGAGTGCCTTAAAATGATCGAATGCCTTAAATACACACTACGTGAGACCATTCTAAAGTTTTATCTCTGCTGTATTTCTTCAGTTTTATCCATTCAGAAAACCTTGGTGTTATATTTTAAGATTTTCTCTGTGAACACTAGTCTAGAAATGTCTTGTATTACTACTACGTGTTGTCATAGGGAGCCAGGGGACAATCACCAGCATCAGCTGGCTCAGTCTGTTGGTGTACCAATGTGTCAGGCCATGGTGGAATACAACCAGTGTAACTACAGTCAGGCTGTGGAGCTCCTGTACCCTTTACGCTATCGCATAGTAGAGATTGGTGGCAGTGATGCACAGGTAAGTTTCACAGAAATGCCTCAACCTACCTGCAGCTCTCTTTTGCGCTGTTTCAACATTCAGTTTTGAGCTTTTCAGCTTTACTGTCTTTGGATGTCATTGATCATACTGTACCATGTTTCCCTGAGTAGCAGTAATCCTTGTTGTGAAAATAGGCCAGAGCTGAGTAACACTCTGCATAAGAGCTGAAACTGTTGAGTTTATGAACATGCTATATAATATGGATCGCAGTGCTCCTGGTTATGAATAATAAATCCCTGTGATCAATGGCAATGCATTTTGTGTTCAGAAAACTGTCACTGTGAAAGGGTAGCAAGAAGCTGGAGACAGTGTTGAAACTGCTCTGTAGTTACTAATAGGCCTGTCCACTGTATTTTGCAGAGAGATGTCTTCCATCAACTACTTATTCATGCAACCATGAAATCAGAGAATAAGCATCACCAGAAGCTTGGAAGGTAATGCGCAACAAGTTTCTTATGCCAAATAATACTGTTCTTGCGGCTATTGGCCATCCATATTTTTAAGTGAGAATCTGCTGAGAGAATATAGAAGATAAAAAAATCATGGGGTATTTGAACCACTGGATTTCATCATGATTTGTATAGCTTGAGCTGCCTTCCACTCTGAGCAGATGCTGTATGATCCCATTATGTAACTGACGTTCCCAGTCAGTACACCATGTTACATTTTCATTATTGATCAGGTTAGCCTCTGAGCTTGTACTCTCTCTGAATATGTGTTCATCTCTTTGCACTGTCTTTGCACTCTGTGTTTTTTTTTTTTTTGAATTCTTCCAGATGTCTTCTGGTGGAGCGTGATGCCGTGAGGCCAAACTCCGCTCTGACTGATCGTCTGATGCAGAGAGCCCTGGCACTTCACGCCTAGGCTGATTGCAAGGTGCGCAGTGCAGCTCCCCGTGCAAAACACCGTCAAAGCACCACGATAATCTGACATCCTTGTGTTTATATGTTGGAGACGTCTTTACCAACAGGCAGAGATTTGGCGTTGTTGTTGAGAGCTGAAACTTGTATTTTCAATGTAATCAGTTCAGTGCCCTTTGGATAAAGGGACAGTTAAACTTTCTAAGCAAATAAATTTATGAACTAATACTAAACACATATTAAGCTTAAAGAATTTAAGTCTTACAGTACAATATATAATGGCCTGGTTAATACGCTTAATCTTTTACCACATAATCAGTTTACTGTATGTCACTTCAAATGAGACTTTGTTGTTCTGAATTTTATTAACAAACATCTTATTTACATATAAATAATTTTGCAAGATAAAATCTTTATGTCAATATTAATACAAAATCCATGTTCAAAACCAATAAATATACACTTTGCACTTGGCATGTGAATTTAGTAATACATTAAAGTGCACCACACTTTAATGCCCGAGGGCAAGAGCACATTAAGAACAGGAACTGTCAAACATTGCAGTGATACAGTACTGTAGCAGTAAAAAAATGTCCTTGCACATGTCAGAGGAGCTGAGCAGAGTACTGCATGTTATTTTCTTCCTTCCTCTTCGCCCTCCAGCAGCCTGCTCTCACAACACCGAGGTAATCTCATCTTGGATCTGAGAGATCAGGATCTGGGACAGCACAATGCCAGCAATCTAGAGAACAGCAGCAGTCACTTTAGATTACAGAACAGACTCTCTGTAGCTGAACAGTCCATCTGGGCATCTCAGGGTCCTTCAGAACGATGTTGTAATGTTAATTTGGCACACAGAGGACATGTTTGTCTCAAAATTAGACCGTGCAACGCCTGAACAAGACGGTTTAGAGTGACTTGAAGTAATTATACTCATATTGCTGGAAGTCTAACACTCTGTACATATCAGTTCCTATGAAGCTGATCCCAAGCAGTTGTTTTCTCTCGGCAATAATAGGTTTTTACAGAGCTTTTCAATAATTAACAGTTTGATTTAAATGAGGCTTGTTATGCAGACAAATCCAGTAGTAGTGTTTGGTGAGGATGTGACAGACAAAAAAAAAAGAGAACTTCATTATCAGATTTGCTGCACATTAGAGCAACTGAAATACTAATGCAATTGTTTTGACAGGCCTCATGCATAATTCACATGCTTCACTCTTAGCAGAATCATCGGGGACCCAATCAGGCAGATATGAGAGCGACAGAAATCAGGCTGAAGATCCACTGGCAGCGCTGCATGTCACATTGTGAGAATGCAGTGTGACAGTACCTGAGTCGTTTTGTCGAGGAAGCGGACTTATTATTTAGAGACAGCTCTTGGTAAATGCCAATGTGATTTCACGGTCAATCTAATGTATTGACATGATGCTTTGAGATTTGAGGCATGTTTACAGCATGGTGCTTAGAGAACTGTAAGTATCCTCCTTTCTAAAACATGTAATCTTACTGATCTCTGATGCACATTAACCTCAGCGTTCTATCCACAACAGAGTAGTGAACGGTGTGCACTTAAAATCTCATTATCCCATTGTGCCTAGTTATTACTTTCTAGGTATAACCCTCAATTTTAAATCACTTTTACAACAGTGGCAAAGGAAGGATAGAACTTGGTGGAAGCTGCCCAGTTGACATTTGTATGTGTGTTACTGCAGGAAAGGTGGAGGGTCCTGATTGATGAAGTGTTACACCGTCCAAATGCACCATGCAAGTCTGTGTGTGAAAGAGCAGGGATGGTCAATGTGTTAACTGCTGCACACTCAGTCTGGGAAGCCTCCAGTTGATGCCTATATTGACTCGTGTGTGTGTGTGTGTGTGTGTGTGTGTGTGTGTTTTGTTTGTGTGTGTGTGAGTATGAGAGAGAGAGAGAGCTTATTTAAGACTGGAATCATCTCTGCCCACAGTTTACTGAGGTTACCAATGGCAAAAGACTTTTTCCAGCTACTGCACAGTCTGCATTAGATGTACATGCAGTGTGTGGTTTTTACCTGAGGCAAGGCCAGACCCAAGGCAAGAGCTCCCACCAGCAACAGGTGAGACTCAATCCACAGCACCGCTCTGTCCGCACAGCCTACTGGGTAGATGGACTTGTTTGCTTCCAGGTAGTTCTGGGTTTGCACCCCAAAACCACACATAGTGTTAATCACTACCTGTGTGACGGATGGACGGAGGAGAAAGTGTAGAAATAGAAAACATGAGAGTTTGAAAGATTGCCTTAATTATCACGTACACCTGAAACCTCAGATACCTCAATACTTCTCTGAGGATGTTCTCGCAGGCGGCTGTTTAGCAGCTCTTTTGTTATTTTTGCATTGGTAAAGATATTAACTGTTGTGACAGTTGGGGGGGGGGGGGGGGGGGGATTTTTGCAAAACCGTGCTGACTCTGGAGACAAGCGATGCAGCCACATCAATTTAATGCGACAAGGAAGACTACTCGGCCCCTGAAGTACCCATGCAGTTGCAAGCTATTAACAGCAGGTTGCAGCACTGCATCGGCTCTGCTAGCGTTTTAATTAATTGATTTTCACTCATGTAGAAAAAGGTTCCTGTGATCTGTTTTCCGTGTGGCAAGATGTATAATCAATATTAGTGTGATGGAGCTACATGCACATGTACATGTTTTTTTCAGACTTGTCACAAACTGGAAGGAATTGTCAGTTGTATCTTTCTGCTGTGCACAGAATGTGCAGTATATGCGTATACAAAATATCATAAAACCTTCATTAAAAGGGTCTTAAATTTTGAAAGAGGTAAATCACCATAACTGCCACTGCTATAATGGTTGGTTATGTTACTGTAGGCTGTAGAACGGGTGGCGTATCAACACTATGTGTTATTACACTGCACGGTTCAGCTGTTGTCTGCTCAAAGTCTTTGTTGATGCGGTTTGTCTGGCTCGAATTTAGAGACATTTCCCTTGATCATTATATCACTTTGCATTCAGATCACCTCGTAAAGAACGGTTTGTGACTCACCATAATGCTCAAAATCACACAGCAAGCTGCAGAGACAACGGTTGGTCATTGTCAAGACTATTTCTATGCACAACGACCTACTTTGCCCAGAGGGAAGGATGGTAATGTCAGCAGCAGTTTACACCTGCAGATGTAGACATGCTGATGTTGCCTCCAGGCAAAGAAATAAATGGTGTCTGCAGGTTTGACACTTGTGTACTTTTAAGTTGTCAAAATAATTCCAATACTGTTTGTCATTGTC
This sequence comes from Ctenopoma multispine, assembly GCA_034779795.1. Taxonomy (NCBI): domain Eukaryota; kingdom Metazoa; phylum Chordata; class Actinopteri; order Anabantiformes; family Anabantidae; genus Ctenopoma; species Ctenopoma multispine. The sequence goes on along the minus strand of JAUYWH010000024.1, from coordinate 6,698,127 downwards.
AAATAACTCTACACCTCACTGTAGACCACTTACTGTCTGGAACAGTATATACAGCACAGTCTGGGTTCTTATGAGACATTTACAATATTTGTCACATCTCTGCTAATTAATAGCGTGTGTGGGACACATACACCTCACACCTAAAGGGACATCAATCAATAAATAAATGGCAGCAGAACATTCATCCATTAGCTCTACCTCTTATGTTGTAGATGATCACAGTTCATGTTCATGTATTGGTTCTCATTTATCTGCCGTCTTTTAATACCTAAGCAGTTATCCTATCTTCATGGTTAACAACTTTACATTAAATGCTATATTAGTTTGTTGTGTTATGAGCCCACCTCGCCAGGAACAGGAGTGCAGCAGGAGTAAGGTACACCACAGCGCTCAGAGCTGGGGTTCTCATGTGTACAATTAAAATACAGGTTCCATGACCAGTCTGTGTAGTTGTTCCACCCACAACACTTGAACTAAACAAAATGAAGAGAGACAGAGACACAAGCACAAGTATATATTTAGAAACATCGTGCAATGTACTGTACATCCTGGCAGTCTGGGTTTCTCCCATGGGAAGACACAGGCTCAGAACTGGGCCAGTTTGTGCAGATGGAAGTGGAATATCATATGAGGAGGCCCACAGAGTACAGGAACTGCATATTACATGCAGCCTCTCATGTGGAAAACCCTCACCAAGGTGAAAATAACAAACATAAGACATATGGCTCTGTGGCTACTGATTGCGGTTTGCTGGTTTAGTATTCAGACGCATTCAATAAACCACTAGCTGTGATCAGTTTGAAGGGTTGTGTGATGTACAGTAGATGGACACAAGCATCCGCCACTCTTGTATGTGGAATTGGCCGTCGTACCTCTTTCTGGATGTAATCCATCAGGTTCTGCAGATCCAGGTCATCCCTGTAGTGCACTATAGCTTTCTTCACAAACTTTCCCAAAGTATCCCGAGTCTAGAAGAGGAGACACGGGAGTTTATTCACTGAATAATAGCTTTAATATCAACTTTTCCAAATTCAAAATAAATGAGATCCGTTACGTTTTAATAGCTTCATTAAAATGAGCAGATCTACAAACGTTTCTTTAACCAGGCTGCTACGTTGCTCGGTGATATGGTGAGACCTCTCAGGTTTTGTTGCTCTGTTAATTACTCGGGCTCCATCTATGGAGAATTGCAAAGTGCTCTTTTGTGAAACCTCCTTTAGGCGGATGCTGTTGAATTCCTCACACAACTCAGAGTGGATTAGATCTGGAATAATTTCAAATCCAAGGTAATAGATTCTGAAGTGTGACGAGGCTCGTATTCATGGCACATCAGGTGACTTTAGGTGAGTTATTTTCAACTTCTGTGGTTTCGTATTTTGTGAGTAGTGTTTATGTACATTTCATTGCACTGTGTATGTATTTATTATTTTTGTTTTTAACAAGAGCCGCCTAGAGACATGTTGCAAATGAGCTTTTAGGCTGTAAACGAAATTATGAAGGGCATTAATGTCTTTTTCACCAAATAGTCTATTTCCATGTATATCTTCATATAAAAATAAACATAAATGAGCGCACATGTCTTAAGGGGACACACGGCTTCCTGTTGTTTGCATTGTATGAGGATCCTGAGGGATGTATCTTGACAATACAGCTCCCACTGCAGGAGTCCAGAATTACAATAATAATCAGACCATGTGTACCTTAGAGATTACATGATGCATACTAAACAAAGGTTTTACGGTGTTTTAGCTGCATTGGACAGTTGCTTGAACTTATCAGCTTGCTATTATGATGTGGTAATTTTCATCAGCTCCACTCAAGCTGAATGAAACAATAAAACCCAGATGAAATATAAATGAACTACACTGATTTGATGAGGATTTCTAAATAAATAAAATTAGATTCAGACATTAAAATTATGCGCAACTTTATTTTGCTAGCTTTTTATTATCCAAATCGGGTTATTAATGAGGCCATGCATTGTTAACATTTAGATTTTCTATTCTCGCATATAGTGCTGAAAATGTATTTAATGCAAATCTCCATCCTTTAAAAATTATGGAAACAAGGAGGGCCACGGTTACACAGGCCGAGTTCAGATGTAATATATGCTAATGAGCACTGTATGCTAATAAGTTGCTGAACTTTGAAATTTCATTAAGCTGGAAATGAGCTTCACTGAGCACTTTGCTGAAGGCTTTCTGCATAGTTTGTATTGCATCTTGCATTACAACAGGTTATGTTGATAAATACCACGCTGTTTCAAAATAACGTAAATTTTTTATCCCAAAGTAGTTTTACTAAATTGTGTTAGGATTTTGACAGCATTCCTCCACCCACCTCCCCACCCTCAGCACAATCCTCCCTCTATGTCAGTGTTTCCACCTGGTACAGTACAGCTTGTGGGCCCACCGTCACACCTCCCCATGTCATTAGCGGCAAAGCCTTCTTCAAGGGATCTGTTGAAATGGAACATTTGGTTCCACTTTGAAGTGCCGAAGCATTTGAATCATTTAGAGAGGAAGGATGTTGGGAGGGCTGTTAAACTGCTCTGTTTAGCAGCAGGCAGTCCGAGCCCTGGCGGAGAACACAAGGGAGAGTAGAGGAGAGGTATTATCAGGCACCTTTCCACCACACACAATGTCAGGGAATGTTGCCTCTGCTTGCTGTTGTGTTTTAATTCTCAGTGGAGCTTTAATGGGATGAACTCGGAGTCATATTGGTGTCTCGGACAGAAATGCAGGAATGCACCTGTTCTCATTTCCTAACTTGACTCATGTTGCACAGAACTATGTTTATCCTTCACGCTCTCTTAAAAAGGTTTAACTTTTGGACTGCAGAGTGAGAAATCGTCATCTCTCTTTTCTGCTTGTCTACAAAACTAACCCGAAACACATTGAGTGGAGTCCGAACGACTGAGAGCAGTAGTGAAAATGCTTCGGTTTCTGTTTTAATGGCAGAATAGACTAACGTTGGCATAAGCCGCACAAGTTTGTGCAAAATCTGATAATCCGTGTCATACCAGTATGACTTGAAAATGACAGCACTTCTTTATTCTTCCAGTAGTTTTTGGAAAGGTAACAAGTTGCACGATTCTTTTTTTATATCATCTCAGATTTTTGGACCCCACTGGCTTATAGATGGTGACACATACACTCCTGTAGCACTCCGTTATAGTGTTATCAGTTATCGTGACTTAGAGAATAACTAAGCTTGTAATGAGGCAGATACCTGATCAGAGTAGAAGAAGCCCAGAATTGCTATGGCCAGCTGGGTGAGGAAGACCAATGTCAGGCTGAAGGAAAACTAGAGTAAGAAAAAAACTAAAATAAGAAAACAAAGACAAATGCTGAATAAAACAGAATCATGAGAGTCAGATTTGTTGTTGTCGAAGATGTAAGACTGCACTTTGGATTAAATCTAATTACAGCGGCCGTATCGGAAGCAAAACACAGCGCCAGTATTAGTAATGTGTCTGTTTATGTCTATTACTGTCTTGAGGAGGCGAATGTTCTCTCGGAGGGCTCCGATGCAACCACAGAACGTGATGAAGAACATGACCACCCCCACCACAATTAGGATGACGGCTGGGTCGATCAGGAATGTATCCCTCACTGTGTCTGGCAGAAAGACAGGAACACAACAGCCCCTGTTTAGATCTCTGTCCTCCTCTATTCCTACCGTTCTGTCCTCATTTCTAACCTTTATTTGTATTAATTCCTTCCGTTCCCTTTCCTGCTTTGGCATCTGGCTGCCCTCATTCTCTTTAAGCATCAATGATTCGTTGTGGCTTATTCTGTATACAAAGGTGTAATCAGTGAGAAGAGTCCAATTTAATCCTTTTTGGATTGTGCTGAAATAAATTAAATGCCAGGTAAACTAAGGATAAAGTTACCACTCGCTGACAAATGCAACATGATGTGCTAATGTTTTGTGTAAGTGTGGCTCTACCGCATGACTGCAATGTATACAACAACCATTTTACATGCTTCTTTTACTCAGTGTGAACACAGTGCTGAAGCTGATAATCAACCTTGTACTAGTGGAGTCATTTTGAGCGTGGGAAGTGTCTGTTCATGTGTGAATGGGTGTAAAGTGTGAAGAGTACCTGTAGCTTTCTGGACTTTAGCATACACCCCGATTGCAATAATCAGCAAGGAGAAAACCTGGGGGAAAAAAGAGAAATGAGTTTTCTTATGGGTTTAACCAAGACTAGACTCAAATAACACAATGAGCCGATTAATTATTTGTTTTTTTCCTCTTAAGGTTTTGACCTATTTGTTTTCCCATGTTTGCTTTTAATTCCTAGAATCTGGGCTTCATTAGAACACCAGTTTAACCATATCCACTGCAAAACCTAGAATATGCTGTACTCCTGTTATTGGCATATAAATTGCATTGAAAATTGTTGCTTCCATTGCGCTGACTCTGTTCAAACAGATTTCTATTTGTACTGTACAGTACAGGTAGCGGTTTTTCATTTTCTTCAGGTGCTAAGTGCAAAGCGTGTGTTTATGATAAACAAATCGAAGATTGATTAGAAAAAGAAATAACAAAACATAAGGATCTGATCTTTAATCATCTGAATTTGGTGGATGCTAATGGGATACGCTGATGCAGAGAATTAATTTTTCTGACAAACTGGGTTCAGCTGAAGTATCAAAACGTCTTTCTGTTGTTAAACAGAACTTGACCTTGGTTGGAAAATCATGCTTTTGAGCTACCCAAGCTTTGCTGAACAGGAATTTGTGTTTTGTCTATTGTAGGCGGACTGTAGGTAATTTTTTTCTTCAGTGTAATGAGAACAGCAGCAGCAGGAAGGTGAAATCGGGGATAACCAGGAGGTGCTGCGCAATGTATGTGAAGAGTTCAGGGTGTTGATCTAAGACATGCACTTTGCTTTTCTAAGAAACACAAGACAACATTACAGTCGCAGAAAAGGCTCCTGTAGTGTAAAATATTGAGCACAAAAGAGACGTCGGCAGCCCACACTGTGCGTGCACTGGATAAAGAGGAGAATACCTCTTTTATTGAAGGCTAGAAACGTTGACTCCGTTCAGGCTCAGACAGCCGCGTGTGCTGTAAGTAACAGTGTTGTTTGAGGACATGCTGTAAAGCTGTTGAGGATTTGAGTTCACTCTAACACGACTGACAGCAAGAACGGTGGAAAAGAGGTAGAATTAGAGCTTCCCGTGGATTGCATTGTCAACACTAATTTTCTTGCTTCCCTTTTTTGTTTTTCTCACTTTGAATAACAATTTGGCTTTTTTTTTTTTTGGCAGCCTCCACATTTAGACATTCTCTTGATTACTAATTGTGTGTGCATCCGTAGATGTGCCCATGCGTATGCAGCAACGTTTTTGTGTCTCTGTAAACTTGCATTCATTTTGTTTCTGTCTGAAAAGCCTGTGTCAGGTATTTGGAGGTCACCGGGATGCATGGTCCATTTGCCATGAAAAAGGTGGAATTTCAATTTGGCAGCCCGTTTTTATGTTTGCTTTGAAGTGGCATCAGTTTATCTCCCTGAAATTTTTGAATCAATTTGTCTTGACAGGACAATGGCTGACGAGCCACACGACTGGTGATGCACATTTTCTTTAGCACAGCGCTGTTGTCAAGAGAAGTTCAGTTATTTGTTGAAGGGATAATGTCTGTTGTGTTTGAGTGTGTGCAGCTCTTTTTGTCAATTTGCCACTGCGCGTACTGAATATGGGTGGCACTGTGCATTTGCAGCAGAAGATATAAACACACACACACACACACACATACGCGCCATTGTGAATTACAAGGACAAACAAACCCAAACACGTTTTTTGCTACAT